>OY735209.1:14721562-14724062 GCA_963457665.1 Thysanoteuthis rhombus
TATATATGTATACATACATATATATAATAGAGTCATATATATATATATATATATATATATATATATATATATAAATATATATATATATATGACTCAATTATATATATATATATATATATGACTCAATAATATATATATATGTCTGTGGATGATACAATTATACATATATATATATATATATATATATATGATTGTGTCATCCACAGACAGCTGTTTCGATGTATTACATCTCTTCAGTATGGATATAGACATTCTATTATCCCATCCAGTACCGCAAGGCAGAATTGAAACCTTCACTTCAGAACTGGACAGTCAGTAAGGCTGAATTTAAGCGATATATCTATTTATACAGAAATCCCTCATCCACCAGAGTGCTTTATTCCTATGAAATAGCATTGCATAAGCTTACAGTGGATGAGTTACCTAATTCGAAAAGTTCACAACCCTGAATAGAGTAGCATTAATTACTGTGTCATCCACAGACAGCTGTTTCGATGTATTACATCTCTTCAGTGTGGCTATAGACATTATATTATCCCATCCAGTACCGCAAGGCAGAATTGAAACCTTCTCTTCAGACCTGCAGGCCGATATCCTACCTCCTACGGAACTGGACGGTCGGTAAGGCTGACTTACTTACTTCAGCTATATATTTATTACACAGAAATCCCTCATCCACCAGAGTCCTCTATTCCTATGGAGGAGCAATGAGTTGAAAGATAGATAGATAGATAGATAGATAGATAGACCGAAAAAGAGAAAGAAAAAATTTCAGATAGATAGGAGGAAAAAAGGTTATAAAGAGAGAGAGAGGGACAAAAAGATTCAGATAGATAGAGAACAGGAAAGGAGTGTGAGGGATGAAATAAAAAAGAGAAAAATACGAATCAAGATGGATAGATAGATAGAAAAAAGGCTGAAAGACAGAGGGAAACAAAAAAATTCAGATGGATCGACTGAAAAAAAAGAGAGAAAGAGAAAAACATATGTATATATATATATATATATGTATACATATATATATATATGTGTGTGTGTGTGTGTGTGTGTATGTGTGTGTGTGTGTATGTGTGTGTGTGCGTATGTGTGAAAGAAATAAACAGAGAGAGAAACAGATTTAGGTAAGTAGTTGAAAAGAAAGGGGAAAAAAGAAAAAGGGAGGAAGAAAAAGATTCAGATTGAAAGAAAGGAAGAAAAAAAGAAAGATTAATACATATACATCTATCTACATATATGCGTGTGTGTGTGTGTGTCGAGGAAGAAAGGGAGAAAGAGAGAGAGAGAAACATAGGAAGAAAGATTGAAAGAGAGAGAGGAAAACATTTAGATCGATAGAAAAAACGAAAGAGAGAAAGAAAACGATCCGGATAGATGAAGAGAAAGAGAGAGTGGGGGAGGGAGAGAGAGAATGAAAGAAAGAATGAAAGAATGAAAATGAAAAATAAAAAGGTAATGACGGCAGATCATTCCAAATAAATTTCTGTGTGATATAACGCAGTTTATAATCGTTCCGTCGGATTTATATATATATATATATATATATATATATATATATATATATATATATATATATATATATATATATATATATATATATATATATATGTATATATATATATGATTTTGCAGATCGATTATAAATTGCGTTGTTTTATGGGGGAACTTATTTGTGATGACCTCCCGTCATAACAAGGTTAATGTATCTAACCGATTTGGGCCTTTGCATTACGGATGACTGCTTAGCTCAATGGTAAGAGCATAACCTCGTTGAAGTGGATACCTTTCGACTCCTTCATCAGCCTGATTTGTACTATTGTTCATTCTATTTACGTTTCCTAAGAAAAGTGATACATTAACAGTGTAATGACTGGAGAACATCTCAAATATGTGTCTATAACGAAATTTTTATATATATATATATATATATATATATGTGTGTGTGTCATTACACGCTTAAAGTATCACTCATTCTTGACAACGTAAATATAATAAACAATGGGACTGCTGCAGGAATTGAACTTGCGTAGCTGCTTTCAACGCAGCGATGCTCTTACCATTGAGCTAAACCGTAGCTTTAAATGCAATGACCAAAATAAGTATTCTATTTACGTTGTTTAGATCAAGTGATATAACATTACACAATTTTTAATACGTACATTTATGGATAGATAGATAGATAGATAGATTGATAGATAGATGAATAAAGATAGAGAGAGAGAGAGGGATCTTGACAGAAAGAAAGAATGAATGGAAGAGAGAAAAAAATTCAGATAGATCATTCTGAAAAAAATCGGAAATCTGGAAAAACTATCTTTTTCACTCAAAGGCAAAGATCATCATTATGGTAGACTTTGATTTCTATATTCATACCATTTCAATTTGCTCCTTTGTTTCTTCAAAAAAATCAATTATTTCCCTTTTTGATATTTTGTTTGCTAAAATAAAAATCTATTAAAGCTTGTTTTTTTTAGATTCGGACGCGGTTTTGAGTGTTTCATTC
>OY735209.1:14729062-14734062 GCA_963457665.1 Thysanoteuthis rhombus
CTTTTGATATCTCCATGCGAGGTTGAGCATGATTCTTTCATGTGCGCATTGCTTGCTTCTCAGTTTGCAGGTTTGTCTCTTGGTTAGATTCCATGTTTCAGTTCCATAAGTGAGTTTCGGGTGGATGCATTGGTTTTATACTCACCTTTTTTAGGATTATTGGGATCGACTTGTTTTTGAAGGTTGAGTTTGCTCTGCCGAAGGCTTGCCATCCTAGGGTGATTCTTCGCTTGATCTCTTCCTCTTTCGTTGGTTTCAACCCTTGCAACTCCGAAAAGGAGTGAGACAAGGTGATACCAGCTCAACCAAACTCTTCACAGCCAGCCTGAAAATGATTTTCCAAAACCTGGACTGGAAAAATAGAGGAATCAAAATAGACAGCGAATACCTAAGCAACCTAAGATGAGCAGACGACATCGTCCTTTTCGCAGAGAACCTACCTGACCTCCAACTCATACTGAATTAACTAAATGAGGATGTTGGGTAATGGTTAGCAAATTATTCAGATAGATCATTATTAATGTTTAGAGCGGTGGTTCTCAAACTTTATTGTCTTCTATGACGGCACACGAGGAACTATGTTTGATTTACGCGGCACACCAACTGATCATTCCATTGAAATACGAAAAATACATCGTGAGGGACTTTTTTTTTAATCACCATCCGAATTCCAAATAGCTTAAAACTTTAAAATAGTAACGGAGAATTGCATTCTACGCCCATGTAAAAATGAAACTAATTGTACAAAAAGATTTCAGTTGTCAATGAACGCAACTTTTATATCAGTATACTAATATGCGTAATCATTACCCCTCCTCTTTTTCATCTGCCGTTGTAAGGGTTATAGAGGTTTGACCAAGCCACTCACTACATTCGAAACTCTTTGGCATCATTGGGACAGACATATTACTCGTACTAGATACTTTCAAGGCTCGAAATACATTGAAATAATTCACACTGCACACTTTGGAATAGTTAAGGCATACTAATGTGCTGCAATGCATTGCCTGAAAACCATTGGTTGAGAGATCTCGATTTCTACGAGATGGTTTATGGGCTAAAATACGCAATGAAAATCTCAATTAATAAAGAATGCATGACCAAAGGAAAATTTTGATGAAATACGTAGAGTTAACAACAGTCACAAAAGAACAAAACAAGAATATGAAAACATGCAGATGGTAGATGGAATAAAATAGATATGAGAAACAACGGACAGGACTCTCAGGGGGTTTGTTCCTTTTCGTTTTATCCATTGTAATTCTTGTCTCTTCAACTTCCGTAACCAGTAATTCTGCGAGACGAGTTTGACTTATTGCTGAGGGACGAAATTTACCAGGAAGAACCAGCGGGATATAATAAATGTACCAATGGGAGTTTTTGTATTGGAACTTGGTGAATTGAGAACATTATATGGAGTATGATTTCATTTTCATTTCAAAACAGTGTTAATAAAATTCATGGTAAAATATAGTCACAATCCAAGATATATATCACCCGATTTCTCAGATAATATTCTCATCCGTAAATTATCAATCTCCCGCCACCTCCCCACGGCTCCCCCCCCCCCCCCCCGAAGTTAGTTCAACTGCAACAGTCCTCTTCTTCTATGGGTTTCGAGATATCTCAAAATAGGCTTGTTGTTGCCCAGTTGTACCTCCACACTTCACGGAGGTGTTGGATCAGGATATGCACTAATGTCAGCGATGTGCTAAAAGGCAAGTCCGAGAAAACTGGACTATTCCTTACCCCTACCCACACGTGAACGTGAGAGTATCGGTATTAAACACGAGCTTGTCCTTCCAAAAGGTGAATAAATCTCTACACAATATCATGACCCTACAGCAACCTTCTACATCGGCAATCATCATGACAACGAGACATTTTTCAAGATATTTGACGATAAAGCGAATAGGAGAGTGGGCTCATGCCTCTCACAATGGCATTAGTGTAAAGTGAACGAACGCAACCACGGCCTGAGTTCGAATTCAATTCACTAAATTAATCGTCTGCACCAATGGTCATCATGTTACTGAGGGGTATACATAACAATTACCCAGGCATGGTTAGAAATTGGATTGGTGACCATATCCCTTACTGATCGCACCCACTACTCTACGTATACTCCGGCTTTGCCAAAGATGTCGTTAGCTCAGTTGGTAAAAGCAGAGCCACAAATAGACTATATTTATGTGGACACAGGTTCAAGCCCCGCTCATTTCTTTCTTACTTTACTTGCATGATCTGAGGCCACTCAATCTGCTTCTGACAAATTGTCTATCCTTTTATCCTTCACATATATATAGATGTCGATGAAAATGACGATTGGAAAGTGAAGAGGAAAAAATTAAGGGAAAAGCAGGTGCTACATCTCAAAAGTTTTTATTATCACGTGGGCATGTTTCGATGCATTTTGACGGGTGTAATACATCTTTTCCAGAGAACCACTTATATATATATATATATATATATATATATATATATATAGATAGATAGATAGAGAGAGAGAGAGAGATATGTATATATAGAGAGGGGATAGACAGAGACAGAGACAGAGAATTGTTAGAGAGAGAAAGGGGTTGACAGATAGACATATATGGGTGCTGGGTGGTGGTAGCATTACCGAAATCGAATCAGCGAATAAAGGCTGATGGAATTGAACACTTTTTCGAAATAGATCTACTCAATACATTGATATATATATACATATGTTTGTGGTATATTCTATTATCGTTTTCTCTTATCGAAACTCTATTTGAAATGACCTCCCGTTAATGCATAGTACTTGCATCATTAGACTTTGACAGCGTGAAAACAATCAGAGAAAATAAGCTGCTCCAAGAATCGAAATAATACATTCATCGCATAATAACGGGAAGTCATTTGAAACAGAGTTCAAAATATCATAACGCAATTATTATTATTTCTCTTGGATAATATATCAATTTTTTTATAATGTGATTGTCCGTATTGAGATATGAATAAAGCAGACATGGACAGTGAATGAACAATGTGAGAATTTGGATATACTTTTTGTATATATATATATATATATATATATATATATATACTTGCATTTACCCGTCAAAAATGGCAGGGTTATTTGTATGTATCGGTATTAAAGATCCCACAGATTATTTACCCGGTAATTTATTTTTTAGTTAATCGAGTATTTTGATTTCAGTTTTCATCTTAAGTCTCTATTCAAGGTGTTATAAAGGTGATCGGACATAAAGTCATAAGATAAAATGTCATGGAAGAAAAATCATCACTGATATTGTGTAGTATGAACAGGAAGTCATAGAGAGATAATTATTCTATGAAAAACATAACCTATTCAATTTTTCGATAAAGTTGAATATCTTTTTAAATAATCAGAAATAATCTGTTTATAGTTTATTGATGCTTTATAAACAATCAGTACTATTTTTTGCATTTGACTATTTTCGGTCATTTTTGCAAGTATTTGGTCAGAAACGCCTGAAGTCATTTAGCTACAATGCATTTCCCTCCCTGTCTGAAGATGTTATTTTCATTAAACTGGCTACACTTAACAAGAGGCAAAAGAAAACATTCTAACAAGAGGCAAAAAAAAACATTAAAGAAAGAGAGACTTGTTCAAACCCCCCCCCCCCAGTCAAAGACACTTTTTTCTTTCAGTCGCTCACACTATGTTCCTTTGACACATTAAAATGTCAACGTAATATTTTTGTTATAGAAAACTAACCATCACATTCTATGACAACTCTTTAATTGTTTTTTATGTTCATCTTTTTCACGTAGGGCAATCCATTATACGTTTTGAGCTTATAACAGGAAACTGTCCCTACGGACAGTTATGCAAATAAGCATACTAATTTGCATATAAGATTTTAGCATATATATATATATATATATATATATATATATATGTGTGTGTGTGTGTGTGTGTGTGTGTGTGTGTGTGTGTGTGTGTTCGTGCGGATGTGGGTGTGGATGGGTGTACGCCTGAGTCTGATTGATTAAGTGTAGGAATGTGTTTGACTGAGGTGAACACACACGCATATATTATATATACACCGTTCGGCCTGAAGTCTTATATATTAGTCATCTCTCGTTGATATATGTCGTGGCCGTTACAGAAGACTTTCGGTCAGTATTCTTAGCGACAGATGATCCCTTTCTGTCAACTGCAGAGATGGTGAAATTCGAAATTCAGATAACTTCCATTGAAGGTCGATTTAGGATATATGGTTGTCTTGAAACCACATTCTGTACGAGTTATTAGTGAATCCCCAAATGCCAATTCGTTTCGTTTTTTTTTTTTTCGATTCGTTTTATTCTGCTCTATTTTGAACCGTATTAGGGAATGATATTGAGTTCCCATGGCCCAACTGCACTTGTACACCATCTAGTTAAGGTTTGTGTACGAGATATATCCGGAAAAGGGAAGAGTGCAGCCATTTTGAATATCTCGAGAACCGATTGTGCGGCCGTTATGTAACTTGAGTGCTATTCCTTGGGTATTTTGCCGCACACACATTCAATGGACGATCTCCCGTTAGGATACACAGTCAGGAGTGAGATACTATTATTAATGAGCTTGTGTACTATGTCAACGCTGCATTCATTATGACGGAACGAATCATTTTTCACGCCCCGTGAAGAGTTTTTCTTCTGACAGAACATCACATCATTCCCTCCCCTACTTACTGTCCACACTTACTTCCCTGAGACATCTTACTTTTTCCAGGGAGATTTCCGACTGTGAACGAGATTAAAGATAACGCAACAAGACAGTTGATAGCGACCTCGAAAGCGGACTTAAAGAATATTCTAAAATGTGGAAGAGACGTTTTGATAAATGTGTGAAGCCCCAAAGGGAATATTTCGATAGAGACTAAGCGGTCGTTTTTATAGATAAGCTTCTTTTTTTTTTCTTTTTTTTTTTTTCGTTTATATAAAATGGCTGGATATTTTTCGAACGTACTTTGTATATAGATTGTATTTTGGCATTAGAT
>OY735209.1:14739062-14834062 GCA_963457665.1 Thysanoteuthis rhombus
GCATGAAAATCTTATTTTTTTTAATAAGACAAAGTTTATACTTGCCTTTTCTCAAAATTTGTACAGTGACTGTGAGGTCTCTGATTTTTTTTATTTCAATTTTTATTCATTTATTCATTTTGATAACAACGACAGCTGACAATTCTAAAAGACCCGCCCAAAGTACTTGCATGACCTAATTTTATACAATTTACAAAAAAAAAAAAAAAAAAAAAAAAAACGAACAAACAAAAAATACTAAGGCAATGCCCGTTCCAGAAGTACATGTCTGGGGCTGGACATGGTGTGTGAAGTAACCTGCCATAATAGTCATACTGTAAAAGAATTTTCCATCCGTCGTTAGAAACTACGGTTTCGAATTATTTCTTGTATTTTTTAAAAGGGGCATCCGTAAGAGACACCGGTCGAAACGATGAGTTAGAAATAAAATGAACCCAGATGGGGACAAGAGTCTGCCAAAAAATGTATGTGATATATATTTTATACTTACATTTAGATCTATTGCCAATTTAGATATTTTAGATCTAAAATCTAGATATATGATATTGGATATCTACTATGATCCATAATTTTTCAAATTGTTTTTTTTTTTTTCATTGAGTTCATTAGATTTCTCGAGAACTGCTGACCCAAGCAAACTAGAACTCCACACTGAAATGTCTTTTGAGCTGGCTGGTAAATATGGAGAAAGTCAACATCATACCATGGCCAGATATCGTCGAGTGATGGTGGTGCACACACACTCACACACGCATACACACAAACATACACATACATGCACGTGTGTGTGTGCACACACGAGCGTGCACACTCACACACAGATACACAGAGGAGATTTCTCCAATTTTAGTTACATCAAACGTAAGCTTTTACTTGAAAGATAAAGGGTCGTATTTCAGCAGATGGACGCCCACGAGTCTCTTTAGGTGAAAATTATTGCATTGTACATCAGAAATCATCAAAGAGGGAAAAGATAGAGTCGTGTTGCGTTGGTGCAGTCTTTGAGGGAGTGTGAATAGAGGACACGCAGGGGGAGACAACCTCATAGAATACTGAGAGGAATAGATGGTTTTGAGAGAATGAAAGGGTTAGGGATCGAGAGAGAGAGAGAGAGAGAGAGAGAGAGAGAGAGAGAGAGAGAAACAGAGAGGGGGTAGATGTAGAGAGAGTGAGAGGAAGTTAGACTTGGGACGAAGGATGAGAGAAGAGGAGTGAGGGAGAGGGAGAGAGAGGGTGACCTAGAAAGGGAGCAAAAAAGGAAGAAGAGTGGGAGAGGGATGGAGAGAGTGTGAGGTCGGGAGGAGAGAGGGGGGTTTGAAAATTCATTCGGGGAATGCCAAGAGAAGTGCATGACTTTAAGAGAGAGGGTTAAAAGAGAGAGAGAGGTGTAGAGGGAGTTAGAGGAGGAGAAATAAAGAGTGAAGAGGAGATGGAGAGGGATTAAGAAAGTGAAGAGACTGGGGGCGAGAAGGGAACAAGAATGAGAAAAGAGAGGGAGAGATGGTGAGAGGATGAGATAGGATGAGATAAGAGAGTAGGGAGAGATGGGTCGTGAATGAGAGGGGGCAGCGGATGAATGAAGAGAAAAGAGAGACTGACTGATCGAGAGAGAACCAGAGAGGAGGAGATAGGAAAAAGAGGGACAAGGAGGATGAGTGAGTGGGGAGATTAGGAGTGAGTAAGAGGGGTACAGAGAGTATGAGAAAACGAAAGAGAGGGAGAGAGAGAGGGGTGGAGGAAAGGTAGAGGGAGGCAGAAAGAGATAAAGAAAAGATAGATTAGGGATTGAGTTGAAAGAGATGGAGAAAGGACGTAAGCGGAAGCGATGGGAGAGGAGAAGCTAGAGAATGAGAAGGAGAGAGAGAGAGAGAGAAAAGAGTGGGTCACAGGAAGATACAAAGTTGTTGATGTTGTGGTTACAGTTTTTTCATTCTAAATTATATTTGTCATAATAATACACCAGTTATAAAAAGAACGATGTTAAAATAAATAACAATTGTATTAAGTTATCTGAATTCTGAGATAAAGTGTGTTTAGTACTAATTTTTGACTGACTTTCTTTCTATTGTTTTCAGCGCGATATCAGAACGTACTTCTTAATCCCGACTTCAATACTACTTACTCCAACAGACTGACCGTATTTGACCTAGGAAGTTGTAATTTAAGAGAAAAAAATCAACAATATTTAGAAGAAATCTAGTCAGACCATTTCAAGAAACAATAAAATTCTTCCGTTTTATCTACATGAAGATGTAAGACTGTTTCCAGAGGCGCAGCTAAAGGGGGGCTAATTGAAAATGCACGCCCGATCCTCCATTAGAGCAGGGGCCCAAAAGCTTTATACATAGTAGTTCTCCTACTGCATTTCTATTGACATTTCACAATAACAAGGATATATTTGTTGATAGATTTCAAAAAAAAGTAATACAGTATTTGGCGATGGTGCATTTCTGATTATTGGAAATTTTCCTTTTTCGTAAGATTTCACTTAATGTTGGAGGAACCCTTCGAGGAGCCAAGCCCCCCAAGTCTCCAAATCTCTATCTACGCCATTGAGTTTGAGACCCTACCAGAAGAAAACAACGAAAATCGGAAGTATCAGAGGCGTAGAGACTGTAGTTGTTGTTGTTGTTGTTGGTGGTGGTGGTGTTGATGTTATTGTTGTTTATTCTTTGTTGTTTTTGTTGTTGTTTTTTTCTTAACATTTTGGAATTTCTGTGCAAGGAAGTGTAAGGTATTCGAAGAAATGCCCCCCTTCCTCTCTTTTTATCTGCTGTCTTACTGAGTGTCCTTATTTTCCTTTTCTTTCTCCCCGCCCCCTCTCTGCAGGCTTATGGAGTTGTTAATCCTTTATATATCTCTTTACTGTCTCAATGGGGTGTGCACCCTACTTCTCTCACCTTCCCCCTCTCCCTCTCCCCCTTTTTTTGTCGTCACTGAGTATCTCTTGCTGTCTTACTGAGTTATCTTTGTCTTTGTTTTTCTGTCCTTGTCTCTCACCCTCGCTCTGCTTTTTCACTTGTTTCTTTCTCTCTCTCTCTCTCTCTCTCTCTCTCTCTCTCTCTATATATATATATATATATATATATATATATATATATATATATATATATATATATATATATATATATATATATATATATATATATCGACTGGAGAGATTTTATTCAGATCTATCAGATGACTATTTTGTCTCAACATCTTTAGCTGACTTTCTGGTCTGCGAAGTCCATCTGTGGTGGTGAGATCTGCTTCTACAAACCAATATCACTTTCATCACCTTACTACAAAAAGTAAAAACAAACAAAAAAAAAACTGAAATATAAAATCCTGAAAATCGGCATTATATCTAAAGGGATTTGCAAATTTTAGCTTAGATTCAAAGTGTAGAGTATTCACATAGGATCGAACTCACTTCACGTTGTAATGGTATATTATGCTAGATCATTTCCCTACGATGAGGCACTCACTAGTTGTTTTTTTTACGAAGCTAAGTTTAACATGAATCAACGCCACAAGCGTGCAGCACCCAGTCAGGATCGAATTCAGCACAGTAATGATCTAAGGAGAGTAGCTTGTTAAGAACTACGGCACAGGCTAATCGCCCAACAAGATGACTAGAAAGTTTCTATATAGTGAAGATTTCAATAGTTTCTTTGCAATATGAGACAATAATTATAACAAAAAAAAAATGCAAATGTAAAAAAACTCATTCAGTATTTAATATGCTGAATTGAACGATTGTAATGCAAAAGATTATAGGTTTTGAAATTCACAAAAAATATTCAAGAGCTCCGTATTTTTATAATTAATTTTGACTAGTATTTACATTCATCTTAATTTTTGATTGTTTTTATTATAAGTTTAATGGGATCGTCTTGCCCAACCTTCAAAACATGATCCTATTAATCCTAAAAAGAAGAATATACAATCAATGCATCCTCCAGTCAGTCACCTATCGAGCTGGAACAAGGAACCTAACCAAGAGAAAGACCTGCAAACTGAGAAGCATGCTACATGCACATGAAAGAATAATTGCTCAACCTCACGTGGAGAGATCACAAGACAGCACAGTATGTCAGGGAGAAAACAGCAGTCCGAGACATCATTAAAAAAAAGATAAGAAAACCTGAATGGCTACGGGCCAGTCATGTTGCATGAATGTCAAACAACCGATGGAAATCACAGCTGGCAACATGGATCCCCAGAGATCAAATGCGAAACCAAAGCCGACAGAACACAAGATGTATTGACGAACTAGACAAATTCAGAAAATACTGGCTCCGCGACGCCAATGATAGAGACATGTGGTGAATCCCAGGAAAGGTCCAACAACGGGCGATAAGAGACTGATAATGATGATAATTATAACTTCCCCCTGGGCAAATAAAAATCTCTGAAATGAAGATAGATGTAAAAACTAGCTAAAATAATTCATAAAAATATTGTATTACAATACTTAATCCAAAAATTAGAATAAATATTCGGCAGCTCGACTTGATCATGTTAGAGTATTGGTTTTCAACCTTATTGTATTACAATGCATTAAAAATATATTTGACATGCGACACGCAAACTCTTCATTATTATATCTTATTGTATATTAGGTTATAACATGAATTACATAAATGTACGTACATATATATATATATATATATTTATATATATATATATATATATATATATATATATATATATATATATATATATATGTATATGTATATGTATGTATAACTCTTTGGAAACAGTGTGTGAACTGCATAACTGTATTGAAAAACACATCATCTCATATAAGCATACTTGTATACATAGTCATCATTTCTTTTTCCTTAGAAGGTTGAGGTCTAAACTTGTGGAAGTTTACCTCAACATCAATAAAAGTTTGGTCGGATCAAAGTCTTTGCAGGACGAGTATTGGGATTTTCTTTAAAATCAATTTAGCTATTACAGTATTTCGTAATAATGATGAATAGCAAGTTGAGTGGATATATTGAATATTTTTGCTGAAATATGATAATATTTTGCCGTGATATACGAAATACTTTTACTTCAATATACGAAATGCTTTTGCTGAAATTCATGGGATATTTTGCTGAAAATCTTGGGATAGTTTTGCTGAAACAGAGAATATTTTTGCTAGTATAAATGGAATAATTTTGCTGGAATGTAGGGAACATTTTGCTTGGAAACATGAAATAGATATGTTGGAATACATCACATATTTTACCTGGAATATAGGGAATATTTTGGCTAGAATGTGTGATTTATTTCATTGAAATACAGGGAATATTTTTGTTAAAGTATGAGAAATACTTTTGCTGGAATATAGAGAATGTTTTAGTTTAGATATATGACTTAATATGGACAAAATATTTGAAAAGTTTTTTTTTCACCGCACGCCAAATGCAAAAAGGTAACCAGTTGTAATTACGCCACTTCACGCTGAAATGTAGGAGCTTTTATTATGGAATATAATAGATTTATAAATTCAGATTCCTCCCTGGAAGTTTTCCATTCAATCGCGTTCAATACGAACATCCTGAGAACAATCATTGCTATTACTGACTTCATCATCATCTTCCAATTGTCTCGAATCCCTATCCAGAGTAAGCAGGCCCAGGACTAAGTAAATTACCTTTGTATATCTCGTTGGCCCTTCCGAGAAAATCATTTTCGTTCACTGCCTTCATTTACCATCTAAGGAATTATCTTGAATCATTATCCAATTCATAGAAAATTTAGTAAGCCTATGACTTAGAATCTTGTCACGAGATATCTCGTCAGCCACTCAATGACCATAATTGATTTCGCTGCTTCCGCCACCATTTCCGAATTGTCTTGAATCCCCATTCAATTCAGTCGGAGTAAAACGACCGAGAACAAAATATCTCTCGCTTGTCGCCTCTCACTAAGTCCGTTTTTTTCTTCTTCTTCTCAAAGTCTGGTTATCTCTATTGTTGACATTTCAACTGTTGACTTACCAGCGTTGTGTTTTCTTAACACCATTCTGTTTTGATGGTAAATGTCTCTAGTGTTTTCTCTGGTTTGTTCCTTACGCTTATTTTATTTCATTTTCTCAATAAGCCTTCGGTACGCCACCTTATGTTGGTCTGAACAGGGGACGGGAGCCCCGTTTTCTCTTTCCCTGGATCTGGTCCCCCCCCTTCTTTACAGTCTCTATTCAAGATTTAAATGACCAATCTTAGATTGGAGAAAAAAATTGAGTAAGTTTCATCATTATTTGTTTAACCTTTTTTTTTTTTAATAAAAAGTCGTGACGTTCTGGATCGAGCCTTAAAGTAAACAGTATTTAATTGGAAATGATGTAGTTTGTAACGAAACTTTGAATTGCTTCCTATATCCCAGGAGCCTTTTTTCTTGAACGACGCCTCAACGATTTCGATCAAGGTTGGTGAGTGTTCGACCTGGGGGAAAAAAAAAAAACTGGAAAAAGATTCAGTCTAGTTAAATAGCGTATTTCTGAAGGAAAACAATTCATATGCATTGTGCATGAAAATGAACCTATCCTTCTCCAGGAAATATCTCGTTTTTGAAATAAAAAAAAAATTTAAAAAAACTGAGTGAACAATCAGAAAGCTCTGAATGCAGTTGAAAAACTAGAATGACTTTCGGATCGCTTTCGTGGAACAGTTTGAGGAGAATTATGCCCAGATACAGTTAATTAAAACGGTTATTTAAATAGAAATAATAACGACGCTGACCCAGACCTTAACTGTTAACTCTAACCCTTGCCCCTAACTTTAACCCTATCTCTAACCTGAAAACTTTCCCGAAGAAATGAAGTCGATATCCATTTAAAAACATCAAGAAAATATACAAAGAAAATACATTTTCCAACAAAAATACACTTCACAAAATCGAATCTTTACCGTAGTTTGTGATAAAAAGCAAAAACATTTAAAAGATAAGTAAAAAGACTCAGAAAGTGCATACCTCCGCCAACACCATTGGGCGAGGTAATTGAGCATGGCTTCGCTCAAAAACTGATCAGTTCTTTCGTAGTCTATTGTTCACTCTTCCATAAAAAAATTATTGAAATACGTTGAGAACTTCAGGATATAGTGTGAGGACAAACATGAAATTCTGCAATATTATGTTGTTTGGACATGTAACTATGACGAGGGAGAGATGATTGGGAATGAACTCAAAATCTGATCAGCTCTCGTGTAATCTTTTGTTCACCCTTCAACAAAATGTCGTATAAATTCATTAATTACTCTCGAAGATATTGTGTGGACAAACATACAAATTTCGATTATATGATGTGGTTTGGATATAAATTAACGACGAAGGGGAGGTAAATGCGCATGGCTCTGCTCCAAAATTTTGCAAGTTCTTTGGTTGCCAGATGTTCATCCTTTCAGAAAACATAATAGATATTCTCTGAGAACCTTTCAAGATATCTTGCAAACAGGAAAAATATCGTGTGACTTTGACTTACAGCTGCGACATCGGGAAGATAATTGTGTAAGAATCTACTCCAAAATTTAAACATGTCATCACAAAACATCAGAGGATTCATTGAAAACCTTCCGTGACATCGTACTAATAAGCATGGAAATTTTTCAAAATTATGTGTTTTGGATAAGTAGCACGGTAGATAATCGTGCATGGATCCGCTCAAAAATCCAAGCATTTTACTCATAGTCATATTTGACTTCTCCACCTCAGGATTTCATTGAAATTCAGCGCGAACTTTTTGAGGTATCGTACGAACAGAGATGCGCGTATATAGAAATGTATTCGAAAAAAAACGAAAAAAAAACAAAAAAAAAAAACAAATAAACAGGAAAACATCTCTAAATCAGAAAACAATTCTCTCTCTCTTATCCCATTGCCAACCCATCTAAGGTTTCATTGAACCAACAGACAGACAAACAAATAAATAAGCCAACAAACCAACAGACAAACAGATGCAATCAAGTACACACACCTTTTTTCAACTTCGTTGACAGAGGTAAATAAATAAAGGAAATCTGTCAAAAATTAACAGGAAACAACACAGCAGCTCATCATTTCAAAACAACGCACGCCAAGGATTACTTTTCGTCTTGATTTATCCACTCAGAACTTTGATTTTATCTTTTTTTTTTTCATTAGCCCCAATGTCCATATCAAGGAAACGGAATTTTTTATTGAGAAAATATTACTTTTTCTTCCCGTCTTTTTTCAAATCAATGCCACGCTGTCGCGCTCGCCCATTTTTCATTGATTATCATTCTTTTTCTTCTTCTTCTTCTTCTTCTTCTTCTTCTTCTTCTTCTTCTTCTTCTTCTTCTTCTTCTATCCCTAATAACCAACATCCCTTTCTCTATCACTCTCTCTTTTTCTACCTGTTTCTCTCACTTGTCTCACCCAAACCCTTCTTCTTCTTCTTCTTCTTCTTCTTCTTCTTCTTCTTCTTCTTCTTCTTCTTCTTCTTCTTTAAAATCTTTTTCTCTCTATTTTTCCTTACCATCCGTTTTTTCTTTCTTTCTTTCTTTCTTTCTTTCTTTCTTTCACTCGTTCTATGTATCTTTCTTTTCTTTAAAGTCTTTTTATCTCTCTCTTTTTCTTTCCAATTTTTTTTTCTTCTACAATTTTTCACGTAATCAACTTTGAATTAACGAAATCTGCCAAAACTGTTACTTGAAGTATCAGCATAAGTTTCTTCAATTTTTACGTTGGTCTGGCTGACAGGCTGGTCATGCATGTATCACGCATGCATACCCCACCAAAGCAACCAGAGGGCTGAAATTTTCAACCTTTACTCCTTGTTACGTCCTGAAAAAATTCATTTTTCACTTAATATGTGTCTGCTTTATTTTTTGGAAAAGAGACATTTTTACTAATCACTAATCAACAAAATGCGAGAGAAGCAACTTATTCATTGATCACCAATTTTTTCTAAGTTTTCAATTGATCATCCCCAACATGGTGCGCTGCCAAAAGAGGTTGGTCATGACAGTTCCTATTGACCGTCTAACCAGACTTGTCCATTTTATTTTCTTTCTCGTTTCACTGTCTTCCAAACATTCATTTTTTTCTTCATTCCATATTTCTCCCGCGTTACCATTCTTCAACCATTATTTCATAGACTCCATCTTACCCACATCTTCATCCCTGTTACTACATACCCTGCGCCTCTCTCTCTCTCTCTCTCTCTCTCTTTCTCTCTCTTGTCGGTGTCGTCTTCCCCCCACGACCGACAAAACAGCGATACTCTTTAAGCAACACAATATTAAACAGACGACATTGACCATGGCCTCGGGAGAACACAAAGATAAATTAGGTTTATTCGACCATCGTCCATCATACTGACCAGCTCGAAATGGCCGGAGAATCATACAACCATTCTCTGTCCATACAACCGTCTACAACAGCCCCCACCCCACCAGACACCCATTGACGTCCAGTCTGTCCGATTGACGGTACTGTCCTCCTGCTTGTTCCGGTTTGCCTCCTTCTTTCCTTCCTTCCTTCCTCCCTTCCTTCCTTCCTTCCTTCCTGCATCTCTGAAGCTCTTACCATAATCGGGACATCTACTATCACTACAATTCATGTTAAGATCCGTCCCAGTCTCTCTCTACTCCTCTCTTTTACCCAACACCCCCCTTGTTATTCCTTTTTGCCCCTATTATCCCTCTCTTCCTCTCTCTCTCTCTCTCTGTCTCTCTCTCTCTTTTACCCAACGCCCCCCTTGTTATTCCTTTTTGCCCCTTTTATCCCTCTCTTCCTCTATCTCTCTCTGTCTGTCTGTCTGTCTGTCTGTCTGTCTCTCTCTCTCTCTCTCTCTCTCTCTATATATATATATATATATATATATATATATATATATATATATACTCATCCAGCTCTTCCTCTGCCCCCTCTCTTTATATCTGTCACCTCTGTCCTACTGTCATGTCCACCATTTTCTCTCTCTCCCTTGCTCTTTGACTCCCTATCTCTGTCTCTATCTATCTGCCTGTCTGTCTCTCTCTGCCTGTGTCTACCTCTTTCTGTCTGGTTTTCTCGCTTTTTTCGTTTCTTTGTTGTCTTTCTCTTTATCTTTCACTGTCTTACTGGGTTGTCTCTGTCTTATTGTCTCTCTGTCTCTCTCTTAGTCACTCTCAATCTCTACCCCCCTCTCTCTCCATTCTGTGTCCTTTCCCCATTTCTCTCCTTCTTCCACATTTTTTTCTTGTTTCCTTCTCCCTTTGTTTATTCTATGCAACCATCTGTTTTTATCTTTCCTTCGTGGAAACTAAATCTCTCTCCCCCCCTCTCTCTCTCTATTTATTAATCTTTCTTTCTCTCTCTGACTCTCTCTCTCTCTCGCTTCATGACTCTTTCTCTTAGCCTGCGTCTACCTCTAAATATCCCCTCTCTCCCTTTCTCTCTCTGTGTCCCGCTTTGCAATCTCATTCACTCTCCCTCTCTCTTCCACACTTCCTCTATCACTCTCTTTACACCTTCCCAACCTTTCTTTCTTTCCTCTCGCATTTCACCTCCCTGTTTCAATACACGAGACCCCTTCTTTTTGATTCTCTCTCTCTGTTCCTCTCTATCATTCTATATGCCCCTCTCTCTCTCTCTCTCAGTCTCTGCCTCCGTCTCTGTCTCTCTTTCCTTCTTCTTCAAAGTCTTTCCATATTTCATCCCCCCTCCTGCCTTTTGCCCCCACGTCCCCCTTTGGTCCAATGCATTGTCTTTTTCCTACCGAATCAATATCCTCTTTTATATATATATATATATATATATATATATATATATATATATATATATATATATATATGTATATGTCACTTACTGTTGGCCATAATTACATATTTAGTTTGACTCAGAGAATCAATTTGTAGCCGATTTATACCCTGGCGTCCGAGGCTTTGGCGGACCGGGCAAGGGGGGTGGGGTTGGCGTGACATGATATGCTATGGAACAAGGAGAAGAATGTCCAGTTTCAAGTGAATTGGTTCGAGGTGGACAGCGAAGATTTGGTCAGAGACTGATGGTGGGGGACCGTGGAACTGGGCCGGGGACAAGATCAGGGAGAGAAGTCGTGGCCTTGCGTTAACAAACGGGACAGCGAGATGAGACGAGACGAAGAGAAAGAGAGGAGAGAGGGAAGGGGGAATAAAGAGAGGGTGGAAGGTAGGAAGAGGGAGAAGGAGGAAGGAAGGAAGAAAGAAAAGAAGGGACAGAGGACGGAAAAGAGGGGGAAGAAAGGGAAGAATGAAGGAAGGGAGGGATGGATGAAATAGGGGAATTTATAAAAGAAAGGCAAATGGAAGAGGAGAGGAAGAGACGAGAGAGGGAGGAAAGGAGGGAGGAGGAAGGAAAGAAGGAAGGAAGGAAGAGGAGAAGTCCAGGAAGAAGGGTGAAGGAAATAGAGACAAAAGTAGACGAGATAAAGGTGGATAGAAGGAAGAATGAAGAGGAGGGAGGGTAAGAAAGGGGAAAATAAAGCGAGGGAGGAAGGAAAATGGGGAAGCAAGAAGAAAGGAAAGAGATGTAAAGGAAAAAGGCTAGAGCAAAAATAGAAGAATAGACAAGAAAGAAGAGGGGAAGGAAAGAAAACACGAATTAAGGAAAGAAAGGAAGATAGGGGAAGGAAGAAGGAGAAAAAGAAGGAATGACAGGGAAGAAAGGGAGGGAGAAACTAAGGAAAGAAGGGGCGAAGGGAAGGAAGAAAAACGGTAAAGTAGAAAATGAAAGTTGATGAAAAATGAGAAGAAGAGATAAGAAGGAAAAGGCTACAAAAGGAGGAAAAAAAACTTAAGGGAAAAAGAAAAGGTGGAAAATATTGACCGGAAAACAAGAAAGACCAAAGATGAAAGAGATGGACATGATCTTCCTCAACCTTTCCCCGAGGAGAGAAAAATAATATATTTCGCGGATGAGGGACAAAAAAGGTATGTTCGGAATATATATCTTAGTAGCGACCCTGTTACTGGCAAATGATAATACCATCTTTTTTATATGGGTACATCAAGTTGGGGTTACATAAAACAATCGCTGTATTCCTTTATTGGCTATAGAGCTCCAACATTCGAACTACCTCGCCCCAGGTGAGAGGGCCTGGTCGACCAACCACTTTCTCCGCCTCAATACAGCGGACGACCATGTAAGAAGATAGCAAAGACAAGAGTATTAAAAGACAGAGAAAGAGAGAGGGAGAGAGAGTGATTGGGTCGGAGAAACAATAAAAAAAAAAAACACATGGTCGGTTTAGTCATCCAATAGGAGTCGTCACGTGACTAACGTCTTTTAGCATCCAATAGGAATCGTCACGTGACTAAGATCTTTTAGCATCATGTAGGGAGGGGTGAAAAGAAAAACGAATCAAGTTGCTTCTCTCGTGATTTGTTGAGTGCTGATCACTAAAAAGTTCGATTTTCACCTTTTTTTTCAAAATATAAGCATGAACACGGCCGGACACAGAATAGGGGACGAATTTATATAGAACTTACATAGTGACTCCGCCCCGCCCCGCCCCGCCGCGTCCCACCCAATTCTCGACAGGATTAAATGCTTGTATTTTCAACCTTGTTGCTCCATTGTTGCGGCCTGCACTCGTGATACAAGCAAACATGGCCAGTCAGCTAGCCAGCCAGACCACCTTGAAAATCGAAGAAACCTGTGTTGATTTGGGAAATGTTGATTTTGACAGTTTCAGCTGACGGTCTAAAACAATTCAAAGGACAAAGAGATGGAGGAAGGTGGCAGTGTGGAGAAATAGAGAAGAGAAATGAAATAGGCTTGCAAGCGGTGGCCTTACCCTATCTACGGCTTCAGCCATCCCTTGTTTCGGCTCCATGTATCACATTACTACGTACTCGGCCCTTTTGCAATCTGTGAAATAGATTTAGAGGTGACAAGTGACCGAAGTGGCGTCACTCACTTCATCCACTATCTTACCTGTAGCTAACGGATGGGAAGGGGAAGATGGATCATTGCCTTTCCAAAGGGCATTTGTGTGAAGTGAACAGAGATGTAGTTTAAACTCCTTGCCGTCACCTAGGTGTATGGATGGACCTTATGGAATGATATGGAATCATGGTCATCATCATCAGTCTTCTAACATCCGTCGTTGGACACAGACCTTCCTCAGGATTTGCCACACTTGAATAAGGATTGAAAAAAAATAAATATAACTAAATACATATGAATTAGAAAGGTTGAAGGAGTAGAGTCAAAAAAGAGTAAGGAAGAAAGGAATTTTCATACACGCAAAGAAAGAATTCAGAAAAGGAAGTGAATGAACATTCATGAAAAAAAAGAAAAAAAATGAAAGAAAGAAATGAAATGAGTTAGGGAGCCCCCCCCCCAAAAAAAAAAGAAGTAAGGAAGATGGAGAAGAAGAATATGAAGAAGAGAATGAAAGCCAAAATGTAAATGAAGAAAGAAAGGGATAAGGACAAGAGTACGAACGCGACGGAAAGATGAGAAGGAAAAAATTGAAATCCTAACCAAGAACTGAAGACACTAAAGAACAGACGGGTAGAGAAAATAATGGAGAAAGGAAGAAAGAAAGAAAAGACAAGATGTACGACCAGAAAGAGAAAATGCTGGAAGAAGAAAGAAAAGAGAAACTGGAAGAATGAAAGACAGAAAAGATAAGAAGAACGATTAGAAAGAGAAAATACTGGAGAAAGAAAGAAATTGAGGAGGAAGGGAGAAGGGACAATTGAAAGGAAGAAAGGACAGAGAGAACGTTAAGAAAGAGAAAGTAATGGAAAAAGAGAGAAAGAAAGATGAAAAAATAACTTAAGAAAGATAGACAAGACAAAAAGAACGACTGAAAAAGAAAATGATGGAGAAAGAAAAAAAGAGAGAAAAGAAAGAGAGGGAGAAAAGTAAAAAATAACGACAAGAAAGAGGGAATCATAGAGAGAGAAAAAAGAAAGAAAGATAGAATAAAGAGGAAATAAAAAAACCGACTAGAAACTGAAAATAACAGAGAAAGAAAGGAAGAGAGAAAAAAGGAAGAAAGAGAGGAAAGATTTTGAAAAATCGACTGGAAAGGAGAAATAATGGAGAAAGAAAGAAGCAAGAAAAGACAAAAAGAGCGACTGAAAAGAGAAAATAATGGTGAAAGAAAGAAAGAAGAAATAAATGACAAAAAGGACGATCACAAAGAAAAGATTATGGAGAAAGAAAGAAAGAAAGAAAGAAAGAAAGAAAAAAAGAAAAAATGAAGAAAGAAACGACCGAACGAAAGACAAAAAGACAACAAGAAGAAAAGAAAAAGAAAAAAAGAAGAAGAGGTTGATAGAAAGATTGAGAAGGTGCCAGAAAAGCGTCAAAGACAACGAAATCATGTTGCAGAAAGAGACAATGAGACAAGGTTGAGAGCTCAAGTCAAGGAGAGATTAAAAGAATACAGAGACAAAGAAAGAGAGACAGAGAAAAGGAGGGGGAGCGAGAGTGGGAAAACGAGGGCGAGTGTGTGTACATGTGTAGCGGGTCGGTAAAGAGACGTCGACAAACAAATCAGAAGTGACTTTGTTATGACAATAGCCATCGAGGCTTCTCGAGGCAAGAACGATAGCGCTGTCAGCACGTGTAGACATCTAATCTTACCTGTAAAGATATGTCAAGTGGTCTCTCTCTCTCCCTCTCTGTCTGTATTAGGTGCTGTACAAGTGACCTGGGATGAGAGTTACCGCCGACGCGTGTTGGGGATTGTGTCTTAGCGAATAATATGTACAGTTAGTGCGATTACGTTGCCATCACTACGCCGTGGCTATTTGGATACGTGCTGATATGTTGACACACGGGCTTGAAAGTGTATCTGTCTGTCATTTGTTTACACAGCTTAGCTTAGTCGCTTACAAGGTCGAGGGAGAAATACCCTGAAGTTGTCGTGCGGGAGGAGGTCAGGGCCAGGGCCTGGGTGAGGGTTTTTTTGTTGTTTTTTCTCTTTTTTGGCTTTTTACATTGTGATAAGTGTAGACATTGAAAGGGCGAATCGGTGCTTTTTGCGATGACTCGAAAAATAGGCTTAGAGAACCAAGTTCGAATTCTGGTTTGTTGATATCACTTGACGGCTGATTTCCTTCGAAAAGGCTCGAACCCGATTATTATTGCATAAAAATAATTGCAATAAGTCGTGTGATCGCAGATTTGTCGTATTTACTAGCTGTAATCAAGGGAGTTGAGTCAATTACAGTAAACCATCAGTTTAACTGATTAACAAGAGGAAGGGCGTGCTACAGTGTCAAAAGTCTTTTGAATCCGAATGTAACTCGCGGGACCATTTTTTTCTAACGATAAAAAATTCATTACATTATATAATACTGTATTATGATAAGATATATCATATAGAATTATAAAATCATAGTATAGAATATGTACTATTTGTTCGACTTATGGGTTGCGTAACTCAGTGATTTCTAAATTTTGCACAGGATAACCCAACATTTCATCTAAAATGAAATTTATTTCAAGAACAATTTAAAATTCAGTTATCACAAAAACTAAGACAGTGTCCTCTTCAAAGGTGGAGTAGCCTGGCAAAACTGTTATGTAAAATAATTTTCCGTCCGCCGTACGGAACAACAGCGACCAACATGAATAGTTGTCTTTACAAGTCTCCATAAAAAGAAATCCTACGGACTCACACCTGATGATCGAGAAGGCCAAGAGGAAATCCCACCTCTTTTCACCAATTTGCTACGGTTTCTTTTTTTCTATTTAGAATCAAATTTCAGTCGGAAGTGGCGAGGGGCAAATCTTGCCGATAATCTAAATAACCTTCCAATTCGAATCGGATATTTTCAAGCATTAAGTAATTTTGGCAGCCTTTCAAAAGAACTTCGACCTGTCCTTCAAAAAAAGATGGCCCAATGATGCGATCTTTTTCTTAATGCGCTTCATACGTTAACCTTTGGAGAATCTCTTTCATATTCGTCTATTTCATGTGCCTTTTGAGTGCTCCATATGCAATGGTTATGCCTGTTGACTTCACCGCTAATGTAAAATGTTGCTTCGTCGGAAAACATTGAATGGTTCAAGAATGAAACACTGATGGGAAGTCAAGTGTGCATGATAATCCCCTCCTAAGAACAGTCGATGCACTTGAATTTAGTAAGCTTTCATGTGAAGCTTCGTTTGTAGGGCTTTATGCACCGTTCATTCCAGAAGATTCAGCTCTAAAGATGGCCGCTCTATTGAATTCTTCGGACGATCGCCAAGAATTGTTCGACGGATGCTACATTTGCCTCACTTAGATTTGACCTTTCAGACCGTTGCTTAACATTGGCGGATCTTGTTCTTTGAACTTCTTCATCCAGTTGCATATCTATCATAATTGATTTCGATCTTCTTTTGACAGTGGTGACTGATTTCAGCTCGGCCAGCCAATGAAAAAACACATTTTCTCTCCCAGTAAAGTCATGGTTCAGGAAAATCCCTTAAAATATGATTTTAAAAGAAATTTGATAAACAATTATAATCAATCTTTTGATTGAAGACAATTGAAAAGATACATCTGGCTTGTAGACGCTATTTACAAATCAATGGCCTTCAACATCAAATTTTTGTTGATATCCAATAAATATGTTGCGTAATTATAGTTTTTGGAGCCTTTGTATGCTGTGTTTAACTACTACATCTTCACATTTTTAGTTACTTTTCTTTTGTTTATGGTGTAAATATCAGACAAGATGCAAAGTGGGTACATCTTGAACTAAAAAAACTTTCGGAGAGCGCACACCTCTGCTAAGGCCATTATCAGAGGGCGTAATTGCTCATGGACCCTTCCCCAAAATCACTCACTTGTCTACCCTTCCTCTTAATTTCATTGAAATCCATTGCGAACTTTTGGGGGATACCGTGTGGACAAGAAGAACCTTTAACGATATCATGCGGTTTAGACATATAACTACGACTTACGGAAGTTTATTGTGTATGGATCCGCCCCCAATGCAAGCATTCCATTCGTAGTCTACTGTCGACCTTTACCGCAGAATCGTATTGAAATTTATCGTGAACTTTTGGAGATATGGTATGGATAGTCATTACCTTAATCATGAATGTCTGTGAAAAAAAGCCAAAAAAAAAAATGTCTCCATCAAAAATTTTCTGGATCAACCCCATTATTCAACCACTTCTTTCTCGTCTCATTGTCAACCCTTCTACGAAATGTCATTCGAGTACTTTTGGAGATATCTTATAAACAGACAGACAGGCTTAAAGACAGACAGAAAGACAGAAAGAGAGAGAGACAGAATGGCGCAAAGTAATACATACACGTCTCTAACTTCGTTGATAGGGGTGAATTACTAAATTCTTACTCAAATACAGCTTGGCCCAAACTTCTGACCTTGAAATTTTGTCTCAAAAATTCGACTTTTACACAAGTATATCCGGCAATCACATTATTTAAGCTCGGTTATACATCCTCTCATCCAGCCAAGCATACTAATGTTGCCATGGGGTTACCAAGTGTACAGACGGTTGGATTAGGCGGATATTTTCATTCGTTGCCACTGGCGTCACTTGATATGCACACATATCGGTGGAAGGTGACCAAGAGTTTCTGTTTTGCCGAGGAGAAGATGGAGGCATAGTCGATGTAAACAAGGTCACTCGGTACAGCAACTGTGGACCCTCCCCACATCGTCACAAACACACACACACACACACACCTTGCTTGAAAGGTAAAGTATATAATGAATACATTACACCTGCTATGATTCATCATCATCATCGTCGTCATCATCATCATCATCATCATCATCATCATCATCATCATCATCAGTAGTCTTTTAACGTCTGTCGTTGGACATAGACCCTACTCAGGATTCGCTACAATTCTCTATCATGGGCGTCGCAGAGCCAGTATTTCCTGAATCTGTCCAGTTCATCTCTCCATCTTGTATTCTGTCGGCCTCGGTTTCTTATGAGATCTCTGGGGATCCATGTTGTGAGACGTGATGTCCATCGGTTGTCTTTCATTCTTGCAACATGGCCTGCCCATTGCCATCTGAGTTTTTTAATAGTTTCTATGATGTCACGGACACCCATTTTCTTCCTTATATTCTGTACTGTCTTGTGATCTCTCCATGTAAAGTTGAGCATGATTCTCTCATGTGCACGTTGCATAATTCTCAGCTTGCAGGTCTGTCTCTTGGTTAGGTTCCATGTTTCAGCTCCCAAAGTGACTATCAGGAAGATGCATTGGTTGTATACTCTTCTTACGGATGCGAAGTATAGACATAAACAAAACGAACTGAAAACCAACTCTCACAAAGAGCTATGGAAGGAGCAATGTCAGGTTTAGCTCTGCAGGATGGATCAGTGAGAGGTCTGGAGGGAAAGAATACTATACAAATGGTTAAGCAGCGAAAATTGAGATGAACTGAACACTTAGCAAGAAGACTGGCCGAAAGATGCCCATAGGGCAGTATACGCAGTAGGAGAAGACCAGACACAGGATGGATGGATTGGATGGAAAGGTTTGCCAATAAGATAAGATAAGCATAGATTAGCACAATCGCAGTTGTCATGGAAGGAGATGGAAAAGGCCTTTGTCTAGCAGTGGACATCAGTAAAAAATATTGCTTGATTTGTATCAAAACAATTTCATCAATGAAATAAACAAGCTAAAGATCTTATAAACATTATACGTGCCGTTGGGGTGCCGTCCATTTCGATGCGTTTAATCATCCGGGGAGTTACTGATTTTCACACATCCTGACAAAGATAAATATAGATGACGGCAACTCCTCCACCTTCTCTAGTTTCCAATTCCTGTATAGTTGGAACTTTTCCCTATTTTCTAATTCTCAATTCTTGTGCTGTGACAACTTTTTCTTTTATTTCAGTTCTCAGTTCATGGGTGGTGACAACTTTTCCTTCTATTTTGATTCTTAAATCTTGTGTGGTGACAATTTTTTTTCCATTTTTGTTCTCAATTCTTTTTTGGTGACAAATGTTCTCCTATTTTAGTTCTAAATCCTTGTATGCTTGCTGATTCTGTACAACACACTATTCTCGAGGAATCAAACCACATGATTTCGCTGGCTATTCGACAATATCCCAGCGAGAGACTTTCTGAATCATCATCTGGCCACCCTTTCAAGATATGACCGTAATTCTGGGATGAATCAGGTGTTACTTTTGGTTACCCTGTAAATTGATGAGAGAATATCAGGCAGATGTATATGGGAAATCCTTGGTGAACTGTTGGTAAGATTGTTGTTTGCGTTTATGAAATTTGTAAGCAAAGACAATGCAGTTCAGGACAGCCATACGTTCGTATCTTCTCAGATATTTTCTCTGTTTAGTTCACAGAATTTTAATTCAGGAGAAATTGTTTAAATTCCACCCGAGTCCTGAATTCTGGCCACTATTTTTGTATGAAAAAGAAAATGAGTGTATGTGTGCGTGAGAGAGAGAGAGACAGAGACAGAGACAGAGAGAGAGAGACAGAGAGACAGAGAGAGTCAGAGAGAGAAAGCATATAGTGCCATATAATGCTTCTCCTTGCTCTTCACCTACGCGCAATTTTTTTTTCATAATGCTATTATGGCCATAAATGCATCATTAAATGTGTGCTATTTCTTCTCATGCTTTTAACACTGTTAGTAATTGTTTTCCCCGTCATGCATTCAAGGCATTTTAGCAATTTCTACCCATAATTTAGCCACTGTCGCGTTATCATTTAGGTTTGTCGGCAACAAGTACAATGACCAAAAACGTCTTTTTCTTGAATGATGGTCCCTTTTTTAATGTTCAGATTTGGCAACCGTTATATACATGGGTATGACGTAGTAGATGTAAAGCAGTTATTAGTGAACTATACTTCTGTTGCTCGATCATTTTTTTAGCCAGTCGTTTCTTCATTTATTGTTTTTTTAGCACAATATCCTAGATCGATTTACCTTCCAACTGTTCTAGTCACTCGCGTTATTAGCTGGACGGTTGAGGAGGGATTCAGGGCTGAATTGTCCACTTGGAGTCGAAAACACGAAACTTGGTACAAATATATAGCCAACCCCACATTATTTTCTGATATGGATCGAGGTAAGTAGTGCCCTCTAGTGACTGCTATTGGGGAATTTCTTTTTCAAAATGGCCGCTCAGTTCATACAAACGCTCATATCTTTTGAACTATACATCATGAAGGCATACATTTTCGAACTAAACACGTGGGTTCAAATCAGTGCTAAATAATGGAAAAGTAAATTACTTTTACTACAAAAGGCAGAAGAAACGAGGAAAAAATATTGGAACGTAGTTGTACAGTAATGTTAAAACGTAATTAAATCATCATCAAAACTAACGTAAGCTGTAATTATCATAAAGTTCACAGTGTCAAAACCACCGTTAATTTAACTACTCGATTCTGTAATATAGCTTAACATTAAGTATATATGAATTTTCAAAAGGAAATTAACACATACGCTTTAGTACGTGCATGTAGTTAGTCTTCGAAACAGCTGCCTTCATAGTAGCAAAGAGCTGGTCACTGGAAACTGTCCTTGTAAAACTTACACACTCTGTTGAATCCTTTTCCGTAGTTGCAATGTTCCAGCTCCTAGAGCGTGTCTTGAGTTGGTCCAACGGTTGTCCACTTTGATTTCCATTAGCCATTCTTTCTAGTCTGCAGGACATAAAAGTTCGGGTTCCCTCTCGGCACTTGTCTTCATACACTGCCCGAAGCACATGCTGTTGAACAGCTGCCTGTGTGGGAGAGATATCCTTCAAAAACTTATATTTTTATTGCAATGAGATACAGCCTTGCCTCTTTCACCTTGGACAACATCAGATATATCTCTATCGAATAAAATACGCTGTCAGGGACAGTTGCCGGAATGAACCGTTAATATCAGGAGATACAGTCTATGTATTCAATACTCTGCGCTTTGCGTATCCATACAAAGAAGGAGTTGGTGTCATTCCCGGTAAATGAGAAAAACAATGTTGGACCTTTCGATTGTCACAATACAGCAGCGATTTCATGTGAGGCTCTCCATCTGACATGCTTCTCCGTAGTAAATGATGTCCGTAACTCACATTTCAATACACAGGCTGGACACAATGAAGACCACCGGATCCTCTCACCATGATATTCTTCTTATACAACGCCCAAAACTTGCAGCAATATCCTGGTGCCTGTTTCCTCGTGTCAACTAGGTTAAAAGTGACTTTTGTCATCTCTCACTGGTTATGAAAATAACTGATCTTCACATATTGCAAACATCTATAACTTCGACGTCAGTGCTTGTAATATCTTTTGTCAGCATGTGAAAGAGCTCTGTTTTGTTCTCGTTGACACGGGAAAAAATTTTGCCAGCTATTTGGCACCTTGGATGAAAGATCAATTAACCTCGTTACTTGTTCTTCTCTCTTCCCTTGTTGCTCTCTTCAGGTTTCTTAAGGCTGTAAACATCCAGATCCACATCAAGTCCGTGCATAAGATCAATGTGGCGTTGAATAAGGAACATAGTCTTGGTGCAATCATCAAAATTCTGAAAGATTCCTGATGACAACATTTGAACTATGACGGTACCATCCAAAAGAAATGTAGTCACCTGGGTTTGAGTCTAGTGATTCTTAGGTAGGTAGATCTGCTTTGTTGTGAGATCTCATGCCACCATTGTGGGCAAATGCTGATGGCCATGGCTGGTTTCCATGCTAGAAGAAATTTCCAAGATTTCCCCTGCTAATCTTCAGATCCATGTCTAGTTTTTTTTTTCGATAGTTGCCACCACTTACTTCTGTTTTGGGAAAAAGTTTTCATTTGAGGAAAGCAACAGAATTCGTTTTTTTCTGATTGAATCAACAATTGTCTTTGTTCTGTCAACAAATCTCTCTTTGACAAATTGCTCAAAATTGCTATTTTTTCAGTTTGTATACATTTCCTATAGTTTGCTTATAATATTTTGTTAAATCATTATTCGAGTTGTTCTCAAACTCTATAATCCTTGATATCTAAGGTCCTGCTATCATCCAACGCCGTGGATTATCTCAGGCCAACGGCCCTACCCTTACCTCATAAAAGAGTATCTACCTACTCATGCACTTGTGTGCCATAGCAAAGAAAAGATATGTTGTCTTGTATGCTACAGATCTCCCTAAAAATAATTCCTGGCAAATGGATAGATGTCTAATTGATAAATACACATCACACAGAAGGCCACAGTTCATGGTCGATATGGTCCAATTTGAATACCCATGGAAGAAACAAAACATGAGATTCCAAGTACAGAGGGAAACGCTCTTTTCCTGATTCCTACAGTGATCTGAAGACTGCGAAGGTGAATTTCAAGAATGAATTCCTAGTATTGGAATGTTATTCAGCTGACATTTTCTCTCCCCTAAACTGCAAAAATCCCATCGTTGCTCTTCGTTGCGTATTCGTCATATGCATAGTTATGAAGTGCAACGGGAACAGCAGCAGATGTCTGGTTCGGGTTACAGGTTTAGACCTTCAACACTGGATCAGCTTCCCAACCTCTAACAATACCAACACTGGAGATAGCAGAAGTCGTCCACGGCTCCCAAGCCAATTACTTATGATCTTGAAAGCTGCAATCCCAATGTTTAACACACCAAAGATTATTACATATTCATCTTCTCTGTGTGTTGCAGGGAAGTCCCATTGTATAGTTTGGGCTGAAGCGAATAGTGTTTGGCCCATTACCAACACTGGAACCAGGCATGGATTGAGGTATTCGGTTACAGCCTTTAACAACATGCAATTTATGGTTTATCATGGTGACTGAATGTGCGCAATATAGGGAAAGAGGCATGAAGGTTAATATTGCTGTAGGAGACACAGAATGTTGGTGCACTGAAGCATATTGAGCAACGTGCGAAACAAATTCTTCTTTGGCAACTCAGGTTTCTTCAGCAGTTTTTCGAGATGATGCAATCATTCTGGTAATGGTGAAGATTAGCGTCTTAGGGATGGAAATTTCATCAAGGGAGATAACCTTCTCAGAATCAATCAAGGTAGATAACTCTTAGTTTGACATCGAAGGAATAACAAAGAATTGCAATTGATTAGAAAGTTAATAAAAACACGAAAAGAAAGAAAATTTCACATCGAAAAAATGACTAAGAAATGAAAATAGTTTATGATAAATTCAGAATGCGTTTTTTTCCTAATTATTGATGTTTCAAATGATTATGACCTTCGTTCCATCGGGAATTTCTCCATTTTTGAGAAATATTGAATTTTGAATTCACTTTTTTTAAAAAAAAACTGAATATAATTCATGGGTGCCAAAACCAGCGTAAAAAAACGAACTTTTGAAATATCTAATATCGGGGAAAAAAAACTATTTTCATGCTTTCAGTTGTCCTTTTATAATAATTTAGTATCATACCATTTTTTTACATGTGATAGTTGCAATAAAGTATTTAAAATTCATAATGAGCTATCCATATTTTTTTGTTATTCGTTCGATGTTTACATTTTCGTTGGAGTTGTCACCCTCGGTTTATTTCGACAGAGTTACTTCCCTTGAAGAGGTCATCTCCCTAAGAGGGTAATCTTCACAATTACCATTATTTTCATTTGACAATCTAAAAACAAGAACTAGGTTTTCTGTGCATAACCAGTCAATTCACATGAGAAATGGTAGGATCAGAGGTACGTCGGTCAACTGGAGGCACATTTGTGCATGATGCAAAAAGATTTGCTGCTTTTGCATTGGCCCCCTTTATCGCTGGAACAGCACGTAATGTTCCTTCATTTTCAACAGACGTCTATTCTATCATGGATATACCTGTCTCATGAAGAGAATCTTCGGCAATTGCCAAACTCTGGTTGTGATCAATAATGTCTGCTGTTGCCACAACAGAGATGCTCCTCGTAAGTTTGAAGAGATAAGCTACTCCTTCTTTATCATACAAACTTTATCACTTATCATTGTAGAAGTTCCTTGGGCATGAGATACATAATCACTTGTGGTGGGGAGTGTACACCAGGCCTTTCTATCTCTTATCTTCAATAATTGAAAAAAAAAAAGTCGTATCCATAATCATTAGACCCCTAACTTTAATGCTGGAGTTCAAAAGAATGAACCTGAAGAGTCCTTTGGTCAGGGCGAAATGCTTTATCAAAATTTAAATCTAAATGAACCTTTAATCTACTTCGAGGAAACTATACATATATATATATATATATATATATATATATATATATATATATATATATATATATATATACCAAGCTCCTTGCTTTTAACCCAAAGTGCACAATTTCTGGATGATCTGCCTCATAAAAGTATCAATAAAGTATAATTTCGGGCGGGAGCTCGTTTCTTAAAGGGGTCACGGTGTTAACCCAACGCCCCCACAGGATTGAAGAGTTCCAACTGCCCTGCTATTTATCCATATATGAATTCACTTCTGTCTGTGTTGGAGAAGTAGATTCAGCCCTCCCCCCCCCACCTGCCAAGGAAATTTAGGGTGAAACGAACATAAAACATTCAAGTAATTGAATTTGGTCCACCTATTTCATTCCCTGAGCCGTCAACCTTTAGTAAAAGCACACCTGAATAAAACCATAGATTGTTTTACTCGAGGTCACCAGTTTGTTAAGAAATTAAATGTTTTGAATGCAGAAAGGCAGTGTTTACGGCAACAGAAATTATGATTTCTTCTGGATTGTTGTGGGATGAATATAAAATTATTTGGGGGCCTGTTCCACTGAGAAGATATAAAAATTCGAATAAGTTATAGACCGAAGTTCCTATCAACCCTAACCTCCACGAGAGCAGGATGTGGCACAAGGGCGCTCTAACGAGGGGAACCTCACACATGAACGAATGGGATAGGGGCTTCCCCAATTTTTCTCTTTCTTCCTCTCAACTATTATTGCATATATGCAAGCTAACACATATACAGACATGCACACATACACAAACTAAGACATATAAATGCACACACACATACGCACATGCACGCATATACAGGCATACACATACAGCCACTCATATGTATGCCTGCACATATACGTATGCACATTCATGCATACCGATATACACACACTATAACAAACGCACATACATGTACGCTTCAGATATTGGGTTAATAAGGTCCCTGGTGATCAGGAAGGAGGGGAAATATTCGCAGGTCGTTAATTGTTGGAGGGTCAGAATAAGCAAGGTGTGGGGAAAATCTGTTAAAATTTGATAAGCAGGGGTGTAAATCAGCAGGGTGGCGGAATGAACAGGGAGTGGGAGAATTCGTCACAATTTGTCAAGTGGGGGTTGGGATAAGCAGGGGTGGGAAAATCTGCCTCAGTTCCTTTTCTTTTGATGGTAAAACAATTTTAAAATCGCTTGAATTAGGGGATAAGCCCAATCGGTTTAATCAAGTTCTCCCCCTTGCATTCCTGATAGTTATTTCTTGATGGAAAAACTTCGACAAATCTGTAGTTGCCCCCACATCCCTCGAGGTTTGAATTTTTTTTCTCCAAAATTAATATGCGGGCGGAGGAGGGCGTTGACAGCAATTAGGTACTTAAGAGTACGTGGTGGGTAACCTGTTTGACCGGGAAAATGCTAGACAGGGCGGTAAAGTGCGACCGAGAAACGTTGCTGGATCCTTAAAAGGAGTGCGTACATAAACGAGGCAGTATGTTGCGTATTGGCAATTGGGATTGGCACTGGGGATTGTTCATTTCCGTGGTCGAAGGAAGGTTTTTTCGCACGTGCAGCTTAAGGTTAGTAGAGCGTGCATAATTCGGTAAACCGCAGGTTTACGTTGGTAAAAGCGCGTATATGTCTGTGAATTCCTAACTGCAGCAGGTGGAATGAACTGCGAGGCACTTCCCTGCGGGTCGTGAGTAATTCTGAAGAGCTAGGCTCTGCTGACTCAGATGAGTCAGTGTGTTTAGAGTTGTGAGCGTCTGGATTTTTAGACGGATTCCGAGTGAGTGCAGTGATGGAGTCGGAGGCTAGGTTTTAAAATGTCGTGTTCTCATTAGAACGGACAGGGGAATCGGCGACCCGGGTTCAAACTCCGGTAGGGGCTTCTTATGTCCACTTCGCACTAACGCCCTTGCGGAAGTTATGAATCCATTTCATCCGTCCAACCCCAGGCTTTGGGTAAAATAGCAGGACTGATTGGGTTCTCTAGCAACAGGAAGGCAACCCGTCTAGGAGAAAGACAACTCTGATTCCAAATCAGGAAATGGAGCCCCTGGAAGTGGCATGACACCCTATTTGACGTCCTCTTGGTTACATCAGAAAAGGGCAAGAGGGGATTCTGACCTTTGCACATCCCAGACTTTCAATACGCTATACTTAGAAATGCACCTCTGGGGTTGGACGTTCGATTCTTATCAGAGACAGAACGGGGGTATTCATTTTGATTGATTGGGAAAACCCCTTCCGTGTTTTTCCACCCACATCTGATTGTCTGTAGCTGATGCTTTCCTGAATCAAAGCTACAGGAGAACAAAAATAATTAATTAAAGCTGTAAATGTAACATATGCCATGTCAGTTTCTACGAAGACTTAAATTGCTAATCAGTGATTTTAAACTTTTTTCAACTCCAAGCCCCATCTTGAAAGCTCAAAAAATAAGCCCCCCTCTCTATAACAAACAGACCTAACAGCTGCAGGGTCAAACTTCGCACTTACTTCTACTTTGACAGAAAATGATTACTGCAACTTTTGTATTGTATATATAACAAAGGAAAAATTATAAAAATATATATTTTTTTGTATGAATATATTTATATGTTAGAATGAAATAAGCCCGTTCGAGTCAGTATAACAAATTTTGATTAATATCTAAGACTTGCCAATTTAGCTCAATCAGTAAGACAGCCTCTAGTTTTTTGTGAGTTCAAACCACGGTACGAGAATATGGATTTTACACATCAGTTCATGCCCCTAATTTTGGTGAGGTCTGTCCTTTTTATTGTTACGGTAGGAACGCAAAGTTAACTCCAGCCTTTTTAGTATTGATTATATATCATATGGTAGATTCTCAGAGAAAATACTGATATATGAACTTTATTTACTTACACATTTTTAATTTTTTTGTTTGAAATCCAGGAACAACAAAATTACTACATCGCTTTTATACCCAACAGTTACTGAGTTAAGAACTAGTTACTATGGAATCTACAGTAAAATTAGTAATTAGCGGTATCGTACAATTGGGAATTAATTGGTTGGACCATATTACGACTCAGTTATGAGCCAAGGAATACTTTTCGCTTTTGCACCCGAATTCCAAAATGCCCCCCTGATGTCTTCAAATTGCCTCTTTGTTTGGTTTGCACCCCACGTTCAGAATCACTGTTGTATATAATTTCATAATGCCAGTGTGTATAAGTTTTTTTATTCGCCTTCTTTGGTTTCAGCGTTCATTAGTTGGTGAATTTGTTGAGGAGTGTGTGGGGGATGAGTGTGGTGTGGGGGTGAGAGAGAAAGAGAGAGAGGAGAGAGAGAAGGGGAGAGAGGGAGATTCGAAAATCAAAGAATTAAAAAAGGGTTTTGTTAAAGAGGAAAGAAAGAAGGAAGTTGACTAGAAAAAATTGAAAATAAAAAGGCCTGAGCATAACTTTCAAAGATCAGAATGGAAATAAAGATGTAAGCATCGAAGAGAGAAAGATATTAAAAATAAAGAGAGAGAGTGTAAGACAGAGAGAGAGAGTATACAATCAAGAAAAATTAAGAGAAAGAAGGGGAAAAAAGAACATAGAACGAAGGAAAAAGGAAACAAAACGAGAGAAAAAAAGCAGAAAGAAAACCTGTACGAAAATAGTTTTAAGAAAAAGAACAGATGAAGCAAGAAAAAAAGAAAAGAAAAGAAAAAAAGAAAGAAAGAAGGAAGGAAGAAAGGAAGGAAGGAAGGAAGGAAATAATACGGATAAAAAGGAAGATAAAAGTTAAGTAGCAGAAAAACTATCAAGAGGAAGAGGGAGACGATATAAAAGTCAAACAAGAAAGGAATACAAAGAAAAGGAAGAAGAAACAGAGAGACAAAGAAACAAAAGGATATACAGCGCCAAAAAGGCGGAGGATAAAAGAAAGAAAGGATAAATGAAGAAAAGGAAAGACAAAGAGAGCTTGAAGAGGGAAAAAATAAAAAGCAAACATGCGATAAATAAAAAAAGAAAAAGAAGAAAGATGAAAGGGAAAAAAAGGAAAGAATAAAAGAGGAAAGCAAAAAAAGAATGAGATAATGCAAGTTACCACGAAAGAAAACCTGAAGAAAGAAAGAAAAAATAAAAGCAGTGTAGGTAAAAAAAATGAGAGGAAGAAAGGAGTAAGAAAAAAACGGGATGATTTTGGAAGTATGAATAGAAAAGATGATAGGATTATTACGTATGTAAAAGAAAGGAAAAAGGCCTATAAAAAGTGAGCGAAAAGATATGAATGAAAATATCCCACAAAAAAAAAATATCAAAATCATCAAATATCGTTGAAAAAAAAGGGGGTGGTGAAGAAACTCGTTGCGGCCTGAAATTGCAGCTTGTCTCGCTATATTAATAGGCCTGAAAATAAATGGTAGCCAGTTTCTTTTTTTATTCATAAACCTTCATTTTAAACATGGTGCAGGCTTCTATGCAATATGGCGCCGGACATCGTGGAGCGCCATAAAAATTAAGGCTAGGAGAGAACCCACCTTAACCCTAAACCGTTACCCCCCCCCCCCACCCTCCAGAAAATCGAAAAAGAGAAAGAAAAACAAAGAGAGAAATGAGCTGAGATGGAGAGACCAGTGGCCAGCCGGGGGACGCAATGGGGAATGGACAATCAGTTATTTATTCATGCACAATAAATTTGCTCTAGAAGTGGTCGGTGGCGTTGCTAGGGATAGTTTTCAGGCCATTTTTGGTTTTGAACATTGATACGTACAATGACCGATTGTAAATCATGGAGCAGAGGTGGGGGCAACAGGACTGATGCCATTGCAGGGCGGGGGCAGTTCAGACTGGACATGATGTAAATTGGCGGAGACAAATTCTAGCATAGAGACCTTCCTGGGGGGTGGGTATCATGTGTCTTGTGGATTTTTAAAGTTGTTTGGGTTTAGATTGGACGAATGTGATTACGTATGTAGGTGTTACTAGATACAAAACAACTAGTAATACGTCGAAAGATAGAATTGCGTTAAGACCAAAGAAAGACAAAGCTGGGAAAGGTTGGAGAAAGAGAGATAATGGTCATAATAATTCTATGACAACACAGACGTTTTGCACCGGAAAACATCAAAAATAGCTATAAAATATTTTGAAACATCTAGATTCTCCAGAAACCTGCCGGACCAAGCCATGTAAAAAGGTAAAAAAAATCTTTTGTTTTCAAAATAAAAATAAAAACAGTTTTAGAAGGCGTCGAGTGGAGTACTGATACCAATATTTGGCTCCTTTTTAATTCTTGAAGGAGAAGAAAGCCCCCATTCACTTGTGAGTCCTTGAAGGGGGATAATTCATTCCATTCTGACAACGAGATATGGAAAAAGTTTAACCCCTGAAAAAATTACATACATAAACACATGGAATAAGAAAATATGTACATTTATATGCGTAGATTGAGTAGAAAAAGAGTCCAATTTAGCATTTTACTCATAGTTGTCAATAGGACCTTCCCTTCAAAATCTTTAAAAATGCTCTTCTCAAAACTATTTACTTTGAAACCCCCCTGGAGGTATCCATGACAAATTTGACAGAACTGCACCTATGTTTAGATGGTTCCTACAGCCTAGTAAACTCACACACACATGCATATATGTATGTATGTATGTATGTATATATATATATATATATATATATATATATATATATATATATATATATATATATATATGTATATATATATATACATATATATATATATATATGTGTATGTGTGTGTGTGTGTGTGTGTGTGTGTGTGTACGTATTTATGTATATATATATATATTCATATATATATATATATATAAATATACATATACACACACACACACACATATATATATGTATGTGTGTGTGTGTGTGTTGGTGTACCTATATATATATATATATATATATATATATATATATATATATATACGAAGACAAATGGATATTAGATACGACAGAATAATCATAAAGACGTTATTTCTGGTGAAAACTCTTTTTGAAGTGACACCCCGTTTCTACAAAGGGAAAATATGTCAACCGGCCTAAACAGCATGAAGCATTCCCATTTAAAATAACATCTTCTTTATATATATATATATATATATATATATATATATATATATATATATATATATATGTGTGTGTGTGTGTGTGTATTAAGAGAATGGACACGTTTGGTCCGACAGAATGATCACAAATTGCGTTATATTATATAGAAACTTATTCGAGATGATTTCCTGTCATGACACGGTTAATGGATAACTTGTACTTGATGGTGCAAGTAGAGTAAACAATCAAAGAAAATGAAGCTGCCACAGAAATCGAACCTACCACCAATAAGGTAGCCACTTTAATATGACGATGCTCTTACCGTTGAGCTGGTCAGCCGCCTGTAATGTAAAGGCACAAAGCCACCACTTTTACACCAAACTCTCAACTTGTTTGATCTCGGCCTATTCGTCTCTTTCAACGCGAGAGTTATCTATTAAAAGAAAGGACGTATTTACAAGGAAAATAAATTAAGATGTAACACCTATCTCTTGGCTCTTTCTCTTCACCTTCTTACCGTCATATTCATCTACAATATATATATATATATATATATATATAGCTTCAAAAAGTGGTATACATATATATACATATATATACATATATACATATATATACATATATAAATGTATAGCTTCAAAAAGTGGGGGTCACATTAAATTTTAAGTCACATTGTATTCAATTAAACGTGGTTACAGATATCGAATATCAAATTAATGAAATCAAATATTGAATTAATAAATACTTGTAATTGTTGCCCATTGTATGCATTTTAAATCCACTTGTAATTTGCAATTGAAAGCGATCTACAACTTCCGGTGACTTTATGTTTTTATGATATTAGTCTGTCTGTCTGTTTGTCAATCCACTTTCGCTGCTTTGTTATCCACTTTCCCCCTACGCATTCTGACTGACTAACTATACCCAAGGCTTGAAGTCCCGATCCATTAACATATTTGCTGTGGTTTCGTCGAGTGTGTGTGTGTGTGTGTGGGTCATTAGGCTATGAAGGTCTACGTCGGGCGATCCAATCGTTGTAGTGTGCCCTGTAGCGTGACAGGTGAATAGGATTCAGTGTTAAAATTAGATCTTAAACGGAAAAACAAAAATATTGCCCTTGTCGGGCTTTTAATGGGGTTCTCTGTCGTTTTCCTTTTTTTCTTTTTTTTCATCTTTTAGTTGGTATTCATTCACTAACTACAAGATTATATAGTGCACCTTAGCTAGCTTTTGTTGGCCACATAAAGACTCTGAAACTTTTCAACACGAAAAAAGTGTCTGACAAGCTGATACCAGCTCACTGAAACTCTTCACAGCCTTGAGGTGATCTTTCTAGACTGAGATAATCAATGAATCAAATACTAAAGTAACCTCAGATTTGATGACGGCATCGTCCATTTTGCTGGGAACCTTCATGATCTCCAAATAATGCTTGACAAACTGAATGAGATGGTTGGTCTCTGCGTGAACTTCAGTCAAACAAGTGTCATGTACAACAAATATATTGAGGACAAGGACTCAACGATCAAAATTGGAAATGCAGAACAGAAGGAAGTAGACCATCACGTCTACCAAGGAAATCCTCAAGAAAATCAAATGAAGAATCTCTCTAGGCTGGCAAGCTTTCAGTAGAGCAAGCTCAACCATCAAGAACAGGAAAATTCCACAATTTATAAAAAGAAGGGTTTTCAACTAAATTGTCACCCCAGGAACTGAAACATGGAACCTGTACCGAAAAGATTGATCCTCAAACTGAAGACCACGCAACGTACACAGGAGAGAATCACCCTCTCATGGAGAGATCATGATAAAGCACATGATTAGAGAAGAGACTGGAGCAAAAAATATCATAAAATCCATTAAAAAACTCAAATGGCAATGGACTGGTCTTGTTGTAAGTTTGTTAGACAACCGCTGCTCAACGTCGTGGCTCACAACGTGGATCTGCAGAGATCATATGCGATATTGTGAGCATAAAATTTTGTGACAAGCTGGACCAGTTCATAAAGTACTGGCTCCGCGACGCCCCCAATAGAGAGGTCTTGCAAATCTTAGGGAAAGTCTACATTGAACAACGGACGCTAGAAGGCTGCTGCTGCTAATGATGATGATGATGATAATGATGATGGACGCTTTTATGATAGGTCATTCGTACATTGTTGTCAATTAACATTGGAAGACCATTTGGGTTGTTAATTGAGATTTATCGTTATTGAAATAACACAGATTCGTTTCTTGTTGAAATCTCCCTTTTAACAAGAAAACAGTTCCAGCAAGGATACGCCCTGCTTCTGCTCAGGAACGTGACAAGCATGAAAGGAAAAAATCCGGAAAGAAACCTTCTCAGAGTGCTAGCAATCCAAAGGGAGTACGTGCATCCAACGAGGTTCCGAGATGTACTCCACCCAGAGATAAGTAACAGTTTTTTTCGCAATCAATTCTCTTTGTGAAGATCTCATAAAAAAATAATTTAAAAAAATGTTATTATTCTATAACTTCGGATTTTTATTTTTTTTCGTTAACTCGGGGTAGAAGGGCGGCTCAAAAAGGCGGTTTCTCAATTTGTTTTAATAACTATGGTTAAGAAATCTCGGGATAATCCTAAGTGATTCTTTCGTCATTAAATTCATAGAAAGAAAAGAAATACTTATTTTTTCAGCATAGGCTTATTGTACGGTTGAAATGCAGAAATTAGTTCCAAATTTAACTAATTTTGAAAAAAAAAATAATTCAAGTGGTTAATACTGCACAAGTAGGACACTCAGTGAATATCAAATTCACTATTATAGTAAAATGATCTGAGAGTCTCGATTGCCAAATTTTTCTGCACTTTGCTAACTTTTTAACTTAGCATTGCACAGGGCCAAGATTGTAGTATAAGCTAACATTACTGTAGAATTGGTTTCTCTTTCCTACCGGCTTTCTTAACCCATTATATCACAAGAATAATAAATTAGAGAATGATACAGATATTCGTACCTCGCATGATTGAATCACCGTAGCCGGTGTGGGCACCAGACTTAATTGCTAAAATGACTACAGAGACGCAAAGGAGCACTTTTGGGGGGATAAAAAAAAATAACAAAAGCAAAATCAAAAGAACTATTTTCAGCAGACGTCTCGTGGTGCACTAATGTAAATTTGCAAGGTCCAAAACACGTGACCAGAAGACACAGGCACTTATACACGAACACGCGCACAAACACACACACACACACACACAGAGAAACACTCCCCCTTTTCTGGCTTTTTTGGCAGGATCAAAATATAGTATCCGTTCCACGGCAGAAACCGAGTAGCTGGTACTGACACTTGCCTGCCGAATGGGCTGGAGAGGGAGTGTATGTCAAAGACTGAGTGCATCGATGAGGTTTTACTGAGACTACGCACTGCTACGCGTATTGGGGAGCCTTTGGACTCGTTCTTCGGCTCTCCTATTATCACTCGGCCCAGCTAAGGGGGGTCAGTTTCCCTGGAGCAGCACTGCTCCATTGCACTTAACGGAGCAGGTCCCCAAGTGGACGCTTTCGTGGCGGAGTTTGCTTTGGTTGCATTGCAAAACCGAAGCCGCGTCGGCTGGAGCCATTTTTGGAAGGGTTGATCCTATTTTCTCCACGTTAATCCAGACCTTGTGTCAAATTTTGCTGTGGTGGAACAGTAAATAAATAGTACACACACACACACACATACAGACGAGCAAAGAGAGAAGGATCTGTTGCCCGCTTGGCTAGTTGGTCGGGTGGTCATGGGGCTATGGGAATTCGATAACCATAAAGATAAATACGAGTAATTAATCAAAGTTTGACCCGGGTGGAACAATTATATGATTTTCCTCCTATCCTTCAAAGATTGTATGCAATCCATACAAAATACTTAAGGTTCAGTGGTTACAAATCCAATGAAAGCAGAAATTATGGCTTCTCTATCAGTGTACCCTATACCGCGAGAATGAAATTCAACATGCCTGAAAAGATGATGATCTGCAGGAGGAATGTCAGGTGAATATGTGGGATGCTGCATTCTGTACATTTGAATTCTGTTAACTCAGACACTGTCAGCCGAAACGGTTGAAGTTTTAGCACTGTCATGGGACGTTACCTTCAGATCATGTGGGACTCATTTTCTAACTTTTCAACCTTATTCATTACCTTGAGATGACTTGATACGGTTGATTTTGAACCACTCAAGTCTCGTGAGAGTACTCGAGCCGTTATCCACGAGTCGTTGGCCAACACCGTCGATAATTCTCCACCATTACGAATATATTCCGGTTTGAGTAGGTTTGACGTTTATCATTGGTAACCATATTTTCGGACCTAAACCAACTGAGCTTTCGTTGAATAATTGGCACTGTAGTAAGGTCACCAACAGCTCGAGCAACTATTTATTTCGATTATTATTCGGACTATCCTCATCTCGGTTGTTTTTCCTACAACTTTTCGGCCGTTGTACTCTATGGCCTTCATCAGGTATCATCTGGTAGGTGTGGGGAAGTAACGAACCGAACCCTTTATTTAACCGTCGGGGGTGTATTGACCACACTCCCCTCTTAGTAGTAGTATTTTCGAATTATTATTGTCTTGCACTGGGATTGAACCTAAAACCATTAGTTTACTTGCAGTAATTCTGTGTGGTTCTGTAACCACAATGCTATGATGATACCTAATGAAGGCTGTAGAGTACAACAGCCGAAACGTTGTATGAAAAACAACCAAGATGAGGATAGTCCGAATAATAATAATTGAAATGATAATAATACCTAATCTCAAAAATTCAGAGAAACACTAGCTCAAGCAACGTTTTGCTCTTGGCATAGCCCTAGAAAATTACTCTAACTTACATTGTTTTAAAGTTCTCCTAATCCTCTGCTAATAACAGATTTACATTGAACTCCTTCTGTAGATCTTTCGTGATAAATATTCTGTTGCTCTTTATCATGTAAAAAAAAACGACACTAAACGCGTAACAACTTGATAATTACGGTCAAACCACGCTGAAAACGACGGTTCTCATTCGATAACCGAAATCGAGTAGCATCGAGCCAGAAGGGTTGGCCGTTTCAGAGCAGCAGGTATTATAATAATGTGCTGTCCGTACGGGCACGTTTGGGCTCCCACATTAAAAACCGATCTTGTGTCACATCGTTCGCTCGTGGGGAAGCAGTTACATAACAACTCGGTCTTGGTCTTTCACATCATAATCGTTTGTCGATCAATGCAAGAAAAAAGAGAGAGAGAGAGAGAGAGAGAGAGAGAGAGAGAGAGGAATGCCCAGAGATAGACTGAAAAAGATAACAAGTTATTCGACCAGAGAGTGGGGCGATTGACATCATTTCAAAACCAACACTTCTCAAGCCACAAAGAAGGCAAGACGGAGTTCACCAATGTTGACGTGAATCGCTTCCCGCCGACATCTCTTCTTCCGGAATGGCGTGGAAAAGTATCTCCGCCAAAACACTTTATGCCACTCGAGCGATATGACAGCCGTCTCGGCAAAAGCGTGCCGGCTTTCACCGTTTTGTCGATTATTCCGCTGGCCTCTCTTCGGCCATGGTGCAAAATTCACACTTAATAGGCTACTTTTGCTCACTATGCTAGCAATAACTCCAATCACTTGCAGTTATGGGCCTCAGTATTGTCATTTTATATGTCTTGATCTGCATTGTTTGATTTTATTGCACCAAGAAGCGATGTCTATTGTTTGAAAAGATGTTCTTTAGGTAGGTACCCTCTGTACGGGTGGGCGAAACCGTGTGTGAAGTGAATGATTACATACTGCGTATAATATTGACATATGTTCAAGTGTGTAAAAAGAAATAATGTGAATACATGTGTGTACATTTTCAGAGAAAGAATTTATAAGTTAATAATAGTATTTCCTGGACATATATATATATATGTATTGGCAAACGTGTCATATACACATATATCTAATATTTATCATACGTTTGTGTAAGTGTATATATATATATATATATATATATATATATATATATATATATATATATATATACCTGGGTTTGTTCATATATTTGCATGTCTTTATATGAGTGAGTATTAACAAATAACATACGCACATATATATATATATATATATATATATATATATATATATATATATATATATATATATATATATACTTAGATTAGTGTCTATGCTAAAATAGTTGATGTTTTATGATTTCCTGGTATGCAAGCAGCAAAATGATTGTCCAAGTAAAAGGTTGACCGTATATGGAATCTTATTTTGTCGATATACGCAGTTTATAACCTTCCTGGTTCACATCTTCTACTATACAAAAGCTCAAATATATATATATATATATATATATATATATATATATATATATTTATATATATATATATATATGTGTGTGTGTATGTGTGTGTGTACGTATATATGTATGTATATATGCATATATATATGTATATAAGTGTATACATGTATATATATATATATATATATATATATATATATATATATATATATATATATATATATATGTGTGTGTGTGTGTGTGTGTGTATGTTCCGTCACATAACGCCTGGTGCCCCCACAGAACCTTTAAATATCACCATTTTTATCACACTTTTATACACACATATACACACACAATCACGCTCACATAAATATATATGTTCATTGATATTCATATATATATATATATATATATATATATATATATATATATATATATAAATATATATATATATACATATGCATATACATACATATATATATATATATATATATATATATATATATATATATATATATATATATGTGTGAGTGTGTGTGTGTGCGTGTGTGTGTATGCGAGTGTTCAGTTCGTTTTAAGCGAATACCACTTATATTACAGGTCATCTCCATTCCATTGTCGGGTTCGGTCGATTTTTATAGCAAAATAATAACAGGCAGAATTTACTCGAGGTAGGGCCGAACCGAGCGAAACCACCTTGTCGTAAGGTGGACATAAAAACAACCCTGTCTTTCCTGGCAAAGACGATATTTGATCGTCTCCGGACCCGACATCGCCCCCCTCCCCCAATCATCTCCGCCGCCCCCCCCCCCCTTCCGCCCTCTGCGCCCCGGGAGTGCAACCGACGAACAATACTCTGCATAATCGCCATTATTGTATTTCCTTCGGCACGGTAGAGATGATTGAGTAGAAACAGCCATCTTAGGAGATCAGGGACGGGGGGGGTAGGGTCGCTGGGGGGGGGTGAGGTCGAGCGAAGGAAAGGGGGTAGGTTGAAGAATCGCCGGAGAGACGGAGAGCAAGGTGGCAGGGTTAAATTTTCGATGAGAGGATGAAGTCGCAGAGGGAGGGCGGTAAGGACCTGAAAAGATGTTTGCTTGTGCGGGGTGGTAAAAGTCAGGCTGGTGAGGCGTGGCTGAAGGGTGTACGAAGTCCCTGGGAAATGACGTTAAACATAGGCTTGCTGATGGTGACCATTCGGACAGTGTTTATGAGTATATGATTCGTAACGTTCACCAAACCTTTTCACAAGAGCCCAACGCTTATTATGCGACCGACCAGCACTTACAACCATCCATAACTTTCTTAATATGGCCACACAGCAAACGTTCATTCACTTAAATACCCCTTTAGAGTACACGTACAAATATGTGTGTGCGTACGGGTGAAAGGGGGTCATTTGGCATCTTTGTAATCGTGTCAATTTTTGTTTGCCATAATCTGTGAGGGAGGTACCGCTGACCTAACGGTTAGCTGCACGGGAAATGGAATCAGTGAGCCGAGTTCAAGTTCCGGCTGAGACAATCTGCGTTCACTCGGCAGCGATGAAGGCTTGAATCGATGTCTTTTTCTGTCCAAGGCTATGGGTAAAGTAGCTATACCGGGAAAAGTCTATCTTCAAGGCCTTTGCCTTGAGAGGGTAGATTTTGACAAACGTATTCCCGGGAAGGTACGTATAATAAGACTCCGGGAAAGCTTTGACGGGCCTAGCAGGCCGGAAGTAGATTGTTTTATATGCTTCCGTGAAATAATTTAGCTGCACCCTCAATTGTACAAATGGATGGATGACTTACTAAAATATCTGAAACTGTCTGAGTAATGAACGTGTTTCGAAAAGGTACGGTTAACGTAACTTTGGTGAAACTTCAAATGGATTGTGATGAATGTCCCCGTGAAATAATTCTGCGACACCTTAAATTGTACAAGTTGGTGAATGACTGACTAAAATATCAGAGAGAATATTCAGAATTCTGTACATCAGCAACACATTGTCGTCACCATACCAAGCATATGTATTTCAGGGTGTAACTCTCCGTAGAGATCAATTTTAACAGATTTATATGTTAAACCACTGTGGCCACCAAAAGTGGCGAAAGGTTCTATCTTCTTGTGTTTCTTTGTTTGTGTGGCACCAGGCCTCTTTTTAAAAAAAATCATTTTTTTGATTTTTTGTATAAAAATAGCTTTTTACTTTTTAGGGGCCTTATTGTAACGAGAAAAAAAGTGCTGAGAAAACCTTATTGAACAGTATTCTTACAAAAATATTAATGAATAGAAGTAAATTGATAAGTATAAAATGGCTTGTAAAAAGAAATACCATAAATTGATGAATGCAAAACTATATAGAATGAGCAAAAAAAACAAAAAAAAAAACATTTCAATTCTACATTGTAGTTAATGAATTCTTTTCTTATTTTTGAACAGAAAGAAGCCAGAAAAAACGCTAAGATACATCTTTTTAAAATTTCAATTACGTTTCAAAAATGGGATATCGAAGTTTCTACAAGACGTGCGGTCAACCCTTTGCAGGTGCGTACAACACGAAACTATGGTGAACTTTTTATTTGTAAGTAAAGAGAATTTACATTAATATATATATATATATATATATATATATATATATATATATATATATATATATATATGAGGTGCTACCGAAATTTTCTATGATTTTGAACAATTTGATCAATCAGTCACCTAGCTTTTAGTGGTCTCGCTAAAATAAATAAATTTCAAAAAATTACGTAGCTGGAAATAAGGAACTTCCTTTTCATTAATGCAGGTGTGCCTCTGTGTGTACATGTGTGCATGGGCGTTTTGCTATGTGAACGTGGATTGGTGTTTGCTGGTGTAAAGATGTACGTTAATGCCAAAAATCCGTTAAATCCGAATCTAACATACAGGGCCATTATTGTTACCATTTTTAAAAATGTTTCACGAAAAATAAGTTTTTTATATACAATATACAATGCATTATAATGTTATCAAATTATGATAAGAATTACTTTGGGTCTTTGACAGTGTTGTTTCGTACTCTTATTTGGGGTTGACCCCAAATCCTATCCATCATGGAGACAAACGTCCCCATAAATAACACCTATTTCGGGCATTATTAAAAAATTATAGTAATTATAAAAGAAAAATGAAAGGTAATTCATATTTTTCTCAAAATGAAGGCCAGTACACAAAAATGAAATAGAGTGTATAACAGAACAACGATAATGGTGCAAGAACCATTTTGTATCGATAGTAGCCATTTGCAATTTGCAATACTGAGAGAAATAGAAGTGGTGGGGGGGATAAAGAACGTGTATTAATTGTCTGAACGAAGGATTTCACTGCCCTCAACACATCTACACCATAAAAACAAAAAAGTAAACGTATCATCTTGCAATAGTGATCAGAATTGATTATTCATTGGCAGTCCACTGACTAAAGCGAAGAGATTACAACATTTACATTTCTACCTGCGTTTATTTACAAGCCTTTGCAAAATGTCTGTGTGAGTTTCGCGTGTATGTATGGATGTTTGTATGTATGGGTGTGTGAGTTGGATCACTTTAGCTAGGGCAGTTCCTCTCTTGACCTTAGATTTTTGCAATCATATCCCTGCATCCATACCGGGTTACCAATTCACACTGAGTGTTATGCTTTGGTTTGAATGGAAGAATGTTCTTTAGGAAGTTCAGGGGTCGAGAAAATAGTCGTAAGTGAAGAAGTTAGCTTCATAACTTCACGTTTTGTTTTGTTTTTGTGTGTGTGCGTGTGTGTGTGTACATGCGTGTACATGTGCGTATGTACGTGTGTCACTCTGGCATGGGGTTGTTTCACGTAGAGTTTTAACTCTAATTTTCGTCTGCTTATTCATATACGTACTTACTGGGTTGGTAATGCAGTTTTTCATGCATATATGTGAGTGAGAGAAACTATGACGAGGTCTTTCCTAATGGAATTCTGACTCTAGCTTTTGTGTACATAGTCAAATGCGAACATACAGTAGTACTAATGCACTGTGTTTTGCATGCATATATATATATATATATACATATAAATGTACATATATATTAATGTGTGTGTCACTCTAGCAATGGCTATTCCACAAGGAATTTTGACTTCAGTTTCTGTGTTCATATTCATATGCGTACACATAGAGGAACCTTTAGACACTGTGTGTTTAACATGTGTGTGTGCGTGTATGTGTGTATGTGACACTGGGCTGTTCCACTTGGAACGTTTCTGTGAAGTGTGCTATTAATGCAACTCGTCATTAATGAAAATTTTATATGGCGAACAATTACAGCGGATATGACAAGGCCGGCCGCTTGCCTTCGCGGTTTGTTAGGACGCAGATCATGGGCTTCGCCTGTCTAAAAGAGCGATTCCCCGTTGAATAAGGTTCATAAATCAAACAATAATGAATGATTTCGTTACAGGTCTTCCTCTTTGACAGATGGGACAAATATACAACGACCGGTTCCAGCGAATGTACTTGAGGCTGTGTCCCCGACGACGTGAATGTGTATACGTGGTAATTATAGGTATATGACGGTGTAGCTCACCCTATTTATCCCCTTCGCTCTCTCTGTTCTCTCTCTCTCTCTCTCGTATATATATCTCTCTCTCTTTATCTTTCTCTGCGGTGGGTTATTTAAGTGCTAACGTTAACACGTTGAACGAGGTTTGACAATAATACGTATACGAATATGTACATTTAAGCATGTGTATATATGTGTCTCTCTGTGTGAGCGTGTGTATACATGGTAATTATCGGTGTCTGATAGGGTGACTGTATGTGTGCGTGTGCGTCTGTGTTCATGTTCACGTGTGTTTGTGCCAACATAAATATGTCGGATGAGGTATGACAACAATATAGGGTATAAGAACAAATACATTTGGTTGTGCAAGTGTGTGGCCTTCCGTGTGTATGCATGTGTGTATGCAGGTGCTAACTATCGGCAATAGTAAGTGTGTGTGTGTGTATGATTATTGATAATAACTACGCTTAGTTAAGTACTACATAATGTCAAATAGTGGATCAGGCATTGATTGTGTTAAGATTGTGTTACGTCGGTATTCCAAATGGAGGGGTTGTCAGTTTGCTTACTAACATTCAAAGTTCTTGACTTCACGCAGGTGTGGACACTGGCCTTTGGCACAAGGAAAATACTTAACTATATCAGCTATAAGGCAGACGTGAAATGCATGTATTCGGTCAAGTCGCATCGGATACACCGGTTCTCGGAGGATCATCGAAGTTCAGCAATGTCGAGTCAGGTCATCACCCGAATGGATGACTGTCTGGGAACACCGACAGCGACAAAATTATTCCACAGCTGCCCGATCCCTGCTCTATCGCCAATTGACAGAGCATCTTATCAATCTCAGACCGAACTGATCACCCAGTGCGTTTCTCAATCATCAACTAATTCATGGGCGGGGGATTACATGACAATGTGCCCTCCTTAAAGCCGGCACACTTGTCATCAAGTGGCACTGATCATTATCATCAAATGCATGTATTTGTATATGCGAGAATTTATATATGCATAGGTGGTGTTGGGTAGCCATACTTCCGTATATTACCGAACACGACCTCCATTTAGGTCTCGAAATGATCACCGTGAATCAATTAGGAAATTTCATCCAAAACTATCACCAAAAATATCAACATTGGTTTCTTCAGTTTTCAAGTTGATCCAATGGACTATCTGTCCATCTATCTATCCATCTATCGATGTACGGCACCAGCTATTCTCAGACGGTCACCCGTCTGAGTAATGACCAAACTCGTCATAGGTTCACTTCGGTGATCTTACGAGAGCCGGTGTATCATATGTGATTTAGCTGTATTTAAGAACCCCGTTGTTCTGTGGCCATCGTAGCCTATGTTATGCCGCTGATTAACAGAGCATCTTGCCAAGCTTGGACTGGATTGTGAACCCGGTCCTTATTTCAAGCACCAGCTATTCAATAGAGGGGACATGATGGTGCATTTTCTCAGGAGCCACCATCTTCGTATTCGAGTGGTTTTTATCATATGTGTACGTATCTATGAATAAGCCACACCAATGGAACATTAACTCTTTATTGTTTCCTTTTTTTCTTGAATAGGTTTATTGTGGTCAGTTGAATTTTCAATGAAGATTCATGCTAAACTAAACATTTAGTTTGTGTCCATTTGTTTTTGATAATTCGAACATAGTGTTTATTGACCAACGAAATTCGAGAGGAGTAACTCATTCAATAATCACCCGATTTTTTTAAATGTTTAATTGATCGCCCCTAACATGACTTGCTGCCAAAAGACGTTGATAACCCGAAGGTTTCTATGGAGTGACAAACCAACGCTATTTTTTTTAGTGTTGAAATTTTCAAAATGGAAGAAATTCCATACTGAAAAGCAGAACTTGGTCTGACAAACCCTCTCAGGTGTGTTTACAACATCACTCTTACTCTGTGGTTCATCTGCAGTGTTTACAACAAAAACAAAATACAATCAAAATATTTTAAAGTTTGTTATAGCTCTCAGTTCCCACTGTTTTAAGTTTATTTCAGAAAAGAAAAACACGTATCAGTTGATGAAAATGACAATTGGAAGGTGATGAGAAAAACACAATAGACAGGCGTTACATCTTAATTTTTTCAATTATTTCGTCGGCATGTTTCGATGCATTTCGACGTGAGCCAGCCATCTTTTCTCAGAGAAAAATATTTGCAACAGTTCACAGTAAGATTTGGCGTTTACCTTGATGCTGAAAAGGGAAACGGGAGTATTTCTGTGTTGTTCGGTTGCTCTTCTCTTTTCACTGCCTTTATCTAAGACAAGCCAAACACTCACAGGGACAGGATACAAACACCCATGATCCAGCCTCTCACAGACCAATCTCGTTTCAAAATAAGTGTTATTTTCATCTACATAGATACAAGCACTTGCCCGCCCGTTCCTACTAAACAACCAAACAGTAAGAAGAAGGCAGGGAAAAATTGTTGGATATGTCAAAAGTTGATGATGTGTCCAATGCCTCGAATTAACTGTTGAGTCGATGTCCTTGCGATCTTCGTCATAATCTTCATGGTTGTTTGGTTGTAAGGGTCCCTCAAAACAAACAAATAACACCTAACTATTGTTTCAATGTTGTTTGCTAAGGTTACTCCTTTGTGTAGGTCGCTTAGATGAACAAACCAACTAAACTAAACTTCTGTTTTAATCGAATGTACCATCTTCCTTACTTTTTCACGTATGTAATTTTCATATGTGCCATTTTTACCGGGTACTATCTTGTTAAGATAACAAGGTATACCAAGATATTAAAATCACCTTTGCTATGAGAGCAAGAGCACCCAGAGCCGGGATATAAACTTGTTTCACTCTTTGTATTTCTTCATTCCCAAATTAAATCAACACGAATTGTCAGAAAGTGGAAAAAAAACATTGACAACAATTACACCAAAATCAAATGAATTCGCCCGCCATGGTTGTTTTTGTGAACATTGTACAGTCTGTAGCTGTTATATCTAAACTTGTTTTGGCTTTGACCTTGGACGCCGAATGTTTTTGACTGAACGAAACTTGGTGTCTTTTTATTCAGTTTTATCCAATTGATTCTACTGAATTATACCACGATAATCAAGTACAAATATTGGACGTAAACAAACTGGGATACGTCAGGAGTTGTTCATACATTAAACGACGTTCAATTATTCTTAACTATTTTCCTTTTCAACAGTTTAAATGACACTTATATATATATATATATATATATATATATATATATATATATATATATATATATATATATATATATATATATATATAAAATTGTGACGTAAACATATATTTGTGTTTTATTTTTTCTTTTATCATTTTTAAAGAGATGTCTTTTTCCTTCTTATTTCTATTTTTCTTCCTAACCATCCCACGACCCCCAGGAGCATCTTTGAGTTCCGACCATCGGCTTGAGAACAACTGGTCCGTAGGGTGGGATCAGACAATGGGGGGGGGGCGAACACAGACATACATATTAACGATTATAAACAGACGCTGTATATATAATTTTAATGCAAAAGTTTGAAAGTAAAAAAAGAAAAGTCTCTTTTACTCTTAGCAAAAAGAGGGCACATTTTTTTGAGCTGATGATTTGAATTCTTATAAAATCTGAGAAAAAATCTTTGGTTAAACACATTCCCCTGACATCGCAAAAATGACGGCACGTGTCGATACACACAACTGATATTAAGGAGAATGTTTCTCTATGAGAAACCGTCGACCATATATGTCACAAACAAAACTGTCTAAATAGATTTCTTCACTTTTCAAGAGCTAGAGGGATAAAACCTTTGGACATTCACTCATTATCATGTCTATGAAAAACGCTGTAATTTTAAAAAATTCCTATTCTTAAATAGGTTCTTAGTTCGTGGTTCAATCTGCTTCATAAGGTTATACTAATTGGTCAAGGTTTTTTTTGTGTTATTTATTTTTGTTCTATGATCAGACATTTTTTTAGTGATTACTGGACAACAAAAGGCAAGAAAAATAACTTATTCATTGATCACCCTTTTTTCTTCATTTTTTCTTTAAATTGATGACCCCCAACAAAGCTTGCTTTTCAAAAGACGTTGGTCATGTGTCAGTTTCTCTTGATTGACTAACCAGAACTGTTTTTATTATTTATCTATTTAGCAAAAAAAAAAAAATACCTGTTTTATTGCGCAATTATATCTCTTGATGGACTCGGAATGAACAACACATGCCAGAGGCCCGCCGGCGTCCGACCTTCTCCTTTGATGTCTATCTCTTCCGGATTCAGTTCATCTTGCCTTGTTCACAATCCGCCTCTAACTTTGAAGTCCTATGCTTGACGTTGCGCGCTGAAATTTTTAGCAGGCGATTGTCTTCGTACAAAAGCAACCGGATGAGGCTGTCTACATTGACCTTTTGTAGACCCTTTTGAAGTGTTACGTACTGCCTTTAGATGGCAAGCCGTACACACCGGCTGATAAGTAAATATAACGGTGGAGACACACACGCATACATATCCCTTTATACATATACATGTGTGTGCGTGTGTGTGTATGTTGAAATGTGTGTGCATGCTTGCGTGTGTGATGGTGTAAGCATATATATATATATATATATGGACACAAACAGATTGAATGAAATATCTAATTCCAATATAAACATATACACGTATATGCTTATATATACTAGCCTGAATAGTATAAATTGAATATAAATTTGAATATATATATATATATATATACATACATATATATATATATATATATATATACATATATATATATATATATACATATATATACATATATATATATATGTATATATATATATATACATATATATATATATATATATATATATATATATATATATATATATATTGACACAGAGGAATGAAATTGCTATTCAAGTACATATTCAAAGATATTCATGTATAACTATAATTGAGCCTTTTGTCTGTTCATCTGTGCCTCTTCTTCGCTTAAACTACAAAGCCTATTGACGTACTATTGGTTATAGAGCATCGATAAAACTCAACTTCTCACATAGGCTAAGCTTGGAGGTCATTCAATGTCACCAGAGGTCATTCTCTGACGCATCTCCGGTCATAAACATTGGGAAAAACATTTCTTACATTTCGTCTATCATTTTCTTTGTGAATAACACAAATATTCCTTGTAATAGAATTATTCATAGAAATATCATCAATTCAGTTTCCGGTACTTTTTTTTCTCCAAATATTCACAGGAAATCTCAAATGGTGTAAGTAGAAGTAAGACAAATGTCATCAAATTTTATGAACCCTTCTCTTCATTTTTTTTGTTCAAACAGAACATTCAAAGCTGTGGTCAGATTTTATCACTCTTCCCTTCTCTCTTCCAAACGTAGCAGCTAAATAAATCCGGTCTTTCAAAAATAAGTTGAAATTGAAAGTAATTACATAAAGTCTTGTTTTGTATTTTTTTCAAATTTCCAGCGGTAAAAAAAGAGAAATTTCAGTTCTAACCTTGCCGATCTCTTCAGGTGGGTAAGAGAGAGAGAGAGAGAGAGAGAGAGAGAGAGAGAGAGAGAGAGAGAGTGAGAGAGAAAAATAAGGCGAAGACAGAAAGACAGGGAAAGATCTTTACCCATGAGATCTGGAGTTAAATTCAAGCAAAATGTAATAAAATATTATCGGAAAATAAAATCAAATCAAGATCAAGTACTACTTATCTGTGGTAAGTCAAAAGTTTTGGGTTGAAAGAGGGATGGTTCTCCATACGACAATAAGTTTGGCCCTCCAAATTTCAAGTTTCTACTTAATGGCTATTTTGTCCTCAATAGTAATATGATTTATTTTTTTTAAATTTTGCGTGCAGCTGTTGAAAAACAACGATCTCACGAAAAATGCTGTAAGTCTTCTTAGGCATAAAAACTGCCAAGGCACAGTGACTCATTCTTCGTGTGACAACGGGAACTCATTTCAAATAGAGTTTCAAATAATAGAACGCATTCATAAATATTCTGTCGGATTTTATACGTATTTTTTTGATGATATAATTGTCAGCATTGGAAACAAACAGAGAAGACATGGACAGTATGTTTGCAAAATGAGAGAACTGAGTATAAAGTAGTTATTTGGACCTTCGCCCTTCTTCCAGGTTGTTTTGTTCAATATTGAAGAACGACTATATATATATATATATATGTATGTATGCATGTATGTGTGTGTGTGCGTGTGTGTGTGTGTGCGTGTGTGTGTGTGTGTGTGTGTGTGTGTGCATCTATTTATACATTATATTATTTGGAAGTCTATTTGAAATGAGTCCCCGTTATTATACGGAAAGTATGTCACTTGGCCCAGACCGCGTTAATAGAATAAACAATCAAAGAAAATGGGGCTGTTGCAGGAATCGAACCTGGGCTCGATTAGGTTGCCTCTCTAATGTGGCGTTGCTTTTACTACTAATAAGGTAAGGGAAAAAAACTGCTCCGTCCCCACGATACCATTTTTGATAATTCACTGTCTATATCTGAACTCTTGTTTCTAAACGTTGACAATTATATCATGAAGACATGGATATACAATCTGACAGAATAATCATGAATGCATAACAGTTATTGAAACCGTCATTGCAGGGAGAATGTGTCACCTGGTCTCGACAGCGTAAATAATAATAATAATAATAATAATAATATGTGGAAAAGTGGTATCAGCACAAACCAGAGGCAGTTTTGGAGAATGACAACCACAAACTACTCTGGGACTTTGACATCCAAACAGACCACCTCATCCAGGCAAGAAGACCGGATTTAGTAATAGTAGACAAAAAAAGGAAGGCCTGCCAAATAGTAGACGTTGCTGTGCCTGCTGACCATTGAGTGAAAAAAGAAGGAGAGTGAAAAACGGGGAAAATACCAGGACCTAGCAAGAGAGTTAAGGAAGATGTGGAACATGAAAACCACGGTAGTACCGGTCATAGTGGGCGCACTAGGAACAGTCCCCAAAACGCTGAGGGTGAGACTGGAGGAGATCGGGATTAGGGGAAAGATTGAGACCGTACAGACCACAGCACTACTGGGAACTGCGCGGATACTGAGGAAGGTGCTAGAAATATAAGTACTGCAACGAATTTTAGCCCTAACATGATAGGTGAAAGAGAGAGGAGACGTTAGCTGAAGACCTGAGGAGACTTATTGTCACTCAGCCTTCAGTGATAACCACTGGGCAACCGGTGTGAAACTGTAAATCGCAGAATTACTGCAACCTATGAGTACTAGGGGAGGAGGGCTGGAGACTTGAGGAGACTTGCTGTCACTCAAACTCCAGCAGTTACCACCAGGCAACTGGTGTGAGATTTCCAATAATAATGATAAATGACTTACTGTATAATAACGAGAAGTCATTCCAAATAGAGTTTCAAATTTTTTTATGTAAATTAATACTACGTTAAATTTCATCAACAACAGGCAAAAGACATTTTCTATTTCTCTCTTTTAGTATTCTTACAAATTGAAAAATACATTATGGACCATATATATATATATATATATATATATATATATATATATATATATATATATATATACTTGTTTTGGGGTTGTCTGTATCTGTGTGTGAGTTCCAAGCAGCACGATGTTTTGCGAGCTTATCACGCAGACTTTCAACATCAGTGTAGTGGTTTCTGTCTTCACTGGGTCCCCGCATACTGCAGCTTTTTACTCGTCTAATGAAAGGTAAGTGAATAACTATATATATATATATATATATATATATATATATATATATATATATGTGTGTGTGTGTGTGTGTGTGTGTGTGTGTGTGTGTGTGTTTGTGTGTGTGTGTGTGTGTGTAATCACAAGTAGAAAACATAGTCTATTTGCGTGTGCATTCGAGTTTCAACTTGAGCCTGGAATCGAGAGGAGAAAAATGCAGTTTGATCCAGGTCACACTGGCAGAGGTTTTAGAGCCAGGGGTTATATAAAAGGGGCTAGTACAAAGATGACGGCTTAATTCTTTCCTGTCAATACCTTCCCGACAGAGCCTTTACTCCCCGACCGTTCCCGCTCCGCAATCTTTCGCCACATCCAACAAAACGTTTCCAGCCAGCCTACCCCTTACAAAGAGCAGCATCGACTTTAAACACTCCAAAAGTCACCTCTACGCAGACAAGGTAAGAGCGAGAATGCAAAACCCACAGATGCTGGGGAAAGTATACTGCACGGAGAGTTGGAAGATCGACAAATGGTCAGACTGGTTGCGAGGTTGAAAAGCGGACAGAGGCGAGTCGACAGACATTGGATTTGCATGGTCAATCTAGAGTGTGTAGACAGGTGATTGCCAATAGGGTTCGAGTTTATTCGATCGGTCAGCCAGTGACCAGTTCAAACCTGTCAATACAGATGGCAGACAAGCCTTGTTGAGTAGCGGGCACTAACGGATAAGACTTTTGCGAATTCTCGAAAGGAAATGTCATGAAAAAGTCAATATCGCATACACACTACGTGCATTGATAAAGCAGAAAGACGCATTTTGTATCTACATGTGCTTCAAAGTGTTAAAGTCTATTTCAATACACATATGTTTCAGAAGGATTTACTGCTCTATACACTAAATATATAAAAAGGTTTTTTTTCCAAAAATGTGTGTCGTTTCAGTCAATTATTTCCCAATATCTTTCGAAGTAATTTCAGTGATTTTTCTGATGTTTTACACCGACTGGTACAACATGCCGACATTTCAAATTTGACATTTTACACCGACATTTACAAAAACATGTTTCTAAACATGTTTTTACATGTTTTCTGGTTTTCATGTTTTACACCGAGGTAACCAATATTGAACTATGTGTGAATCTCTCTAGTTGCTGACTTTGTAACGGCTTCGGGGATTTCTAAACTAGACAGTTATATCAACATGGCTCCCCAACAGTGTTTATCAAACACCACTTCCCCTTAAGATATGATTTTAATATACAGCCCTATTTTATCATTTTAGGGTCGTATCACACTACATGCAGTTCGTTATTTTATATGGGATATTATCATAATGTATTGTAAACGGATGCTATCTTGTGCTATACATAAGTGATATTTTAGAAATACAGGACTTATTTACGTTGGTAACCCCACTAAAAGTATTTCACGATGAGAGATCAGTAAGTATAACAACAGACGTGACTCGCGTTTTTTAATACAATACTTTTATATGTATATATAGTTGAGACGAGAGCAAATGACTGTCTAGCCAGTAGTAATACCTAAATAGACAATACCATTGATATACTCCAGAAATGTGTTACTGAGTATCCTGTGCCCAAAACATTAACATATCTATGTTGTGAGTTCTTTGATAATAATCTCGCCTACACAGATACAAACACCTCCCCTCTTACTTCTACTGAACAAACCCACATCACAGAAATATTTTAATTTCTCTCATCAATCCCAACCATGGGAACAGCATACAATTTTCTCTGTACTTCTGCAAGTTACACTGAAAAAGATGCCTGGCAATCGTCGAAATGCATCGAAATAGAAATATACCCACATGATGATAAAGATTTTCGAGATGTAAGACATGTTTTTCTTTTGAATCTCTCCTCTTCACCTTCCAATCATCATTTTCATCAACATATATATATATATATATGTATTGAGGATCGCTCGTGTGCACAAGGAGACTGTGTCTATATTTCCATTTCCAAGAGAAGCTGGATCTCTCTAGGATATACATGGTCAGCGTGGGAATTGAGAGCTTCTTACCGGGATTTAAACTCTGGTTGTCGACAAATAGCAGCCGGGGGCTGGAGAGGTAAGAATCCAGATAGTGGCAATTACGACCTGTAATTGTTGAGAAAAATATAGGCATATGCGTTTCAGTCTTACCCTTGAGCAGTCAAATTGAAGATGCAGTTCGGGGAGCAAATCGAGAAACGTTTCTGCTTTTACCGTGAAGCAGTCAAGTTGAAGAGGAAGTTTCAGAAAGCCAAGACAAAAAGACAAAGGTCGTATTATGAGGAGCACATAAGCTTAAAAATGACAGTTCTGGAGTCAAAAGCCAATATATGGATCCACTTCCCGTCAGATAAGATAAATGAAGACTCTTTCGGCTTTAAAAAAATGACATTTTTCTCTTCCCATTTGGCAATAGTTTTATACACACACACACACACACACACACATATATATATATATATATATATATATGTATACATATATATATATATATATATATATATATATATATATATATATATATTAGTTCCTACGTATAATACTCGACGTTGCGTCTATTGTCCTTTGATTTCACTTTTTTCTCTTTCAAAAAGTGAGTGGTCATTGTGTTTAATAAATGCTTATATCGTCATGAGGCAACAGATGTGTTGATGTACCTACAAACACATACAGGGCTTCGTTTCAAAACGCAATAAGCACCACTTGAAAGAAAAACGTCCATAACTGAATTTAAAAGAAAATTAGATTTGAATCTTTTTTTAGGACTTATTCCACCTTTTGTTTTTTTTCAAAGAAAATTCCAATCCATAATTCTATTCCTAATTTGATTACAGTCTTTTTCTTAAAATTCAAAATAGTGTTTATCGCGTTTCGGAAGCACCTCAATATATTTTTATTTCTATACAAGAACACAATCACACACATACAGTTATACATATATAACTATATATATATATATATATATATATATATATATATATATATATATATATATATATATATATATATATATCAAATCATGTTATTATATATTGAAACGGTATTTGAAATGATCCCCTGTTATCATTTAGCCATTTGTTTAAAAAGAATTTAACGCAATTTATGATAATTTCTGTCGGATTATATATCCATTTCTTCTCCTTCTTCTTCTTCTTCTTCTTCTTCTTCTTCTTCTTCTTCTTCTCAATAATGATAATAATACACAAACACAAGCGTCTATATATATATATATATATATATATATATATATATATATATATATATATATACGTATGTATTATTGCGAGGACATGCTATGAAGATCCAAAATGACAAAATTCAACATGAAGCAGATTCCTTGGTGCTCCAACGAACATCACCAGCCTAACATAGTGGTCATAGTTTTGGGGGCATCTAACTTTGTTAGAACCTGCAATACCAATCCCCATTCTGCATCATGACCAAAAGTTGAAATCTCAGTATCCATGGTGTAATTGACGTACAAGAAATGCAACTGTCCCCAGATCGTTGTAGTCTAAAATAGAATCAAAACTATACGTGAACATTCCGTATTTAGTAGATGCTAGAGCTCGCTATAGAGTTCTGCCACCACTTCGAAGGAGAATCAAGACAGTTTGACTATGTGCAACTTTGAACCCACATTATACACAATACAACAAAAGCAGATCGATATTTAATTAAATTATACGTTGTTTACTAATATACGTGGTGATACTCAAAAGTTTGCAAAATAGGAAATAGATCGAGAATTTAGTTCCTCGTTTACTGGCAGAGGGATTTCGATAGATGCGGGAAATGTACGGCAAGACTCAGGAAAACATGATAGACGATCTGTTCTAATCTGCTCTAATTCCCAAAGTGTGTGTAATCACACACACAAACGCACATACACACATACACACACACACACCCATATATATATATGTGTATACATGTTATCATGTCATCCACAGACAGCTGTTCCGATGTATTTCATCTCTTCAGTGTGGATACACATATTTGAAGATTCATGTTAAAAATGACTGACATACTATTTCTATTATATTCTTGTTAATGATACTAGTTTGCGTATAAGTCTTTTATAAGTGTCTTACAAACCACTCTTTAAATATTACTATCACATTCACTTGATAATGACCAATGATGGTCGAAAGATCTCGAACCACCAATTTTGCAACGTTTTCAAAATAAACTTCGATGACAAAAAAAAACGGTTTGTATATGTAGGTGCACGCGTGAGGAAAATATCGAATGACGATTTGTTGGTGGGGGTTGAATACTGAATCAATAGAGAAAGTGAGATTAACAATTAAATCCTCATACCTTCCTCGATTATCCGAGACATATGTTAGCTCTCAGGAACATCGAACGGAACCTTTCATTTGATCCACAAGGATAAGATATTCTCGTTCCCCAAACTCTTACATCCTGCACCTTTCTTTGACAAATTCGTGATCCGTAAACAGCAGTTCTACCTAATGGTATCAATCTATTTGACTATTTAGCAAGAAACTTAGAAAACTCAAGGACCTCTTTTATAAAGAAAATATTCAGGTGAACCATTATTTTCAGCATTTACTCTTTAGACTAATTGATTAATTACAATCGAAAAAAAAACATTTCTGATAATTAAAAAGCATATTTATTTGAAATGGCCCAAATTTATGTGAATTCTTATAAATGGTAAAGGTCTGTGCCATGCATAATCATTGATGATGTTTTTCTTTCAAGAAATTCGCTATGTCAGTTTAAGAGGGAGCATTGCTGCAGACGCCCGAGCATTACCTGATGGACTCTTCGTGGTCTTCGGATACCAGCTTTGGAACCTCTGAGTGTAATTCTGCACTGCTTGGTGCGGGGACTGAACACACGGCCTCCAGAGAACCAATGATCTTTGGCAGCACTATTATACACCTCGCTCTTTGAACCACTCTCCTCGCCTTTGTTGTTTCCAGCTGTTATGTCCACCATTCTTGAGTCTTTCCAAAATTTTTAGACGGGATTCAATCATTGTTATGCTTTCATTGAACTACGGGGACAAACAAATAAACCTGAATTAGATCAACTGATCTTAGTAAATAATCAATAAACTAAGAGAAAGAAAATTTGAGTAAAAATCAAATACGAGTTAGGTTGCATAAATTTCTAGACATTTTGAATATAGCATTGACGTAACCAGTGAAGGTTTGACAAAACACTCTCCCATGAGGTTTTCCAGTCGACTTTGAGATGCCATTGAAAGAAATATACGTATCATCGCTCTCTGTTTATTGTTAATAACCTCGCGGACAGGTGTTTAAAAGACCCACTTCTGGCTTGCCAGGCCTGTCCAAGGTCCGTACTGTTCACGACACTCAGTATTCTCCAATGATCACCCATTTAGATACTGACAATGTCTGACGTTGCTTATCTTTTGTGATCTTATGGGAACATGTCAATCCAACACAGGCAATTGTTTGTAAGACTTACTTCTGGCCTTCTAGGCCTATTTAAGCTCTGTTTTGTTCCCAGCACCTGCTATTTTCCAATGGACTCCGATCTAGATACTGACTATGCCCGACGTTGCTTATTTTCTCTGAAGTAATAAGAACGTGCATATCGAACGTTATCCGGCTGTTACTCCCCAGCCTCATGGAGAGGTTCCTCCATCCCAGTCTTTGGGGGTGAAAACTTACCGCAGAGGCATTGAGTACCATTATTATTATTTTTTTTTTAAGTCCTTGGTATAAATCGGTGTTGGATTGAATCGTGACCTATGAAACCGAAGTCGGGCACTTTACCACTGGGCCACGGTGATCGGACGATGAAACGAATGTGGACGGAAAGAGAAAATAAACAAGATGCGAGAAAAGTGAGGAAAATAAAAAATGGAAAAAGTAAGTCAAAATGATGGGATTTGGAACGAGGAAAAATGTCTTAATAAAATAAAAGAGCAGAAATCAAATAAGATCGAAAGGAAGAAAAGAAAAAAAGACCGACCAAAATCACCAAAAATAAGTTAAAAGAGAAATAATGATAAAAAAAAAAGCCAACATTAAGGTCACGTCAGTGCAATGCCATCCATCTTTACGCATCTTCTACTTTACGACGACTGAGTAAATATGGCTGGTCTAATCAGTCGAGTTAACAGTGGCCAGTCCAACCCAAAACCCCAACCACACTTTATATATATATATATATATATATATATATATATATATATATATATATAGTAAAAGACAAAAAAAAGGGAGAATGTTGGTACTGTTTGATATTACTTATTTGAATTATATATATATATATATGTCGTTACTTTGTGTAAAGGTTGCTTTTTTTACGTGAAAAGTGCTCGATATTTGGATTAGAACGTAAATAGATATGTACACACACACACATACACACACACACACACACACACACACATATATATATATATATATATATATATATATATATAAAGGCTTATTAGATACTATTATACCTGAAAACCATAACTAAAAAGATTGGCTTTCTTTTTTTACACTTCTTTCTTAATTTTATTCAACCTTTTATTGAAGAATTTATACACCGATTTTCAAATATATATATATATATATATATATATATATATATATATATATATATATATATATATATATATATATATATGTATACATATATATATATATATATATATATATATGTATATGTATATATATATATATATATACATATATATATGTATATATATATACATATATACATGTATACGTGTGTGTGTACGTGTGTGTATATACATATATATATATATATATATATATATATGTGTGTGTGTGTGTGTGTGTGAGTGTGTGAAAATGCAATTCCACCGAATAACTACCAAGCAAACTCTCATTCATCCCTGTCTTATTCCTCCGCTCACCGAATTAGTATTCCATTTTTTATGCATAGAGCCATTGATACCTCTCCCCCAGGAGCAGTCACTTGTTTCTTATCAGTCAATATTCCTTTTGTCACAAGCACCATTTTCGTCTTCTCTCCTTATCAGTTCAGAACACGCTATCATAAAGAACAGACGAAAGGGAACGTTCGCTTCAAACTGGTTAACACCCAGCCACGCGAACACTCAGGCATTTGTGAGCCAAGTTAACAGATCCAGACGAGAGTCAGCGAATCGAGGAAGGTATCGGAAGGCAATCGGATAACTCAAAAGGTTGAACCAGTGTTCAAGATCTTTTGTAGATCTCTCTCTCTCTCTATAGGCAAATCGTGGCTTCCTCTTGGAGAACACATAGCCGCAAAATTTTGACATAGTTCGGTTAATACAACAGCATTTAAAAACAGCATTGCTCTTTGAACGAGACAACAAATCGTAGTAATCGATATTCTTGATTTGCGTAAGTGGCTAATATTTATTATCATATAAACGACAACTTTGGCTGGAATACATCAAATTCTAGACAGCTAAGAATGCGATGAAGGATGCTATATCAATAATGCACGTGATTATGTCACATTGTTCAAATATATTAAGGTGATGGTGGCATGGTGTTTAATGTTGAGTTCACCAATTATTGGGGGAATCGAATTGATTGCAATCACTGTATAATGGAGGGCGAATCGTGTTCACCAGTTTGTGATTGAAATCACCGATTGTAGAGGCCCATACGACGATGCATGCTAATTTGGCTCCTTTATACTATGTGTCGAAACATACCTCAGAATTGTAGCAGTAGGCTTTGTTTAGGAAATTAGTAGTTTTAGGTTGCTTAGTCGCTATGTAATGGTTAGCTAGCTGGTCTCACAGATCTTTACTACTGAGCAATGAGTTTGATCCTCATGTTCCTGACCTTGTGCCAAAATTAAGCTATGCTTAGTAATGACTATGGAGGAAGTTGAGTGTACCTAGCCAGTGTACAGAAATGAGAATGCGAACGGAATATTCAAAATGACAATAAAGATAGATCAACTAAAGCTTGTACTAAGTGCTAAATGAAAGTGGAGTTAGATCGTGCTGAAGTTCATGAATATTCAAATGAATTCTCGACATAGTTGACTTTGAAAGTTCATCGAGCATCTTGAGGTAGAGTTTTGTTGTGTATATTCAGGTGTTGCTGAATCAACACATGATTCGTGGATATCTGAATGGCCTCATCGATGTGTGTTCCTGGGTAGCGTTGATGTGTGTTCCTAGGTAATAAAAGGGTGAATGGTGTGAGCACATTCTGCTGACCTTAGAAACCATTGACACTACTACTGACAATCCAAGTTGGAAATCCTGTCTTTTAGTTTCAAAGACGGGATTCCAGAGAATGGTCTTCAGTAGTGTTTCCAGATGGAAATTATTTCTGGCGATTTGCCACCGATTCCAATGGCTATCTACTTTGGTAAAATAGAAAAGAACCAGATTTAGATCCACAGAGTGAATGGACGCTCATGAAATACGAATCCATGTCGTCAAAAATGGTGACTGTTTTATTAATTATAGAGGATTATTCAGTAGACAGAACGATCTCTCCTAAGAAGTATTTCTTGCCCTTTCCCGATTTTTTTTATTGGGTAAGTTGAGGTTACCGTGCTGTCGCCATTATTCACCGCTGTAGTGTGTAGTGCTGACTGGAGACAGGGAAGGAAAGTAGAACGGGGGTAAATTTTAATTCAAATATCAGTGTCCCTGTGACATGTGGACACACCAAGCAAACAAACAGCATTCACTACGTATAGTCGGCCTGATATATGAATCATCGGATATTTAGATTCTTACGCTTATCTTCCAATAAGCGCGATAGACTGAAGAAGTACTAATCTCAACCCACAAATAAAACCACCATAACATCTTTTTCCTTTTACTATGTTTCGTCACTCTAATCCTTCAACACATTACAGCATATGATCAGACTTGAAACACCGCTTTTCTCCTGCAGATCATGACGTCAGGAAAAAAGGACGGTTACAAAATTGGGAACATTGAATTTCTGTCAGTCTATGGTGGCCATTTTGAAAACCTAATGAACTAAGATCACTTAAACTTTTCAGATCTGATTTTTGAAATTTCCAAATTTTTTGCAATTAAATTTTCTTATTTCTATTTGAAAGCGATAAAATGAAAATAATATCTCTATAATGAAGATAGTTTTCAGTTATGTATGCATTTTACCGCAACACAGCAAAAAACAGCCAATGTTAGGCCAAATTTTTCAAGCCCCACGTCTTCAGGATACTCTAACTCCCAGTATAGAATAAATCTGGGTGATTTTTCACCGTTACATTCTATTTAAATAACGGGGCTCAATTTACTTCACATTTATAATCACAAGAGTTCATACAAGGTTGAATCTCTTTTAAATCTTTGGTTTTCTACTTGAGCGATTATACTGATAAAACTGCTTTTCGAAATTGATTTTTCCATAACTTTATGTTCCGAAAATAATTTTTTACTTATTTTTCTCGTCCAAGCGAATATTCTGATAACATTTTTTGAGAAATGGTTTCTTACCACGCGTTATATACTTATTCTAGCTTATCTCTTTTATGGAAGTTGAAGGAGAACTTTTTCCCTTTTTAGGGGTCAATAGTGAGGGAAAACCTTTATTGTCCCTTAATTCCATATCTATGAAGTGGCTTGACATCGAACTTAATGGTTAGCAAGTTGAGTGATGCAGAATCATTTAGAGAGACAATAATTTCTTTTGAGAAAAAAATTGAACCAAGAACTGTTATCTAATTGTCTGACTAACATGTGGTATTTGTGCATCTATTCAATCACTGTCCCACCACAGCAATGGTCGGGCTTGATGTGGGAAGAAATAAGAGCAACCCTTCAAAAAATGGCTCCAGGCGACGCAGTTACCGGTATTTCTAAGTACTGTTGAAACATAAAAGGTTAAGTTCTTGAGCGAGAAGTGGTAAAAGATCTCCTCTTAAATGACGTACGTGATTTGGTTGCAAGGAAGCAACACTAAGCTCACATATACAATCAAACATATTTCTACTGTGGAAAGGAACCAAGGGTCAATTTGGTGAGAAAAAACAAGAGGACACGAGTTCGATTGACACAGTTATAGTAATATAGTATCGATTAAGAAGCACACGCTCACGAGTGGATCATGTACCACGTTCTTATCAGCTGAGCTTTGATCAGAGATGTTCACTGTATTATGTTCAAACTGCATTATTGATATTCATCACTGAATTAAGTGCATCGAAAAAGAAAAGTGATTATGCCAAAAAAAATTTCGTTGTGAAATAAGTGTTTTTCATCATTGGTCTACGGACTTTTTGATTCCCCATCTATCTATCTATCTATACACACACACAAACACACACACACACACACACACACACACACATATATATATATATGTGTGTGTGTGTGTGTGTGTGTGTGTGTGTGTGTGTGTGTGTGTATGTGGGTATGTGCGTGTGGGTGCGTGTATTAGTGCTATTATTTTCTGAGGATTGAGTTGTCTATTAATGAAGACTACCCCATATCTTGGATAGTGCATATATGCATAGATATACACAGGAAATACAGCTGCAGTGACTCTGACTTTCATGCTATGTCTCTCTTATCCTCTCCCCTCTCTCTCTTTATATATATATATATATATATATATATATATATATATATATATATATATATATATGTATATGTATGTATATATATATATATATATATTTCTATATACATACATATATGCATATATAAAATCATAAATGTGTTATATTATTTTGATTGATTTATTAATAATCATAATTAAAATACAAATTGATATAATCAAAAAATTTATTGATAAATCATTTCAATTGGATTACATATCAATTTCTCAATCATGATAATAATAATAATATATATATATATATATATATATATATATATATATATATATATATATATATATATATATATATTCTGAACAACTTTACAGATTTAAACACTAAGTATATATTTTAGAGTGTCCCAAAATTCATTGCATTCCAACTAATCATTCCCCTAGATCTGTTAATGCAATCCGTGGAGCTTTCCTAAGAGGGTTTTGTTTGATACAAAAATAGATATTTTGGTTCTACGTGTAATTTTTCTTCTTGGGATCATCAGTTGTTTACCATGTCACATTTATATTGACATAGCTCCATAGCAGTGTTTGTCAAACAACCCCACTCTGGCTGATTTCAATATATATATATATATATATATATATATATATATATACATGCAAACACCTCCCCTCCCACTCCTACCCATCCACAACACAGTAAATCCCCTCATATCATTCTTTGAATCTTATACCTGTAATCAGTATACTGTTATCTGGGCATCCGCTGCAAGTTCCTCTGAAAAAGGTGGTTGGCAACCATCGCAATGAACCAGAACTCGCCCACATGATGAGTAAGGAAAAAAATCAAGATTTAACTCTTGTCTTTTCTCTTGAATTTATCTTCACCCTCCAATTGTCATTTTAACAACATTCCGTCGGATTACCTGGCATAGGCATAACGCACTAACACACATGCACACACACACACACACACACATACACACACACATATATATATATATATGTACATATATATATATATATATATATATATATATGTACATATATATATATATATATATATATATGTACATATATATATATATATATATATATATATATATATATGTATATATATATATATATATATATATATTGTATGCGTGTGTGCATTCGTTGGCACTTCTTTCACGGTCCATTTCATTTGCACCCTATTCACTCCATTCAATCAGCAGGAGATTTTCATTTCAGATATGACTGTAGTGATGATTCAAAGTCACAGTAATACATAAAATATTACTGTAGTCATTTGACTGGAAATAATCTGACTCATAACTTACAAAGTCTAAATGTTACTCATTATATCTTTACAGTTATTTTTCCTTCTATTCTTATCATCGAATAATAATAATAATAATAATAATAATAATAATAATAATAATAATAATGATAATCTTATTATTATTGTTGATGTTATTGTTGCTGCTTCGAGCTATCATTAAAAAGACCTTTATACGCTTTAGGGTATTGGCAGGCAGCAACAGCGTTAGGGAATTGAAAATGATTGATTAGATTCTTTTATATTGTATGCTTCCATTCTATCTCTATTTCCGTCCTCACAAATCGGAGCATACTTGTGTCATTGTAAATACTAGCCGAGTATCCGACCCACAGACGGGTTATTAGGCAGATTGAAACTAGTTCAAACTAAGACGCAAGTCATCTGCCCATAACTTTGGTTGTTCGTACTCACTTTAGCATTATTATATATATATATATATATATATATATATATATATATGGTTTCGATCCTACTCCGTGGTACCAGATGGGATAATGGGAAGTCTATAGCTACACTGAAGAGTTGAAATACAACGAAACAGCTGTCTGTGGATGGCACCATTATTTAACTATTGTTATAATTAACGCTCCCTCATTCAGGGTTGATCACTCTTTAATTAAGGTAACTTGTTCATTATAAGTTATAAACAACTCTGGAATAGAGCCCTATGGTGGATAAGGAATTGTGCGTAAGTAAATATATCGCCCAAGTTCAGCCTTATGGACCGTCAAGTTATGCATAGGACAGAGGTATAATGTCGGCCCCTGGGTCTGAAACGATGGTTTTGATCCTACCTCATGGTACTGGATGGGATAATGAATTGTCTATAGCCACACTGAAGAGTTGTAATATAACGGAACAGATGTCTGTGGATGACTCAATTATTTATTTATTATATATATGTATATACATATATGTATATATATATATATATATATATTGAAAATGACCTTCTGTTATTACACAGAGAATGTATCACTTGGCTCTGACAGCGTAAATGCAATAAACAGTAGAAGAAAATGGGTCTGCAGCAGGAATCAAAGTGTTGCTCAAACCCTTTTGTCTAACAGTTTATTTACCATGTAAATGCAAGAGCTCATTTGCGCTCAAATATTATGATCTTATTGGTTGATTTACTCTCCTAATATGACATGACGTAACAATAGAAATCACGTCATAGAAACTCTCAAGACTCTATGTCTGATCACACAATGAACAGCTTGAGTTGAATTTAGACTTCAGAGAAATTAAAATTATGATCTATACTAAAATAACCTGTCATTTTTTTTTAGACCAGTATATTTTAGTATTGTTGTATGTGTTTTATTCCGTGCAAAAATTCATGGTTATACTCAACTATGTATGTATGTATTTTTCTGAGCAAAGAAACTACTAAGATTGTTCAAGTGGAAGAGTCCGTTGTTTCAATTGACCGGGAGTAAACGACATGAGAATTCGGGTTGGGTGCAGTTATTCGGCCGTTGCCTTATTGGCGGCTTGTTTAGCACAATGGTAAGTGCATCGCTACGGGTACGATTCCTGTAGCAGCCACCATTTTCTTTAATTGTTTATTCTATTTATGTTTTCTAAGTTTAAAGATATATTAACTGTGTAACGACGGGAAATAATCTTCTGATAAGCTTCATAAAAATATGACGCAATTTATAATTCAAAATGTCCAATTCTTAAACACACACACACACACACACATATATATATGTATATATATATGATAATAAATCGAGATTATAACATAGATTCATTCCACAACAATTAGTTTCTTGCAAACGGCCAAAAGCAGTCCGTATTTGCCAGGTGAAAATCAATTCTATTTGTTGCTATTGTGAGTGTCCAAGGTTTGCGAACATATTAATTATTCCTTTCTTTCCATCATCCTTGCGTTGGATTTTTTAGTCTAGACAATGAAGTCGGCCAAGGTTGTTCGGACAAGCCATTCGCACTGTTCTTTTTTTTTTGGCAAATTTTATTCCTTTTTATGCTGTCATTGTCTATATCTATGAGCATCGCTATACGTCTGTTAAGATGTTCACGTGAAATTCATTTTTCCTTTTTTCTTTTTCTTTCTCTATTTCCCATGTTTCGTGTATATCATAGATCAAATGAACTGATATTCTCACTTACGTCAAATCATCGTAATAATAGTCCTATATATACGCCATATCATTATAATAGTTCTCTCTCTCTCTCTCTCTCTCTCTCTCTCTCTATATATATATATATATATATATATATATATATATATATATATATATATATATATAAATATATATATATATATATATATATATATATATATATATATATATATATATATATATATATATATATATATATATCCCCTGCAACTGGTGCTAATATTTCAAATTATCATTTAATTAACAAAGAGATAGACCTGCAAACTGAAAAGCATGCAACGTGCACTTGAGAGAATCATGCTCAGCCTCACATAAAGGGACCACATTACATCTGGTAGAAGGCAGGAGTGAGGGACATCATAGAATCTATTAGAAAAAGTATATGGCAATGGGCAGGTCATGTTGCAAGAATGGCAAACAACCGATGGACATCACAACTCGTGATATGGATGCCCAGAGATCACATGCGCAACCGAGGCCGACAGAGCATTCGATGGAAAGACGAACTAAATGAATTCAGTAAGTGTGGCGAATCCTGGGGAAGGTCCATGTCCAACAATGGACGTTAAGAGACTGATGATGATGATATTTTTGATAATCCCTTTGAATTCCAGTCAGTCTTTTTAGGATTATAAGTTTGTTTTTTGACAAATATTTCAAAGGGATTTTAATGCAGATATAATCAATTCATATATAAATACATACACACATACATACATACATACATATATATATATATATATATATATATATATATATATATATATATTCACTAAAAAAGGTTTAAACAATGAAAAACCCACGAAAAATCTCCCTAGCGGTTAATGTTTGAATAAAATGCTAATAAACCGGTTAATTACGAACCAATTATCTTCTTCCCTCTCTCGTTACAGATGAAAGAATATAAATATTTGCTTCAGCAAACAAACGCAACACAGACATTTCGTCTAAAAAAGAAATCAACGTAAACAATTTTATAAATCAAAGACAAAAGCTCGGCTCAGCTAATCATTGATCCACGAATGAATTATTGCACTTGAGACTCAAGAAACAAACGGATTTTCCACTGGAGCGACAAGAATGAATAACCAAACTCCTTTTGATCCCGATTTGCATGACTGACAGCTGCGATGCAAAACGATGTGTATAAAGTAGAAGCCATTTTTAAAAATAAACCACGAAAATAGAAACCGTCGATTAATGTTGAGGAAAGAATAAAGTAAGAGAAGTGAATTGCCGCATATTTACTCACCAAGTTCAGCATGGTCTGGTGTTGGACTCATTGACGGGTTATCTACCACCTGGGCTGCTGTGTCAGTGAGGCCAGCTCACTCCAGGATGGTAAGCTTTCGGTAGAGCAAGCTACAAAGAACAAAGAAATCTCATTAGTCTTAAAAACAAGCGTCTATGACCCATATATCCTCCCAATAGTCACCTATGGAGCTGGGACATAGAACGTAACCAAAAGATCAACTCTCAAGCTGAGAACCATGCACTGTGAGAGAATCATGCTCAATATCACATGAGGAGAGCAGAAGACAGCACAGTACATTCTAAACAATAGTAGGAGTCAGGGATTTTATAGAATCCACTAAAAAAAGAAAATGACGATGGGCTGGTTTCGTTGCAAGAATATCAAACAACCACTGGACATCACGGCTCACGCCGTGGATCCCAAGAGATCATATGCAAAACTGTAGCCGGCAAAGAATAAGATGGCGAGACGAACTAGACAAGTTCAGAAAGGATCGGTTCTGCAACATCCACGATATAAAAGTCTGGCGAATCCTGGAGAAGGTCCTTGTCTACGACGGGTGCTAAAAGGTTGATGATAGGAGTGACAATGATTCGCTGAATCTGTCTTCGTCGAATCGAATACAGTGGAATTAAGTCAGGTTAAATAACTTATATCGTTGTATTTTTGGTAGTTTCATATCTATAAATGAATTTTCATAATACCAACATTTTATAACACACTTACACTTTTTTTCCTTTGCTCTAAGAATTATCGCCATCCCGTGGTAGTTCCGTCTATGAGGGGTGGCGAATGTTTCATAAGAACAAAGAGGATAAGTGTGTGTCATAAAACTATGGTTTTGTAAAATTCATTCATAAATATGAAACTACCAAAATATAATTTAGTATGTAACACACAAGATCTCATTAAATTATTGGCTAAAAAGCCCAGTGACCAAAAACATAACTTATATCATTGTACTACGTAGGTTTAATATACTACACGTATCTCATTCCTCTAAATGGATCAATTACATCATCCAAAATACTCACGTGGAACCATCTTATTTTGCTCCTGGGTCCTCCTCCTCTTCTAGGTTCCTTGGTTCGAGCCTACTCTCATAATAGTTTATCTGTCATCGTCTAGGTCACAATAATGAGATCTAAATCGCTACATTTGCAAATTTGGTCTATCATACAAGACAAAGTGTACTGAGATCTAACATCGTATTGATAGATCATTAGACAGCACTCTCGTTTGAAAAAAAAGAAAAAGAAAAACAAGAGTCAGAGATATCATAGAAAACATCAGAAAACACAAACAACGATGGGCTGGCCATTTTACAAGAATGCCAAACAACCAGAAATCCTATGGAAGACTTTGGCTAACTAAAAATGAGAACGCCTGATCAACTAAACAAGTCCAGAAAGTATTGTCTCTGCAACGACGCCTGTGATAAAGAGGTCTGGCGAAGTTTAAGGAAGGTCTATATCCAACGATGGATGTTGAAAGGCTGCTGGTGATGATGATGTATATTTTACGTAAAAACACTACATTCTGACCAAACATGACATTCAGTGTTCTTTGAAGAGGCCTCCGGCGATCTTGAAGCTCAATGTTAAGTGGACTCCTCATTTAAACAATTTACGAATTATTCATTTGCATATTCCTCTCATCTTGAAAGAAAATTGGTAAACTTAACAGAAATTATAAATTATTTAACCTGGAGTTATCCCCCTATGACAGACATTTTTTTGTCAATTCATACCCAATCAAAATTATTTCTGCATTTTACGGCATATAAGACACGTTTTTTCTCATTTCTGCTTACAGATGCCAACACTTCATCAATTGTTTACTAATGGTGTTGCACTACTCAAACTATGCAAATAGACAGTCAGTATAAGGCTAAATATAAACCTGGATAGATAAGAGCAAAAAAAAAGCAAACCCTGTAGTGTGGTGGTCTGTGAAGACCAGGTGAAAGAGAAAGTTTTTTTGTTTTTTTTGTCGATAATATGCCTTCAAAAATCACGGTTCGTCTTATATACCGGAACATACGATGCTCGAAAACTTGTGGCTCAGTGAGGCTAGAAATCAACTCATTTTTCAAAGACAAGCGTTGTAAAATTCTTGCACTAACAAAGATTTCTATACAATGTGTCTTGTTATAAGACAGTAACAAACCCACTCACCAATAGAAATCGGATCATTATGATCTAAATTGTGAATAAAGACACTCACTGTTCATGTCTATTCAATTGTAGTTGGCCTTCAACCTCGGCAAGTCGAAACGAAATACGTACCAGTTTCACCTCATTTCACAAAACAGCCTCTGTCCGTATTTCAGGTCTTGGCGGTACACTTTAGCTGTGATATTCCTTCCGTTTCTGAGGAACCTGGATTTGAAACATACCTGTTGCATAATTTCTATACTTCAACCATAATCTTTTGCTGATGCAATGTTGATTCTCGAAAAGAATTTCGGGGCTTCATCGTGGTCTAAGTATTGTGCAATTCATTTCCGGTTGTAGAGAGTCCAATTTTCAATACAGGTTACCCTTCGATCAAAAAAAAGGTAACATTTTTGTTCCGCAACAAAACCATGTAACACACGGCAAGTTCATTGCTAAGCATTTTAACTTACCCACTTTGGAAGCAAGTCCACTTACTGTCAGAAAACAAGATTTACTCCGGATTAAACCAACAATAACGATTATCAGATTCATGGACCGCCAAGTGAGAATCGAAGTCAAATGTAATGTGTTGGGTAGCTAAACTTCTTATTTTCGGGCAAAAACAGTTGTTATTGATTCTAATCAACTTTGGCACCGGATCAGGTTCGAGGAACACTCATTGAGAATCGAACTTTAGAACAAAACATTGGAAGGCCAGTCTGTGTATTTTCTCTTGATTGAACAAGCTTTCACATAAGGTCAGATTCGTAGACCACTGAGTGAGAAGCAAACTAGAATTATGGCTAGTATTTCTTTCATCTAAACTTTTTAGACGCTTTTCATTGTAACCAATCAAATCGTCGGTCTACGATCGATATCAGAAATTCAGATCAGAAATAAAACAAAGGCACTTGGTAGGACTCAAACTCACATCAGTTTTCAATCGGGGGTCATGATGAGCTGATTTAATATCGAAAAGCAATCAGATAAAGATGGAAAAAGTTCGAGTAGAAAAATTAAAATGAATAGTGCTTTATCTAACAAAAAAAAGTCAAGATGATTTTGTCATTACTAGTACAACTAATGTATAAACAATAAGTAATATGGAGGCATGTTATCAGGTAAAAGGGAGAGTAGCTTCAAAGGTTAAATTTGATCTTCTGCCAACCCATGGGTTCCCCTAGCTCAACTAGTAATAGCAGCCGATACGGATGGCCAGATTTCCCAAGGTAAAAGGGATGGCATTCGAGTTTACCTAGAGATAATCCTTCATGTTTGATCTCCGATGTTTACTAACGGCCGTAGACTGTGGGTCTGAGCTGTTGCAACTGAAAGCATCTAAAATCAAGACGAAAGATATTCTATTCAAAATTTGATTAGGGTTGACAATGTCCTATTTAATATGATATGAATTCGTCGAAAGTCCGACTTTCTGTCCGTCTGTAGATGATAGCCTCAGTCCAGCAGTGGGCTTATAACAGCTGATAATGATAATGATATATATATATATTTCAGAACACTAGCATTAGCCCTCACCCTTTTCAACATTATACCCCCTTTTCTTTTGCATAACAACCACGTCTTTTAACATTGTTCTCTCATTTTATAACATTAAGCTGCCCCACTTTTTAACATTGACACCCACTTTTTTATCATTAAGTCACTTTATTTCAACATTAGCCTCTCTTTTCCAAGATTTGCAGTACTTTTGGAGACATTAGTCCCACTTTCTGTAAACATTAACCCCCTATATTAATTTTGGCACCCCTATACTCAATTTAACATCGAAAGATCCCTTTTTTTTTAAACATTACTCGTTCTTTTCAACATCCAAGCCCTTTGTGTACATTAGCCTCATTTTTTAAAACTATTAACTGCGCTCCTTTAATGTTGGCCCTCACTTTAGGGGGAATATAGTCCCCATTTTTTTTCAGATATTGTACCCCCACCTTTTTTGACATTGAACCCCTTTGTTTTTTACATTTCCCTTTTTTAAAACATTGCACCTTTTCTTTAAAACATTTCACCTTTTCTTTGAAACATTGCACCCTATCTTTGAAACATTGCACCTTTTCTTTCAAACATTGCACCCTTTCTTTAAAACATTGCACCCTTTCTTTAAAACATTGCACCCTTTCTTTAAAACATTGCACACTTTCTTTGAAACATTGCACCCTTTCTTTGAAACATTGCACCCTTTCTTTAAAACATTGCATCCTTTCTTTAAAACCTTGCACCCTTTCTTTAAAACATTGCACCTTCCTTCGAATAGCAAAAAGAAATCGTGGTAATCAATCATTTTTAAAAACAAATTAAATTAAATCCATCTGATTTCCATTTACCTTTTTTTTAATTCATTTTTTTACAGCAATTTACACCGCCCACTTAAGCAGGTATATAGTCCTAAATAAGTTGAGATAAAATCTGTTCTTTTGATTTTTCATCTTATCTATTTTATGAACTTTTTCAATTTTCTGTCATTCTGATTTACTCATTTATTTACTTGGTCTAACATGATCGCCTGCCGTCCAACTCACGCTTTACAGAAAAACTCAGCGCAGTCTTAAACATACTGTGATCTGCCAAGTAGAACACTCCAGTACAAATTACATTCTTGAAAATATATTTCTTCTTTGATACATCTTTAAGCACTAAACCAACGCTTGACGTAATAGTTAATTAAGTCGTACATTCAAGATGGAATGTCGATCGTAGGTAAATGCTTCAAACGAATTGGTATCCATCAAATCTATGATATCATTCTGCTTGTTCGTATCTGCATTCCAATATCACGATAACATAAGTGAAAGGTTGGGTAGTTTTGAAAGAGGGTAAGAAGGTAGAGAGGACAGGAAAAGGTAGTGGAGTAGTTTATGAAGAGGTTAGAAAGAGAGGTGAAGAAAGTAATCTTTGCTAATTTAATTTTTAAAAAAAGGCTTGAAGAAAAGGAGAGAAAATAGTAAATGAAGTAGCTTGATAAGAGGACAAGAAGGGGGAGTGGGGACAAAAAAAGTTTTCTGAGGGTAGAGAGATTTTCGTAGACGGAACGAATCCATTTTATATAACATCTCAATAAAAAGATGTACAGACAAGAAAGATCGGGAAGGATACGGGACAATATGAGAAGACACAGACAAAAAGTGTGCAAAGAACAGATGCGTAAGATAATGGATAATTTGTGGATTAATTTGTGGAGGAATTTATATTCTATTTAAATTGTTTATCTGATTCTAGAAATACAAATATCTTGTTTGTAGTGTTCTTTTGAAGTGTATGCAGTTTATCTCTTGTCTTGCTTTGATACAACATCAGTCAAATATAACAGTAGAATACGCGCAAGAAAAACACAAGCAAGACAGATGCTTTCTATAAAGATATAAGTATCCAATTACAAATCAAAGGGCGATCAATATCAGAAACAGGTCTGGTTTATCACTCAATAGAAACGACAGATCGCAGCAGCAAATCGTATTGGAAAAAAAAGATGATTAATGAATAAGTTACTTGTGTTGCCTTTTGTTGGACAGTGATCAGTAAAAGAATCCAAATTTTTGGAAAAAAAAAACTGCCAGACACAAACTTAGAGACTAATTTAGCATCAACTTACATTGCTAATTGGAATACCCTCCTTAGAAACCTATTTTCAAAAAACAAAAAACATTCAGCTCTCTCGCTTTATTGGAGCAGCTTGTACTTATGATACATACGTGCGTACATAGCCAGACTGGCAGATCAACAAAACAACTGAAGAAACCTACGTTGACAGTTTTTGGTGACAGATTTGGTTGATGGTTCCTAATTACATGCATATTGGTTTCAAGTTACATAACAAAAGAAAATATATCTAAGTAAATATTAAAATGAATATACATACCTTGCATAAATGAATCACCCTAGCCCACGGGTGCACATCAATATTTATGTAAGAAATTACCTACAATTAATTAGAAAAAAATTATCTCGTCAACAATTATCTTAATTACGGAAGCTCAAGATTTAGGGCATTGTTGGTCCCAAATGACGATAGAGACTAAAAAAGCACTCTTGGAGAAAAAAAATGTATGTAGATGGTGGCAAGTGTACCCATTGAACTTTTCGAGGTTGTGACCAGGACCCAAATCCTCACACACCTGCACATGCACACAGACGATAAAAGGGAGATAAACCCATCGCCCGCTTATCTAGTGGGCCGGGCGGGCCATTTGTAGGGTTACTGTGATTCGATGAACTCGAGTAATATAAAGCATGCTGGGAACAGAAAGATCAGAATTAAGAACAAAATAGAGATTTGCTTTGAAGCTTAACGGAAGAATATTTTGTGTTACATTAATCAAATGTTGTTTTTTTTGTCTTTTGTTTTTTGTTTATTTCAAAACACTTCTGAGACATTTTTTGAAAATAGTTTCACATCCTCCCAACACAGATGGTCGAGTGTGCTATCATCTTGTGTGCTCTATTCTATTCACAGCCAAACACGCAGACGTTTAATCTAGATTAAATAGATAACCCCCCAAAGGGTTCTGAATTTGTGTTCCTTTCTAGTTTTGACCAGCGACTGTTTAGCTCAGTGGTAAGAGCAACGGTCAAAGGTACGATTCCTACAACAGACACATTTTCTTTTATTGTTCATTCTATTTACGTTGACTACGCCAGATGATGCATTCACAATAACGAGAGATTATTTCAAATATAGTTTCAATATAATATACCTCACTTTATAATCATTCTGTCAGATCATACATACATTTCTTAATGACGACATTGTTTGCGTTGAAAGAAACAGATTGATTATATGTAGACCGTGAATAAACAAAAATGAGAATTTTGACTTGAAACATGTATATTGTTATAAATGCGTTTTATTATTTAGAACTCAATTTGGAATAACCTCCCGTTATAACACGGCGAATGAGTCACTTAGCCTGTACAAGAAGAGCATAAACCATTAAAGTAAGTGACACAGCAGGATGTCGTTCCAAGTATACTTTCAATTAAAATAACGTGTTCGTAACTATTCTGTCGGATTGCATATCCATTTCTTAATAATATGTATAAGGACAAACTGTTGTTGTTTTTTTAATCCCCAAAACTGTTACATAGTAAACAACTGATGATCTCAGCAAGAGAAAATTTACGATTTGTACCATAATAACAAATTATATGTAAAACAGGGGAAAAAAACTGAAGAAAATTGCATAAAAACTTTTGACTGATATTGGAAATAGGTGACTAAAGTGACTCAAAAAATCCTTTGAAAACGTTTGTTAATGTTTAGTGTTTAAAGCAGAAAAGCTCTTCAGACGATATACGTATATATTTATGAGTGTAATTTCAGAGTTTTCTTTTTCATGTGGTTGGTAGATATTATCATTTAGATTTAAAGTAAGACCTGAAAAAAATGTAGAATTTTTACGTTGGCCTTAATTTCGACTCAAATTTCAAATTTTTCATTTTTTCATGATATATATCCTCTATTTTTTTCGCATTTTTGTGCTTTGCTATTTTCTACAATTCGCAAACCATCATCTCGGTAGAGTCCTATATTGTTAGAGTTAAGTTTCCTAGTGAGGTTATACAAAAAGTTCGAACCGATCAGGTCCGACATCTCGGCTGAATCAAGACTACCCATAGAAACATCAAGTCCGCAGACGTCGGTATTCTTAGTTCTTGGTTTATTGAACAGTATTGTCTGTCTACGGTGTTTAATTATTGCTGAATCATTATTGTTCATGTTGATGTAGATCTTTGCAAATTCCATGGCTTCCTCGAATACTCCTTTAGATATTGAAGGATAAAGGTCCATAATGTCAAACTGTGCAAATGTATAGGTGTTTTTTGCTTAATGCTACTAAACCAGTTGATATCATCATTCGTGTTTATTTGTTGTTCTAGCTGTAGTTGATGCTTAATGCTGTAGTTCATGTCTTCTAGTATTTCTTGTATTTGCTATTTTTTTCAATCTGGTATTAAGTGGGATTAATTAATCTAGTGGTGGGATTGTTTATGACATCCAGTTTGTGGTCCTTTGTGAAAATATAAACATCTTTTTTCTGTTTTTATCCTACTCTGTGGCTGATGTTCATTTTGTCAGTGATGTTTTGGCTCACCTTAATTATAGTTGCCTCCAAGTTGTTCCTCTTGGTATTATTTTTTTTGGTAATTTTGTGTGTTGTTGTTGGTTTAGAGTTTGTTGTAGGTTTGGTAATTCATTTTATGTGTATTATTAGTCCTGTCTCATTTCACGAATATTTTGTTAGATTTGTTAATTTGTTTATTTCCTTTTTTAATTTTCTCTGGTATGTGTTTATGTGATTTTTTAATCTGATGTTGGTGTATGGTAATAAGAAGTTCCGGTTAGAAGTTTTCCCGTAGTTCACTATGTGATGGGCTTTCTAGTGTTTTGAAGCCGCAAAAATTCTTTTTCGTCATTTTATTTATTAAGTAAAACAATGCAGAAAAAGGTTTTTGCTTCATTCGTCGGTTAAAATCTTCTGGTTTTCTTCTTCGATAACCCTATGAGGCACTAGTGTTTGTGAGGGATGAGGAAGTCTTTGAAGGAGTTTTCGATATTCAGTTTTTTCATTCGAGTTGTTTTTAGGAATCATATCCGTTGAAGTGCTCTACTTGTGACTTTGGCTACGAGCTATATTACAAAGCACAAATCTGTAGTACAATTTAAGGATATAATGCAATATCTGATGTGTGATGGGTTCGTTTCATGAAATGCTCGATACATTCAACATTAGATATGGAGTGAAGTTAGAGAAGAGCTTGAAATATGATAGATTAAGGATTCGCTACACGAACACGTTTATGTTTTTGTCCTTTTGGGGCTTCTTCAGGCGAATGATTCGGTTAATTTTAGATTCGTATTTAGAACTTTTTTAAATGGGATCTATTTTTCTGATTGAAGAATCTTCATTTTATTCTATTTATACATTTTCTCTTATCTTTTTTCTTTTCCTTGTTTACTTAATGGTCACTGCTTGTAAGTCTGGTTCGTCATTCAAAAGAAACCGTAACGCAACCAACAACTTTTGGCAACATAGTGTGTTAGGGATGATCAATTAAAATTTGGAAGTAGGAATGATCATTGAATAAGTTACTGCTCTCACCTTTTATTGGCGAATGATCACTATGAAAGTGAAAAATTAAAAAAAAACAAACAAAAAAGCGTGACACAAACCACAAAGTGGGGGTATCAATTCAGCATTAACTTACATTGCGAATTGGCCCCCTCTAAAAATTTACATAGAGGGGAATTTAGGGGAAAAATCAAAAAGAATTTATTCTAAATATAATAAAAAGTAAATGTTTGAATTTTCAGCCCACTAGCTCCATTGGTGCAGCCTGTATGCGTAATACAGACATAGTCAGTCAGCTTGACCAGTTAGAAAACTGAAGAAAACAATGTTGACAGTTTTAGTAACATTTTTGATCGGCAGTTTCTGATATATATATATATATATATATATATATATATGATAATGACACAGTTGTGTCATCCACAGACAGCTGTTTCGCTGTAATACAACTCTTCAGTTTGGCTATCGACTATCCATTATCCCAGCCAGTACCACGAGGTAGGATCGAAAAAAAAAACTTGAAATATTTTCTTTCTCAAACCTGCTAAATTACCAGAAGTTTTGAAGGTCTAATAAATTGAAAGCACATGAAATTTGAAGAAAAAAAATCAAAATTTAGTAATTTATATAGTATTAATTCATCCCAAATTATTGAAAAGGGGAAAAAATCCTTTTACTGTCTGAACAAGGTTCGCCAATTCTTTTTCCGGGGCTTTGACCACTCGGCTCCTACCGCCATGAATCAGAAATGGTAAATCACAGCCCCAAAAGTAAAATTAAACACGTGAGTACGTGTTAATTTTCTGATAGCGCGAACGGAGATCCCCCAGATCAAGCTGATTCAAAGTATACCTCTATTTTGATTTTATACATCTAATTCAGGAAGGGTTGAGGAAAAATAATTCCGGCAAACATGTGTTCTGAGAGCACGAAAGCAGAACCCCTAGAAATCGACGCACTTGTTTTTGTGAAATTCAACCTCAAAATGTTTGCTATATGCAAACTATAAGCGGTTGATTCTGGATAGGTCTAAAGTGTGGTCCCTGTTAGCAATATAACAACGTTGTAAGTAGAACCCCCTTTTCTAAAAGCTGAAAAAAATTATTTTATCAAAACTGACTAATTTCCTTAAGGTTCAAAAGGCGAGTAGTTTGATAGAATTTACAATTTGAAGGAAAAAAAACTTCTTTTGAGTTTGCATTCGGTCCGCCAAATATATTATCCAAGGTTCTTGCCACTTGAGTTTTGAATCGAGATAACTTTGGACTTGAGAATTACCCCTCAAAAGAATTTTTTTTAAATAGTATTGAACCATTCCCTAGCATGTTAGTAGCTTCAAATGATGAAGAGAAAACATTCTTAATAATGCTGATTCAAAATATACATATTGTTTGATTTTATAGATATAACTTCAATATATTTTCTTTAAACCCTTGACTTGTTTTCTGGGAGCCAAACCCCATACAGTTTGACTGATTTCTTTTGTCAAAATTCGATCTAAAGATGTGTTTTATAGGTAATTATGGACCTGCTGATTTCAGATATATCTTTGTTTCTGTTCTGTGATCCGTAGTTATGGACGCTTTAAATATATATATATATATATATATATATATATATATATATATATATATATATATATATATATATATATATATGTGTGTGTGTGTGTGTGTGTGTATATATATATATATATATATATATGTGTAAAACGTATGGTATAGATCAGGCTAGCAGTATAGCATAATATAGAAATATATTGATAATATAAAGCAACTTCTGATATGTGATGGATTTATTCCATAGAGTGCTCGATATATTCAACTTTATACTATGGAAGTTAAGTCGTTTTAGAGTAGAGCTAGAAATAAATAGTAGAGAGTGGATAGTAGAATTGTAGATTCGCCTGATGAGGCCTGAAGAGGGCAGGAACATGAGCCAGTTTGTGTAGCGAATCCACATTCTACTATATATATATATATATATATATATATATATATATATATAGAGAGAGAGAGAGAGAGAGAGAGAGGGGGGGGGAGATGGATGCAAAATACAGCAATCCTAAATCACTTATAGAGATTTCCCCCACTATCTGAAAGTACATTGCTCATATTAAAGTATTTCGTAATCGGAAATGACTTCAAGTGGCGATTGCATGAATCGACGGTAGTTGTGATAGTTGGGGTATATAAGGCCAGGATTGCAGGAGAGAGAGGAAAAAGGTGCACACTGCCTCTATAACAGCTTGCTGCATAACAAACTCTGAACTCTGGAAAAAAATATTGGAAGATTGTATTGTGCTGACTTTTAAAATTTAGGAGGATCAACTTGTCTTAACTCAAACTTGAACACCAACTATTATCATCAATAGGAGATGGAATAGATGTCTTAATCAACAAGTGGGCTTCAAGTGCAAACGTTCGAAATATTTAAATGTTCTTTTTGAAAGTTTGCTTTACACCAATTTTTTGTTTTTACGATAAAAGGCGATAGAGAAAAAGGTGTTTAGATTTTTTATGCAATGAACCATTATAGAGGCAGTGCGCACCCTTTGCCTTCTCTCTCTCTCTCTCTCTCTCTCTCTTTCTTCTACACGCCAGGGTCATGTACTTCTCATTAACATAGCCTCTGCTGACACAGTTGAACGTACCATCGTCAACATTTTGGGGGTCTATAAACACTTAAGCATGAATCGATGGTAAGTGCTTCTTCATTTTACACCCTTTCTTCTTACAAGAAGTTTTTATTGGAACGCGGTCTTTTCGGATAGTGGGGGAAACCTGTATAAGTAATTATGCTTCACTGTATTAGTCTTTTCACTCACTCACTCACTCACTCTCTCTCTCTCTCTCTCTCTCTCTCTCTCTCTCTCTCTCTCTCTCTCTCTCTCTCTCTCTCTCTCTCTCTCTCTTACAATACTTACGAATGTATGTATGTACGTTTCTACAGTGTCTGTGTACGGGTGTACGTGTATGTTGCATAGCGTTGTTAATTACAGCATTCCCAGACATCATCGCCTGGCGCCGTGCTGACAAATCTGCGATTACCATTCTTACACAGTAATTATTGGCCAGCCTTCAAACCAGCCTCTCGTAACTTCACCAACTCCCCCATCACCCCCACAGCCAACTACTTCGCCCATCACCCAACCAACACAACCGCCACTGACATCATGCCCTGACATCTCCACGCGCAGCCGACGGCAGTTTTGGAAACAAGTTCGCATTCTCAAAGAATTAAAATGAAGAAAGAAAGACAGAACTGTTTCAAAGTTCCGAAGTTGAGAAACGATGTGAGTAATCTCTGGGAACTTGGTTGAATTTGAAAAACTTGAACTTACGTTCGTCGTTTAAAAATTAGCTTTCCAGGGATTTTTTTCTTTCTCTCTGAGATTAGAGGCTCAAAAGTCGATTAAAAGTATTGAATGAATACTAATCTTGTTCGTACGATTTAAGTTTTCAAATATTAATCGTAAAATAATCTATTTGACTAAGCCCTCGCCATAGCATCAAATATCAAGAAACGACCTTAAAATAGAAAGTTTTTTTTTTTTCTATTTATAATTTTTTCTCTTTGTAAACATCTACGAAGTCTACATTATTCAGCATTAACTGTATTTTGAAGAACTTCTGTAGGATGCAACAAAGTGTGCCTGGATATCCTGTTGACAACAACAACAACAACAACAACAACAACAACAATAATAATAATAATAATAATAATAATAATAATAATAATAATAATAATAATAATAATAATAATACAGGCAACTGGTGTGAGATTCCAAATAATAATAATAATAATAATAATAATAATAATAATAATAATAGTAATTCAGAGTAAAAAACAATGGAGATGAATCCAGTATAACTTGAAAATTTACAAATTAATGAAAATATTCCTTCTCGGGATTTTGACAATACGAGGAATGGATTGGCCGAAACGTTGTGTTAGCAACAAAAAAGATGAAGGCAATAATCCTAAATAATGAATGGAATTATGAAAACACTATTTCTTGGAAATTCAGGCAATTTTGAAAGTTTCTGAGAATATATCATCTAAAACAACATATTAATAAGAACGAAAATGGGAAAAATAATCCAAGGATATAATTATTACCAGATGTCACATTACGAAAAGAGATGTAACTGACATAGTAAAGTAGAGTTTTGTGCATGTAACTGATGTAGTAAAACAATTTTCCATATTCTGATGACGTGAGCAAAATTTAACGTTCTGATGACGAAACAAAAATGCTCAATTTGATTAGAAATATAATCTTATGATAGGTATATTTGCAAATTATTTTGTCGGTTTATTTATCTGTCACGTACCTCATATAACCAAAAACTTATAATGGATTGGTCCATGTAATGGACTGACACAGCTAATAAAAACAATTATAGGGTTTTTAAAATGAACCAGTTTGTTTGACATGACAATGAAAATTACGCCAAAGAAACTCTTGAGACTTTATGTCTGATCACACTTTAAAACAGCTTGAGTTGAATCGAGACTTTGAAAACAAATTGAAATTAGCATACTTGAATTATTAAATAAAAACTACTGAAAAGAATAGCTTTAGGCTCTGTAATGCCGATCCATTCTTGAATATCATCTTCATTTCTTACGATTACACGCTAGCAGAATAATGATGATAATAATAATAATAATAATAATAATAATAATAATAATAATAATAATAATAATAATAATAATAATGATCGAAATATGAGGACTGCGACACTAAATGTTTGCAGTGGCCTAACAGAGGAAGGGAAATGGAAGCGGAGATGTGAACCACAGCACTGGCATGATAGGCGAGGGAGAGATGAGAAGTGGGCAGAAGAACTGAGGAGACTTACTGTCACTCAGCCTTCAGCGATCACCACCGGGCAACTGGTGTGAAAATGTAAACAACAGTACTGCTATGGCCGATGAGAGTGTGGAGAGGAGGGCCGGAGACTTGAGGAGACTTGCTGTCACTCAACATCCAGCGGTAAGTACTAGCCAACCGGTGTAAGATTGCCAAATAATAATACCTGAGGAGACTTATTGTCACTCAGCCTTCAGCGATAACCACTGGGCAACCGGTATGAAACTGTAAATCGCAGAATTACTGCGACCTATGAGTACTAGGGGAGGAGGGCTGGAGACTTGAGGAGACTTGCTGTCACTCAAACTCCAGCGGTTACCACCAGGCAACTGGTGTGAGATTCCAAATAATAATAATAATAATAATAATAATGATGATAATAATAATAATAATAATAATAATAATAATAATAATAATAATAATAGAAAAAACATAATTGACACCTTTTTTTGGTCAACAGTATGCTATTCTCCAAACTCCTTACAATTCTACTCTCTGTTATTCATGTATATAAAATACACTGTCTATCCATACTCCATAAAGCTAGTGTTCATAATATTATTGTGCAATCATTCCTGGCCACAGATTTCACTTTTTTTTCTAATTGCCATGTTTATGGAATAATGGAGAAACTTGATCTTAGAAATTCGGACAAGAGCAGAATCTATCGATCGACCGAAAGGTTGTCTTAGTACGAATAAGATGAAGTTAATAGTTCGAAAAAAAACATTATGGATTATGAAAACATTTTCATCTCGGAAATTCAGACAATTGTTTGAAGATCGCATACATATGGAGTGACGGAAATTGCTCCAGCGAATTTCAGTTCGAGTGTTGCAAAATTCGTAGGTCAAATTGTCCAATGTAACCTCGAACCGCTAACGTTATCATATCTTTACCTTTTCCCTTCCGAAGTATCATAGAATCGAAAAGAAAACTAAAATAGCAATGGGCTGGTCATGTTGTGAGAAGATCCCGGGATCGTTAAGGCACCGAGGATGATTTCATCATGGATGTGTCATGGGTGAGATAGCCTGATTGGAACCCATCTCTCTCCAGGCTGGTTTGGAATTACGGTCGTCCGACTCCTAGACTGGATGCAAATCATAGCCAAAGAGCCCATTCTGACTGAATCTATTCACCCATAAGCGAGAATAGATGGATCCATGCCCAACCCAAGAGCATCAGTCCAAAGTGAACTCTAACAGTTCCAACTCAGCTTACTGATTCAATTCTCTGTGATATTCAGGCTGCACCTGCCCGGCAAATGTTACTATAGTAATATAGATTTATCCGTAGTCATGTAAACGACCTTCACGGAACGCTTTGATTGGATAGCGTAAAAATCACGTGATTATAGTATTTTTGAATTGTTGAATGTAAGCTACACCGAATCCTGCTGCGACATGGGCAAAAATGTACATTATCAAATTAATGAATTCGTATTATATTCGCCATATAATGCGTTCCAACATTATATGCAAATCAATAAAATGACAATAATTTTTAGATTAATGGTTCTAAAGTTATCAAATTTCGTTTAAACATACGGTTAAACATATTTATGAAGAATATTACAAAATTTAAGACCTTATTATGACATAGAATTCCATTTTCGTTTCTTTAATTGATGTAATGACCAACTTTCATAGATGGCTAGAGAAATATACGCAGGTTTTCAGACTGAAAATGGTATTTATGCACAATGATGCTACAAGATTTTAACAGCTGACTCACAGACATACCATAGTTGGGAGCAGATCAAGAATGGAACACTACACTGCTATTTTCATCAAACCCCCTTTTAAAGGGTTTCATAACTTCTCTCGTATTTCCAATCGGCGATTATGTATAAAACATATGAAATATAAGATCAATTAGAGAATTTTACAGCATTTTAAATGAATCTTGCATTCATATGAGTGAATTTAATTTTTAATTTATATTCCTAAATTCATTGCTCAGTCATGAGAGTATTTGGTTTGGCTTTTCATAATCTTATGCCCCCTTTCACCTAAATCAAGAACTTGGTTTTGGAGCAAGGAAACCGTCCAAGAATTTTCAATATATTCACCTCACTGGGAGGAGTTGGGTGGCTAAGAGGTTAACGGCCCAGAGAATGGACTAGGACTCTTTACTGGAACAGTTTCGTTCACTTTGGGCTAATGCCCCTGGAAAAGACATGTATTCATCTAACTCACTCAGCCATAGGTAAAGTAGCTTATGATGAACTGAGTGACACCGCTTCGGGTACTTTTAAGTCCTATGCATATATCGCAAACGGACTGAGTAAGTAGTTACATGATATGTGGAGCCCAACCAAAGATGACTGTGCGCCCCCGAATTGATAAGAAGTGCTGCATGGAGTGATGTAAGTGATTTTCTGAAGATGACAGATCTGTATGCGCTGCATGTAGAAGAACCTCCCATACCAGCTCCATGACTTTTTGCTATGTCGTATTAGCAGTTTGAGGATGGGTGTTGTCATGCAGCAAAATCCATCGACTTTCTTACCCAGATGTTAGGACGCGTCAATCAAACAGGCAGGTTTCTCACCGTCGTTTTGCACAGTAACGGTTTTTTTCCGAGTTCCTGAAGAATTTTCCCACGTTGATTCTATTTACTTAAGATGTTGAAGGCTGTCCAGGAATCTAGCAACAATTTTCTTTTCTGTTTCAGATTCTCATGATAAATTCATTTTTCATCACTAGAGGCCGTCTCGATGAAAAATGCATTTCATCTGTGTTGAACAAGAAGAGAAAGACAGGTGTTAAAACAGTGACCGATGTTCGTAACTTTAAATTCACGTTGGGTATTTTCCTCGTTTTCTTGATTTTTTTTCCTACGGCTTGTAAACAACGCACTTCACTTGACTCATTGCAAACAGTTGTGTAAACCCCGTAGACCACCTTTAAGAATTGCCTAACAAAGATGGCGCTTGGAAATTTTGCGTCAACCTCATAAAAACGCGTTTGAACAAATACGTTTCGAAACAACTTCTCAAAAAGCGTAAGAATGTTAAGCTTATTTTTACATCATAGTTTCACTGTTCATGTTACATTTGCCTAAAAGTAAAATCTGCCCAGCTATTAAGATATGTGCAATATGAAAGTCGCTGTAAAGGTTGGCAACGGGTGTAACAGCTATTTATTGTCACTGCTGTCCGAGTGCAAAGGGGTTTTTTTTAGAATGGTGCTCATTCACCCTTTCTTTTAGGAAATCAGAGAGTTAAACTCGTGGACCATCACGACAGTGGTGAGTTCAATCTTCATTGGGTATCCCTCACTTATGCCGTGATAAACTAAGCAAAGTAAATATGAAAAAAACCACTTCACTAGATAGTGACTCGCAAGGTAAAGAGGTCCATTTCTACTGCAGTGACTTTGATCCTTAACTGGTGCAGTATTGAAAAACGTAGTGAATATCGATAACAATATGAGCCTGCTACGTTGATAACAACATGTTTCGGTGTTCGAATCCTGTTGGGAATCCTGATCGCAACTTTTTTTATTTTCAAATCAGACAGCTTCCCACCCTTCTGCTCAACTTGAATGATCGGCGGTACACAATATTTCTCTCCCCGTTTGTTCCTATTTTTCTTGTTTTACAGTTTTCAACGACAAAAAGGGAAGATCGATAGACGCTATCCGTATCGAAGAAGGGCGTTCTGATTTGGAATTAGAAGGCTCTTCTTCGATACAGATTTTTTACCTTTGAGGGAGACCGGAGGATGGATCAACTGAAACGTTGTTTTTCGTCAAGTGTCCACTTGTTGTCATTGGGAGTTAGAGACAGCAGTTGCATTATTCCATCCATCATCTTTTATTCTCCTTTATATATATATATATATATATATATATATATATATATATATATATATATATATATATATACTTGAACGATTTATCATTATCCACTTTCGGCTACTAAACCCATCAAAGCTTCACCCCGTTAACAGTACATTCCGGAAGCACCTCCCCATCTCTGTCCGTTGCCCGTCTCTCACAACACTAGACGAAGGGGTTGAATTAAGAGTCGTTTGTCTTCTTGCCAAAAGAGGCTGATGAGCCCAGTCCACTCAGCTATATACCCATAGCTAGAGATGGATCCATGCATTCTCCATAAGACACCAATGCGAAGTGAATTTAGACTGTCTCAACTGGTGTTGGAAATCGATTAACAACGCGCTACAAACCGTTAGGCCACCTGCACTGCTGAAAGTTTCGCTAACCCTTGGAAGATGTGACCTACTTTACAAACATTGCGTCATCCAGGATTCTTCTAGTCTCCGACCCCCAACAAAAATAAAACATACCCAGTCTAGTTAGATCAGTTCCCCTGGGGCAGAATCTCCTCATGGCATTCTCGGGGACGGTCGGGCTCCACCTGACGACTTTGTGACATTAGTTGCTGGGACTGGGCATTTCTGTCATTTTCCTCACGTATGCATTTGGGCCCCAATTTAAAGCGACCTTGTTTCTAATTTGCCATCGTGGGAAGGCAAATAAATCATGACAAAACAACAAAAAGAGGCTTGTCCTCCTTCATTAGGATCCATGCAGAAAAAAACAAAACAAAACGCCTTTTTGATGTGCGTGTAATTCGAGACACATGCGACACTCGCCTCATTTAATAACTTTTGCCTAGTCTTATTAAACAACTAATTGAGAAATGCTTTCGTTGCAATGTACACAGACTCCAACTGGTATAGCTCAGAGGTAGAGCGTACCACCCGGTAGATAAAAGGCCACCTAGTTTCTCGTCTTTTCCTCGGTGTCATGTTAGTTAGAACCCCTAGAAGAATGATTCTGATATCAAAACTCACGGTCAGGTCACCTTTACATTGGTATAGGTATTCTCTTCTTCTTCTTCTTCTTCTTCTTCTTCTTCTTCTTCTTCTTCTTCTTCTTCTTCTTCTTCTTCTTCTTCGTCTTCGTCATCTTCTTCTTCTTCGTCTTCGTCTTCGTCTTCTTCTTCTTCTTCTTCTTCTTCGTCTTCGTCATCTTCTTCTTCTTCTTCTTCTTCTTCTTCTTCTTCTTCTTTGTCTTCGTCTTCGTCTTCTTCTTCTTCTTCTTCTTCTTCTTCTTCTTCTTCTTCTTCTTCTTCTTCTTCTTCTTCTTCTCATGAATAAAATAGCCAAGTTTGCCAGAATGTTACATTTGTTTCTGGTTTACAGTGTCTTTTTTTTACAATCCAATTGACTTTTCTTTTATGACAATACAACCAAAACATAATCAAAATAAATACAAGGTCTGCCCGGAAAGCTCTTCGGCCTTCCTCACTGTTTGAGGTCGACGAGTACATCGACCAGAAAGTAGTGGTAAAAACAGCACGTATGACAGAAATATGCTGATCGTAACGTGACTGTTTATTAACTCAAAAGAAACCAGCACGTGACGAATGTCTTTTTGGCAGCGTTCTGTGTTGGGGGTGAAGAATTAAAGATTTGGAAAAAGGGTAATCAATTACTTTATTTCTCCCCTTTTTTTTGTTGGACAATAATAATAAAAATAAAATAAAATAGTCGTGAATGCTGCTGGACACAAATTAAGGGGTCAATTTAGCATTAACTTACATTGCTAATTAAACCAAACCACTAAAAAAACTTATTTGGAGAGAATATTCCTGAAAACAACAACAACAAAAAAATTTTTAGACATAGTAAGGGGGCAAACGAAGAAAGCAAAAAAGATGGCCTACACATGAACTTCAGTAAAACGATAATCATGTGCAACAATCATGTTGAGAATGAGAACATAACTGTCAAGATAGAAGATGCAAAACTCGTCAAGGTAGACCACTACATCTACCCAGGACAACGAATTTCCATGAGATCCTCAAAAGAGGAGGAAATCAAGCGAAGAATCACCCTAAGATGGCAAGAGTAAGCTCAACTTTCAAAAACAAGACTGTTCCAATAATCCTAAAAAGAAGAGTATACAACAAATGCATTATCCCGATAGTCACTTATGGAGCTGAAACATGAAATGTAACCTAGGGACAGACCTACAAACTGAGAAGTAAGCAGCATGCAAATGAGAGAATCATGCTCAACCTTACATGGAGAGATTACTAGACAGCACAGTATATCAGGAAGAAAACAGGAGTCCGAGACATCATAGAAACCATTAAAAAACTCAAATAGCAATGGGCAGGCCATGTTGGAAGGATGAAAGAAAGCGATGAACATCATGACTCACAACATAGATTCCCAGAGATCACACGAGAAACCAAGGCCGACAGTATACAAAATGGGGAGATGAACATGACAAATTCAGAAAATATTTGCTCTGCGACGCTCATGATAGAGAATTGTGGCGAAACTTGGGGAAGGACTATATCCAACGATGGATATTAAAAGATTGATGATGATGATGATGATGAAGGGGTAAATGCTTAAATTTTCAGTCCTTTAGCTTTATGAGGGCGGTCTGTACGAGCGATAAATACATGCCCAGCCAGACGGACCAACTTAAAAACTGGAGAACACTACGTTGACAGTTATAGTGACATTTCAGCTCGACCTTCTGATACTAACGAGCTTATGAGTCTCACATTAAAGGCCTTCACCTTAAGAATGGTCTCTAACTTATATGTTTTAATTTGTACATCAGTGCTCTATGTCATGTCTAATTAGGAGCAGTCCTCTCTCCTGGATCGCATGCTTTCACAATTTTTTAAACATTGTGAATATAATTTTGTTTGGATTCATAATTCTTATTTTCTGAGGCCCTGTCTGGAATTTTATTATCAGCTGAAACAGCAACTGACAAGCTAGCTGACGTGACGAATTATGACAAATGAGTGTTCCCGACTTTAAGCGCTTAAAAGCAGTATTGAATTATACAGGGTGTTTCAAAACAGATGCAACTGTTTTTTGATAACCTTTATCTGAATTATCATTCATTTTTTTCTAAATTCTTTAAAGACACACATTATACAAATATACACCAACAAGGACATTAGTTTAATGATGCGTCTATGTTCCAGCAGCTATCAGTACAATGTAATAAGTCTTTTACTTACTTCGCCCTTCTGTGACAGGCAGAGAAGATTAACATTCAGGATGTATATATGTATATAATAAACGACTCGAAGAAGTTTTTTTTCTGTGTTATTAGTATCCCTAAAGATGACTTGATAAGCTGGTTTGCATACAGTCTGAGATTGTAATCGACACAAGGGATAAAATATTCACATGGGTGAACACTCAATAGGAATGACACAAACAGCAAATCACGTCTGTTGTCATACTTACTGATCCCTCATTGTTAAAAACGTTCGTGGGGTAACCCACATAATCAAGGCCTGATTTAAGAAAAGATGAAGGATAGTATGAAATAATATCAAGATATTGTACACATAAATGATAAAGTACATTTATGACATAAACTATATAATAGAAAAGAATAACACTGCTGGGGTGTCATATTGATACCAGAGTTCTGTTTTTAAAATCCCCAAACAGATATCTGGTAAATAACTGATGATCCCATCAACAGACAAGTTATATATAATATCATAATAACAAAGTATATGTGAAACTGGGCTAAAAACACGGATGTAAGTTACATAAATTGGATTGACGGATATTGGGAAATAAGTGACTGAACTGATACGAAAAAATATTTTGAGGCAGTTTTTTCAATGTTTAGTCTTTAAAGCTGTAAAGCTTTCTAGAATATATATATATATATATATATATATATATATATATATATATATATATATATATATATATATATATGGTGAAATGATAGAATGATAGATTTGCTAAACCGGCTCTGTTATGTTTCTTCCCTTCGGACTTCTTCAGGCGAATAATTTGTGCATATTTTACTGTTGATCTTCCTGGGTAGAAAACCCCGTCCTGTTATATCTATATTCCCTGCAACGAATCAGGGGATACCTGTATCAGTATAATAAATATATTTGATCTGAATAAAACGTATAGATTGCAAACAATGCTATATCAGGGACGCCTGTTACAATAAAATAATTACTTTTCTGATAAAGTGAACTACTTTATGTAGTAGAATTCCTGTACTAATAGTATTTTATTGTTCTAATATGAGGTCAGGTAAAGAAACTAACTTTCTGTAGAAAGAACTTCTGATCAGATCATTTTGTTTATCGAATCTCCATGATATCATCAGAGATTTTTTTCATTCCTTGAATGATGTAATTCTAAGTGGTCAAAAAGTCAGGGGTAATTGTATAATTAATTGAACCCCTTTACTAAATATGACGTAATGGACGGAAAATACCTAATTTAGTTTTTATTCTATGATTAAAATAACGGAGAAGATGCAAGGCTAAAAATATTATCTTTACCATTTGCCGAAAATTGATTTCATTCTGAAGCAGATCGACCTACAGATTCTTTGATATATAAATTTAAAAAAAAGATGTGAATTATACATACATTTTAACTTTACAATTGGTGCTGAAGATTATTTCCTTTCCTCTGGATGCAGGCTTTTGTCCGTTTCATTACATTGGAAAACTACCTAGCTGACACAACACAAAGGAATGGATGCTCGAGTGAGGCTAGCACATGAAGCAATCATTTCAACTGCTAAATACTCTTGTCTCTGTGTACAGTGTTACAATGCAACTAATAATAGTATAATATTCATCTGCATGTCAATTCTACCCTCTTATCTTTGGGGTAATAGTCTTTAAGAAAAACACGTGCTTTCACTTAAGAGAAAGCCATTGTCATTTAGAGTGAAAGCAAGAAAAAGAACAGACTCTATCTAAAACCTGCAGTGTTGTTATTTCTATTATTATTCGGACTATCCTCATCTTTGTTGTTTTTCATACAACGCTTCGGCTGTTGCACTCTACACCTTCATCGGGTATCAATTCAGAGATATACTGCAGTGTTGTATAAACAATTTTGGCATTATTTGTCAACATTTGTCCCTGTAATAAAACTATTTTGATTTCAGTTGATTTTCAAGTGAAAAAAAACGTTAAAACGTAAAAATGATAATTGCATCAAAAACAAAGCGAACAATATCGTCCAAAAAGCAATTCGATTTATAGGAAAATTAAAAAGTTATAAATACATTGTCTCCAGTTTCAAGAAGGGTCATTAACATTCATTTTTTCCGACGATTGAACTCCTTCTTGTCGTTTGTGTTGTTAACACGTCGGTCCGTTTATGCAGCCTTTTTCAGGTGTACAATCCAAATGCAATGAAGGTAAGCAGATTTTTTTTCTCCAATGGTAGCAAAGCTTATATCATAGGACCTGGGTGTTTCTAACCTTCCTTTCTTATGAAAGCTACGAACCAATTCGACTTTGGTCTGGATGAAAAACTCGTTAGCATTTAAAGAATTGCTGACTTTCGTCGCAGTTAAAAGGAAAAAACAAAGTGAACCCCCAAGCAGAAAACGAGACGCAGAACCAGTCTTAGGTAGCGGCAACATGGTCAAGTGCCCACGGCACCAAAGGATAAAGGGTATCTGCCATGTGTGTAAGTCAGTTGGACTTTCTAAATACAAACAGAAAATGAAAATGCAAATTTAACAGTAAGAAGAAGTCAAAATTCAAAAGTGTTTGGTCAGATTTTTCAAGAATGTCTAACAGTTGAATACTTCTCGTAATTGGCAAACTGAGAGAAACATTTTGCAAACGAAGTTGCCATGACCGATGACAAGCTCAACAAGTCCAAGCCAGTTTGGTGAGCTAAATTGCTCACAATTGTTAAGGCTAGGGAAGGAATATAAGTTGTGTGAGGTGAGGCTACAACTAAATAAATAAATGGATAAATATGATATTACCATACTTTAAAGGGTGTAAAAATTCACCTTGCCCGGAGCTCCAAGATCTCTAGGACTGTTTCCACCAAGAAGAATTACACAAATGTATTTCACCGGCGTAAGTTAATGATTTGTTCCGAGGTCAAACATATAACTGACTCATTCAAATATCCCTATACATAGTTACAAAGATTGATATATGGGAACTTTACTCTCACAAATCAATTCATTTTTAATGGAAGCACTGTTATATCTTCATATTAATAACCTATGTACACACCATGTCCACTTCTATTCCGACTGAAGATGATTACTGCAGCTATCGAATTTTAAACATAATAAATACATTTGTAGATATATAAGACCTGTCAAATTAGCTCAGTCAGTAAAAAGGCCCCTCACCAATCACTTGGTCCTCATTTCAAGTCACGTTAGGGAAATGTTAATTTCACACACAAACTCCACTCTTACGCCTATTCTGACTGAAGATGAATGCTAAAACTATCGCAATGGATGTATAATTAATAAGTTTGTAGGTATAACAGGCTTGTCAGTTTGACTCAGTAAGAGAGCCGCCCATCAATAACTTGGCCATGATTTCGAATCACGGTCGGAATATGTTAATTTTAAATATCAGCGTCCGTCTTTTAACAAATACCTTGGCCAAGATTCGTCAGATCTCTCTATCTCTTCTTGAACACAAAGAAGGGACACAACGTTGTGTTTAAGAACTGAAGTCAGAACAAAACTTTACGAAATAGTTTCTTTCAGTTTTTTTTAGTGACAATGGCGTTTGCAGAGATGCGTGCTCTCCGGGTGCTTTCTCGTTAGACTGAATTTCAATACGCTCTACAGTTCACGACTGAAACACAAACTGTTCATTCCTTTTGACTCGCTTAATTAACGTCAAGTTGTAAACATAATTTGAATACTTTTCGTTCGGCGGTTTCATTTTCTCCACAAGGACTATTAGCCGATTTAATAGTCTGCGAGGAAACGATGTATTTAGTCTCAGACTTCGGGATTTCTTGCTTATTGACTCGGCTCGGTACGTATTGTATAGTTTTAGCGTTGGCTATTTGAGAATTCTTTGAAATTTTAATTGAATGATAAATCAACGGCGTCATTTTCACACACATAAGATTTGGCGTCTTAAAATGGCAAATGATTATTATATAATTACTGACATATACCCGTAAAAATGACAGGGTTATTTATGTATGAATCGGCACTAAGAAGCCTAAAGCTATTTCATTAGATGAATTATTTTTAATAATTCAAGTATCCGACTTTTAAGGTGCTTTTTCAAGTCAAGATAATCTCAAGCTGTTTTGAAGGTTGATCGAACATAAAGTGTAATGTACTGAAAGAAAAAACACAACTGATATCAAGCAGTATTTAAAAAAAAAGCTCAGAGGAAGAAACCTACTTTATTAAGAATATAACTTATTCCAGTACAAAAAATATTTCAATGAAGAAAAATAGAAAAGTGTATAGCCATAGTGGACAAATCTGGCATTTTATAAAAAAAACATTCACATACAACTCTTTTTTCTTCATTCATTTTAGTTTCGAAAGTCGCACTTTTTATTAGCTCTGATAATTTATTTCACATGGATCAACACATTCTTACTATTAGGTTATAACAGAGGTCGGACAAAACATATAACCAAATAAACATACAACCAGACATACTTGGAATTTGAATACATTGCTTTTATATGGATTGATTCTGAATTAGATCCAGGGAAGAAAAATGCTTTTTTCTTCCTATTTCAAATGATCAATACATATATATATATATATATATATATATATATATATATATATATATATATATATATATATATATATATATATATATATATATATATATATATATATATATATATATATATTCTTCCTATTTCAAATGATTAATATATATATATATATATATATATATTTATAAATCATTATTAAATATAATTAACATTATTAATATATTAATATATCTTCCATAGGAATAGAGCACTTTGGTGGATGGGGGATTTAAGGAAAAATAGAATATAATGCTGTCCAGCATTACTGGCCGTAGCTCAGTGGTAGGATACCGGCCTCCGGGTCTGAAGCAAAGGTTTCAATCCTACCTCGTGGTACTGTGATGGCATAACAGATTGTCTATAACCACGCTGAAGAGTTGTAATATAACGAAAGAGCTGTCTGTGGATGACACAATAATAGTGTATATATATATATATATATATATATATATATATATATATATATATATATTTATATATATATATATATTCGGCATTTACATTGCCATTAATGAATATATTTCAAAATATGTTCCAAAAAGAGTAAATAAATAGTATCAATCTATTATACCTAAGGTGAATTCATTGTTTAAATTATATTCTACATTGATTTTTCGTTATTGTTCTTACCGCAATGTTCTAATCAATGTTCATTCCTGGCTTCCCAAGTTGCTTCCTGTATCCTTACGAAAATCTCATACGGAACCCCTTAAATGATCCTTTGGAGAAGTTGTTCTCATTCCTTCACTTGTCATATCCAGAGTCCTTCCTGTAGCAGATCCAGCGTTACAATAACGACAATAAAGACAAGGAAAATGGTCTGATGCTACCAGCATAAAATACTAAGAAAAGAAATCACAGAATTTGGGAGAAAAAAAAGGTTAGACAGTGCAACGGGAAAAAATATTACAATAATGATAACAAATACGAGGATACTAGTCAGGTATCATCAATATATAATAATAAGTAAACATGGTCTCAGGAAATGAGATAAGAAGAAGGCTGGAGAGTGCATCAGCCAAACAGTTACTATACAGACAAAAAAGATAAGGAAACTCGTTGGAAAGTATCAATGTACAATAGTAAGTATACATGATCTCAGATAATGAGATAAGAAGGAGGCTGGAGAGTGCATCAACCGAACAGTTACTATAAAGACAAAAGAGATGAGGAAACTCAATGGAGAGTTTCAATGTATAATAGTAACAACATATGGTGTCACTCATGGTTTAGGGAGATAACAGTCCGTCTTTTGCTCCAGAGAGGAGTTGATTACTTTTTTCTCGGTTTCAACAACATCAATATATTTACAATCTTAGACGTCCGCTGGGAAAAAAGGTGTGCAGTAGCCAAAAACGTTACGATAATAAATAACAAAGACCGGGAAAACTGGTCTGATATCAATGTATAATAGTAACAAAATATCATCGCAACGCCCCATGTAAAATGAATAAGTAAATGGGAAATAAATTCTTTCAAGACAAGCAAAAATAACAAAAAAAGAATTGAGCTTGTATTATTCTTATGGGAGGGGCAACAGGCGGGGAATTTCGAGGTTTTATAACAGACCCCGTCCCCAACCATTCATGGCCGTCTTGAAAATTACACCTTTCCCGTGGGCAGACTTGGGTAGAATTTTGATATGTTATTGAGCGCACTTGATATTTGGTGGGTGCAAAAAATAGCCAGGGTTTGTGTTATTTTAAACATTGATGCTTATTTTGAAACGAAGTATTATTCAACTATGTTCATGAAATATACCATTTTAAAGTGTAGATTTCGCTCTATTTATTTAAGCTGAACATTTTCTTTCCATTATTTATTCTGATTTATTTGAGGCTGTCGTATCAAAAATAGGAGGAAAAAAAGCAAATTCGAGCAGTTTTGTTGTATTTGTTCGACTTATGACGTAAAACCACGGAAATGGTTTATGATATCAACCATGTATTTGGCCAGGGAACTGTCAACGAGCGCACTGCTTAACATTGGTTCCCAAAATTTCGAAATCGAAAAGAGAGCTTTGAAGACGTCGACGTCTCCTAATGATTGACTACATACAACTGAGGGCCATTCCCGAGGCGGACCCACACAAAACAACTTGAGAATTACAGTTAAAGTAATTGTTATACATGTAAGTTGTTTTTTTAAAATAATTTTCATCATTGAATAATACGTGTTGAGCATATTTTTAGATTGCTTAAATGTTATACATGTTAGATTATGTAAAAACAAACAACAAAATTGTTTGGTAAAATCCTTCTACATTTAATTACAACATTATTAGTAACTGAACGGACGTCTTTATTTCTCTCCTCATTTCGCTTTAATTATCACTCCATACTTCAGAAAAGGTTGTTGATAAAGGTTCACAAGTATTTATTATCGCTATATTAAGGCTGTAACATGAGAAAAATTTGACAAAACCAGCGACTACAGAAACATCAGTTGCAACGAAAACAACAGTGCGTGCAGCTAAAACACCGCATAAAAAGTTGATATACTGCAATTTTGGTGTCCCCCGCCTCCTCTGCTGATGTCCCCCGGTACGGACCACACCCATCGCCACCTCCAAGTGGCGCCACTGACAAGTCTTGCAGTAAACTTATAAATGAATGAACGAAACGAATTAAAAAAAAAAAAAAGGATGTTCTGTAATGAAAATAGGTCTGGTTAGTCACTTGCTAGAAACCGCCAAACGCTCAACGCCTTTCGGTAGGGGTGATCAATTAAAGATTGGAAAAAGGCGTGATCAATGAATGGAAAATTACTTTTCTCTCCCTTTGTTGGTCAGTGATCACAGAAAACAAACAGACTGTATTTCCAAAAACCCGGTGGACGCAAACTAAAGGATCAATTTAGCATAAACTTATATTGTAAATTAAACCTCCACTAAAAACCTATTTTGGGATGTTTGAGAAAAGGGAATATACAAGATTTTATAAACATAATGAGAAAATGTTTAACGTTTCAACCCTCTAGCTCGATTGATGTGAACTGTACGCGTGATGCATCTATACAGACATGGCTAACCAGCCAGCTGGACCACCTTGAGAACCGAAGAAAATTATTCTGACAGATGTGGTGACAGTTTAGGATGACGGTTTCTACTACTCGTGTCATAAATTCGCAGTAAGACTGCTATCAATACTAGCAGATAGACATTGTTTGATAAAAGTGCAAAACTAATTAAAGCGGCTGCCAAAGCAAATTACCCTATGAATTCAAGTTAACCTAAAAAAAAAAAAAATCATAATGATATCTTGGCGAGGAAGAGTATTAAACAAATTCCACAGGAAAAAGGCAGCACAAATTCACCGGTAAAATGGGACAGTGAAAAGAATTCTTTGACTCGTTTAAATGCTCCAAACAAACAGGAATACGAGCGCACATGCGCGCGTGCACACATACTATAACCCACACTCATACACGTGCACGCGCGCACACACACACACACACACACACACACATATATATATATATATATATATATATATATATATATATATATATATATATATATGGAGAGATTTTGCGCAAAATGAACAGAAAGTCGTCAGGCATTCTTTTCATCCAAGCCCCATTCATATTCTTTACGTCAGCGACCTCTTGCCTCCGACTTGTATTTAAATAAACAAAAAAAAAAACAAATTAAGACGGTAAATAAAACAATAGGAAACGGTAAAATAAAGTTGATTTGACGTGAGCACAAAAGATATCTTGATAGATGAAAAGTAAGGAAGAAGATAGAATGAAAAGAAAGGAAGAAAACTAGAGAAATACAGACAAACAGACATAAAGAAAGAAAGAAAAAGGAATAAAAGAAGTTGGGAGAGGGGACAACATATTGACTGATTATCCAATCAAGATGAATTGACATGTTGATAAATAAAGGGGAGGGCTAGCAGAGAGGATAGTGAGAGAGATGTTTTCGATGTTTGGGGCGAGGAAGAAGCCGGGATTTGAAATAGAATCACTTCCTGCCACTTTGTCGTTACCGCAATATAAATAAATGAACAAGTTTTTGTCAATTTCCCGTTTTGGTTGACATTTTCCGTGAAAGACGAGGAAACGGTAATGTCTGATTTGTCGTCTTGCGGGGAAAAATCATTCACTCACGCTGAGACAAAATCGGTTACGATTTTTCTTCATTTTTTTTTTTTTTTTTCTATCAACGGGTTGGGGTTAGGGGCTCGTTGCAACATTTATATTTCGATTCTCCCTTACGTCACTGGAATGAAATAACAAGCTTCTTTTTTTTTTTTGCCTTTCACTTTTATATTAAAAAAATAAAAACACCTAATGACTCTCTCCAAGTGTTTATTTTGATCAGGCTATGAGCACAGATTCATTTACCAATTAGGTTATCACATATAAACTGTCATTTTTTTTCAATGGTAAGATCATGAACGAAAAACGAAATCTATATTCAACCAAAAATGTTTGATCAGTTATCTTTCGTCAATGATCTTTCAATGAAAATATACCATCTTTGAAATTCTCTTGGTTAAGTCATGGCAAATTCAATAAAAACACAAATTATGACTTCCCTATTATTCGACTATTACGAATATGAAGTTCAAAACGTTTGAAAAGATGGTGATATGACAAGACAAAGTCAGGTAAAAATTGATGCTGCAAGATTTCATATACAAATTCTCTGAGCTTAGAGCTGTCATGGAACATTTCATTCATATCGAACCACTTTTTTTCCTAATTTTCAACTTTTCGTATTGCCTTCAGATGATCTGATATGTTTTCAAAGTCCCCAGAAAGTGCTCAAACCGTTGTTTGTTGCTTGTTGGCAACTGCAGTTGATAAGTGTTTTTTATGAGGAACAGATCTAGGCCTCCGTCAAGGTTTATAAATGGTATCCATATTTCGAGTCTTAACCTTATCGAACCAACTCTGAACAGTTAGCACTGTGGCATTTTTCACTCAAAAAAATTCGTTTAGTTCATCAGCAGTTTAAGCAGCTTGATGTCTTTATTTGAAATCGTACTTTAAAATTAGTGTAACCAGTGTTGGTAAATACCCTTGCAGATGAGGGCTAAACAATAATAACAAATTGTATCTTCATTTTATGAGTAACAACTTGATATATATCTATCACAATTAGTCCATCTCTATCTATCTTCCTATTTATCTATATATTTATCTATCTGTTGACATAGATGAAACAAATAATGTTAATCAATCATCTATCCACATAAATGTCTTCCAATTACAAACACCTAGGCACACACACACACGCATGAATACACTCACATAAACAATCGCTTACACTGATAAACTAAAATGTTATGACCATCGACATGTGACAAGAATGACAGCTACTGTTTTGTAATAACTGCGCATATCATGGTCAGAATGATAGAGACAAACAAAACAGCATCAAACATGTTTTGATTCGTTAAATGCTGCAGTGATCTGCAGAA
>OY735209.1:14836562-14871562 GCA_963457665.1 Thysanoteuthis rhombus
GGGTTGTAGGTGGGGAGTGTCAATGTAGTCTGAGGTTTTCGGTATGTGAGCATTTAGTTTGATTCAATTCTAATTTTAATTATAATTAATTATTTAGATATTTTCGGTATGTGAGTGTTAAGTTCAATTTAATTTTAATTTCAATTATAATTGATTTTTTTTATTTTTGATATTTTTAATATATATATATATATATATATATATATATATATATATATATATATGAGATCTGTCCAGAAATTATACAGCTATTTTGAAAATCTCAAGAACTTGTTGTCCAGCCTAGTTGGCTGTATCTACGCAATCGATTAAGGAAGATATTACTGTGCATGTATGAACAGACACTGTCAGATACATTGCATGACAGTTCGAATATTAGATTAAAAAAAAGAAAGAAGGTAGTTTTGAAAGTTACTTATCGCCAGAAAAATGAAAGGTAATCTTTTTGAAAAAAAAGGAGTATTTTTGGTGCTTTCAAACCATTCTCAAATGGAGGTAACAAAGTATGTCCTTTTATTTACAAACAAATATTCGACTTGATCAAATCTCAAAGTGAATGGCGACTGTTCTAGCACGATGTGTCGAAATTTCAATTTTTTTTATTATCATCTCATCTTACGTCGCATTCATTTTAGTTTTTAGAATGTTTTTAAGAGTCTATTTTTCTATCAATTAATTCAGTTATGGTTATGGTTTGCTACTGGATTGGAAGCAACCTTTAAATTGTCATGTTGATTTCTGTCTGCAGTTATATGTGGCTGTGACTTTGACTGTTCTTTGTATTCTTTTTTTTTTTGTGATTCGTGATATATTCTCTGTGCAACTATAGCTAACATTTACTGTATTTCTGTTTAATATTCTTTGTTGTTTGTTTGTTCGTGGGACGGATTTAGGAATCACAGTTGGGATTATTCTGCCCGTATTCGTTTCAACAGATTTTTTATATGGTGGATTAATCATATGATTTTTCTTTTTCTGTTGTTTTTTTTCTTCCTGCTTGAAGTAAATGTTATTTTGCTAAGACCCCATTGCTTTTTGTTAATTTTTTGTATTCTTTTACGTCGTTTGACGAGTTGTCAGAGAGTCTGTGGCTGATGGACTGAGGGATTTATTTGCTCATTGAGGGTAGGTGATTAGAAGAGATTTTTATGTATATTGGTTCGTTGTTCTCTTTTTTGGATTGTTAGTGGTTTATTGTTCTCTTTTTTATAACGCTGGTGACTTTCTTCTTGAGGGCTGAATGTTACATCCTGGAGATCTTCTTCAGGTATTGTTTTGCTAATTTTCCCTATTTTGTTATTGTGGGGAAGGGAAATTTCTATAAAAAAAAGCAATTTCCTTTGTTTCTTAGTTAATTTTGTGTCCTGTTTTTATTTGGACATTTTTTGTGTATTTTTATGCTGTTTATCATAAGTGGTTTATTGTGATTTTCTGTTTATATTTTGTATATGTTTTATTGATTTGTCAGCAAGTACAAAAACGTTCAAGTTTCTCTTCAATTTCTATTCAACTGTAATTTCATAGGGTGTTATTTTGTTCGACCAAGTGAACTTCATTGACCAAGTTTATTCCGGTGAGCCACTAACCCTTTTTCAAAGACCCTAATTCAAAGAAAAATACGCTATACCCTTCATCCATGTCAAGAGTTATGCAAATGTAAAGCTGTTTGATTACATTTCAAATCATTTTATATAAATACGTCAAGTAAATGTGATAAATAAAGGAATATATTTTTCCATCAGAATACATATTTCAAGAAGAATAGATGACTGGCATGTTAAAACCTTGTGATAACAGTATTGGCTGAACAAAATGTAATATCACATATTCCCTCACAGGTACATTAGTTTGCAATATACATGCTGTGCCACGGCAAGTGATATATATATTTTGAAATCCCCGAAACGGTTACATGGTAAACAACCGATGATCCCCTCTAGAGACAATTTATACATTGTACAATAATAACAAAATATATGAGAATCAAAGAAGAAAATACTTTTGAAGATTACATAAATTGCATTGACAGATATTGGGAAACGGGTGAGTGAAGTGACACAAAACAATCTGTTGAAAAGGTTTTTTATGCTTAGCGTTTAAAGCTGTAAAGCTTTCCAGAGTGTATATATATATATATATATATATATATATATATATATATATATATATATATAATACAAATCAGGAATACAATATGATATAATTCAATATCTGATGTGTGATAAGTTTATTTCATCAAGTGCTCCAAATATTCAACATTAAAAATCAAGTTGATTTAGGGTAGAGCTCAAAATATGATGAAGTTAGGATTTGCTAAACAAATACGTTTATGTTTCTGTCCTGTCTGGGCCTTTTCTGGCGAATGATTTGGTTTATTTTAGATTTCTATTTAGGACATTTTTACAAGGTGGGTCTATTTTTTTAGGTTGTAGGATATCCCTAAAAAAAAGAAAATATAGATAGAATAAAAGGAAGATCTTACAACCAAGAACAATAGACGCCCCCTTCCCAAAATGTCCTGAATAGGAATCTAAGATAAACCAAATCATTAGCTTGGCTTCACGTCCTTACGCCAGCAGAACCTGTACATGAATAGCCCGAAGGCCTGTACAAGACCGACCCCAACCGTTAAACTAACGGTTTGCATGCTATGATCCATTGAGGTAGTGCGAATAGCAGTATGGGGCCTACCTCGTGGCTTTGACAAGTGTTTCCTCATCCTGGCTAATCTATTTTTACCTATTGTATACGAAAACACCCTATGAGAAGATCTAAAAGGACATTCATAGTCAGTTTGATCTGTCAACCAGGAAAAGCATTTGTACATGGTCGCATCTTCCGTCTGTCCGTCTATCTTTCCCTCTGTTTTCTCCACAAGTACCAGATGGGTTTCAATGAAATTTTGTGGGAAGATGGACGATGGGATAAGGAACAGCTAGTTGATTTCAGGGTCAGAAGGAGGTCCAACATTAACATTTCCGTTTTTTTTAATTGTTTTTCGTACATTCATGGATATGCTCATAACTATCCACACGATATCTCTAAAGGTTCCCGTTGATCTTCTATGACGTTCCGTAGAATGGTAGGGTTACGAGCTACAAAAGAAGTGATTACACTTTGGAATATATCATTGCACAATTACCTTCCCTACTTCGTAGTTATATATCAACAGCACAAAATAACAGCATTATTACCTGCCAACATAATATGACAGAAGGTTTTCAATGCATTTCAATAACCTTCCTAGAAGGGCTATGGAATGGGCTATGGAAGAAGTGATTTTACATTTTAGGACAGATCCATGCACAATTACCTCATCCATAATCTTGAAACCTCAGCTTGAAGTTATAATCCAAACCACATGATATCGCTAACTTTTCGTGTTTGTTCACACATATCTCTTCCACTTGTCTCTCTCAAAACCTATATGTTTGTATGCATACATATATTTACGCATACACACATACACACTCACAGAGGCACATATATATATATATAAATATATATATATATATATATATATATATATGTGTGTGTGTGTGTGTGTGTGTGTGTGTATATATATATGTATATATATGTATATATATATATTTATATATACAGAGTAAGAGTATATCAGTACTTTGTTTATCCGTTAATTATTCAATGAATAAATTGATTAATGTGCTACTCACAACATGGACCCCCCGAGACCCGATGTACAACCGAGGCCGGCAAAATGTTAGATATAGAGACGAGCTAGACAAGTTCAGGAATTACTGGCTCTGCGACGCACATGATAGGGAAGTGTGGCAAATCCTGGGGAAGGTCTATGTCCAACGACGGACGCTAAAAGAATGATGATGATGACGATGATGATGATGATGATGATGATGATGGTGTGTTTTGGGAGATGTTCCCATCTTCAATAGCGTGTGGCATTTGTATGAGTACGTTTCAGTGGTTAAAAAGTCTCAGTATAAAATAAATTCAACATCAAACATTTTGCTTGGGAAGCAAAAATTGGAATCAAGGAGGAGGATTCCTCGAGGGTCATCATCATGTGTGAGACTTTGTCCCGTCTGTGATGAAATCTTTGTTGGTCAGTGGGAAGATCTGATAGTAACAGCAGTAGTAGGTCTTGGAGAGGCTATGAGATGTCAGGGTTGTTGGGTCGTGATTTAGTATTAGATTGCGTAGTCAGTTGGGGATGGTGAAGATGGTGGTTTAGTGGGGTCAAGGGACATCATATCTGGTATCTTTACAGGTCATGAAAAGTCTGCTGGCTCTGAGTTGTACAAATGAAATACCATACAATGTTTTTTATGAGTAGGGGTCTGTGTGACTGTGATGTTCCCAATATTGGATGTACATGAAAGCAGGTAGAGTGTGGAAGTGATGTTGTTATTTGTGCAGGATTATGATATTAGAAACCTGTGTACTTTGGGTTAAGTTTAGTGTCAAGTCCATTGGGGAAAGAGTTCTAAGTTTGTTAATCCACATATCTTCATGTCGAATGTTTGTTCTGTCTGGGGGTGTATTTTTTTTCTATTTGTCAATGTGAATCTGGCGTCAGTGGCAAAATTATTTCCGGAGATGCAGAAGAAGCATATATATATATATATATATATATATATATATATATATATATATATATATATATATATAGTCTATAAAGCTTCATATTCTGAAATCATGGGAAAACATTTTCATTTTTTTTCTCCTTTCAGTCACTTATACTTCAATATCTGTTAATGTAATTCCAGTAATTTTCTTCGGTGTTTTGCTGTGTTTTTTTCTTAATGTTGTACACATGCTTTGATATCATGATACTATGTGTACATTTTCTCTCGTTGCGCTCATCAGCTGTTTACCATGTAGCGTTTCGGGGATTTTATAGCTAAACATTCATATTAACACTGCACTCAAACAGTGTTGATCAAACACCACCTGCCTTTCAGCTATGATTTTAATAGCTTATTTCATACATGTCATTTGTTCATGTGTATAGGGTACCATCATAATATATATATATATATATATATATACATACATATATATATATATATATATATATATATATATATATATATATATATTGTCTAGAAAGAATTATTGTTTATATACATATATATAAATATATATATATATATATATATATATACAGAGAGCGAGAGAGAAAGAGAGAGAGAGAGTGATGGAAATAGGTAAGTATGTACATACTAATTTTTTTCAAACACAAAACTCACTTGTATAGGCTACCCAAAAATCTTATTCAACGATGAGGGATCAGTAAGTAGAAAAACAGACATAGCTCGTTGTTCGTGTCATTTCTATTGAGTGCTCACCTGTGTGAATATCAAATTAGTTACGTCAGTTTAAATCTCAGACTGCATGCAAACCAACTTATGATATCATTCTTAGGAGTACTAATTACTCAGAAAAACTTCTTCGAGTTGATTTTGATATATGTCTATACGCGTGTAAGTGTATGTTCCCCTGCATACGTATATATGTCCAAGAGTTGATCAATATATCTGTCTCCTAACACAGTTTAGAATAGTGATCGATTTATATCATGAATAAATTCGTTGATTAGGTTGTAGATTATGTTGAAAAAGAAATATTCGTTTTGTGAAACTAATGGTTTTTTTTTCCGCCAAAAGGTTTTGGACTTACTGACTTACTTACACACACACACACACACATATATATATATATATATATATATATATATATATATATATATATATATGTGTGTGTGTGTGTGTGTGTGTGTGTGTGTGTGTTTGCGCATGGATGCGTGGACTTACACATATACATGCACATACTCACATACACAAACACACGTATACATCTCTCTTTCTCTTTCTTTCCCCACTCTCTTCCTCTGTCTTTCTTCCACTATTTCTGACTCTCTCTTTCTCTCTCTCTCTCTCTTTATATATATATATATGTATATAATGGGAGGGACATTCGTCTCACAGCCCATAGCAAACGAGTTTTTTTAATTCCCATCAGTGGCCACATAAACTATAAATCTCCTCCTATAAAAACTCAGCCCAATCTTTGTAAATGAAAAACATATGTATATATATATAACTATTCTTTCTCATGCATCTGCAAAATATTGTTCAGGAAAGAGAAAAAAAACTTTCTCATATATTTTTCGAGATTTTGAATATTTGCATATTTACCATGAGGCGCAAATTCTCATACACACATTCATAAGACGAATGGGTGTACAGGCTGCCATAATCTTACGCCGGGGATGCGTTCCTAGAGGGAGCAGAGTAAACGAATTGGGCGTACAATAAATCCATTATGTAAGCATGTTGCTATAAGTTTTTCTCACTAATATATATATATATATATATATATATATATGGCGGTCTGACACTAATATATAAAAAATATCATAAGTATATATATATATATATATATATATATATATATATATATATATATATATAGGACAATCTGAATCTAATTGTACCACTGGCATAAAACTAGAGTCACGACGAAGTACTGAATTTTTCTGCGTACACCTATTTACATATACCCTTTCTTCAATATCAAGCACGCTCCATAAATAGATAAGTCAACACTCAAATAGGTAATAACAACATATATCTGTATATATCTATATCTATATATATCTATATCTATACATATATATATATATAGTCTACAATTTTCAATTTACATGTCACGTCAGTCACCCATCTCCTGAAATCGATCAATACAATTTATATAATTCTCAAAAATGTTTTTTTTCTTCCCCCTACACTTTGTTATTATTGTACCGTATATAAATCGTCTTTATAATTCATCCGTCTCACTCTCTCACTCACTCTCTCTCTCTCTTTATATATTTATATATATATATATATATATATATATATATATATATATATATATATATATATATACAAGCATATTATTAATCCAAATTGTCAAGACACAGGCACGTACTCATAAACCTTCGAATGCACATATATATATATATATATATATATATATATATATATATATATATATATACAAGCATATTATTAATCCAAATTGTCAAGACACAGGCACGTACTCATAAACCTTCGAATGCACATATATATATATATATATATATATATATATATATATATATATATATATATATATTCATATATTCATATACATGTATGTATACATATATATATATGTGTATTTATGTACATATATATATATACACACACACAAACACGCGCAAATACAAACTAACACATATAGACGCACTCACACATGTATACGCGTATATAAATGAATACGTCTGCTTCTTATTAATGGAAAAGCAGTCATTTGACTGAAAACTAATTCAGTTTTCAACATAATTTCCTCCTTTGTTTATGCTTTCAATTTTATTTTGGATAACGCTCAATCATTCAACATAGGTTTGTTTATTCAGATCTAAATGATCAAGTTTGACTCCCCTGAAAATCCCTAAAATGAAAATTTGTTTTCTCCTGAGTGTTGAGAGGTATTCGTTGTAAAAATTTTGATTGTTCTTAACCCTTTGTTAAGTGAAGAAGATTACTTTGATTTCGACTTCTCCTGCAGTAAAAGGGATAATCAACACAGTGACTATCCGAAACGGTGTGAGTAAAGTATCTTGTGATAGGCAAAAATTAATTTCTGTAAAATAAAAAGTGTCACGATTTTTTGTGGGTTGGTGGCTATTATGAAAAGTTCCAAAGAAGGAACACATTTTAGGATATCTTTTCGATTTTTATCGGTTGAAGTTTATAATCAATTGTTATCATTTAATGGTTGAAGACTCAATTTAGATTTTATCCATATTAACCGATATCTGGCTCAACAATGTCTGTTTTGACCAGGCACTATATATATATATATATATATATATATATGTATATATATAGATAGATAGATAGATAGATAGATAGATAGATAGATAGATAGAAAGATAGTGTCGGACAAGGAGCATCTTATAATTTTTTCATTACAATCAGAAGGATCTTAGTTCCAATATAAACAGATTTTTCCAAGCTATCTGTTAATGTAACAGATGCTATTTTCTTCAAAGTTTTTTTTAAATGTTTTACGCAGAGTTTGATATTATGGTACTATGCGTGATTTTTTCTCGTTGGGATCATCAGTTGTTTATCAAGTAACTGTGTGTGTGTGTGTGTGTGTACGTGTGTTGATGAAAGTGACGATTGGAAGGTGAAGAGAAAAACGAAAGTAAAAAGTAAAATTTTCAAGACGTAACACCTGCTTTTCTCTCAAGTGTTTATGTTCACCTTCCAATTGTCCCTTTCATCAACATTCTGTCGGATCACTTCAGCTCTACAAAACAAATACATATATATAAATATATATATATATATATATATATATATATATATATATATATATATATATATATATATATATAGTGGGTAGCACTCAATATTCAGATACATCCATCTGAGTACACTTCACGCCACTTCAAAATCTCGCAGTTGTTTTAAACGCTGTTTTTTGGGGGTTTGTTTTGCTATTCAACTTACATAGGCGCGATAGTGTTGGTTTTGTCTAAGTAATACGATTATCTGATTATTTTTTTCGTCTTAAGTAATTCCCATGAAAAAAATCACTGATATATTTGGATTTGTATGATATTTTCGGAAAACTAAACAAAACAAAACAGCAAAAATAAACTAATAAACTCATTAGACGATCCCATTGCTTTGGAGTTTGTGTAAGAGGTATTTTCATCAGCAAAATTGAAACGTTCAAGAGGGAAAAATAATTGACGCAGACGGAGAAACAGAAAATATACCCCAGATCATTCCTATGGTACATTATATGAAGTGTTTTTAAAGATTATTATCATTTTTTTGTCAACGAATTACCTTCATCATAATTTTCAAGTTTTTTTTTTTCAACTAAACAATCTGACCAAAAGATTGGCCCTCAAACTGAGAACTATGCAACGTGCACTTGGAGAGAACCATTCCCAACCTCACATGAAGAGATAAGACAGCCCAGTATATTATGGAAAAGGTAGGAATCTCAGATATAATACAAACCGTTAGAAAACTCAAATGGCAACACAACAACAGAAATTAAGAGCAAGTTATGAGCTAATTGAATTAAGAAAGTAATGGCCCCGCCATACCTGTGATAAAGAGATCTGGCAAATCCTGGGGAAGGTCCATGTCCAACGATGGTCGCTAGAAGGATGATGATGATGATGATGATGATAAAGATGAATTGTGAAATCAAAATAATGAATTATGTACGAATAGTTTACGATTCCTCATTTAATGAGAAATAAAATAATGATAAGGTCAGTTTCTTACTGAAACAAACACTGCTGTGCCAGCCGGCTTTGAGTTAAAAAGATCAAAATGGAAGTGAATAATTGTCAAAAATTATTAGAAATGTTATACATTTTTCATGAAATAAGAATTAAAAATAAAACGATTGTTTCGGTAATACTTCTATTATATGACCCAAAATACCACCGACAGAATGTATAGATTCGCTCAGTTGTCTCACTCTCTTTTGAACTAACGCTTATTTGTCTTATGCTCTTTTGTCTCCATCAATTTGTCGCTGCACTTTTGTTCCACACTCATTTGTTGGTCAGCTGATAGAAGCGAGGATATCGAATGCCAGTTTTGAAAGTATGCAAGCAGATATTTTTCAGTTGAAAGTTTGGCGCAACACAACCTTCATATTCTTACTCGTCCTTACTTGCTTTCATGCCAATTTGTAACTAAAAAGATATCCAGAAGACGTATACCTCTGCCGATACGATTGGCAGGGGAAAATAATCTTTAATGGATCCGCCCCAAAATTTGATGACTTCTTTCATGGCCCATTGCCCACCTTTCTGCAAAATATAATTGAAATTCATTGAGAGCTTCCGGAGATATCGTGTGTTGAGACAAGGAATTTTGGAGATATGTCGTTCGGGTATATAACTACGACGTAGGGTAGGCATTTGTGCACGGATCTGCTCCAAGATCTCCAAAATCTAATCATTTCCTTCTTACCCCATTGTTAACCCTTTCACGAAATGTCATTGAAATCCATTGCGTACTTTCGGAGATATCGTATGGATAGAAGGACCGTCGGACAGACGCGACCAAATACATTTATCTACATAACGATTTCGTTCCGCATTGTTGATCGGTAGTTGCATATCTCCCATGTTCACCAAGGTTATTAACCGGGATGTCGAATGCTGATTTTCAAGGCAGACTGACCCTTCCCCTCTTTTCCTTCCTCTCAAGCCTCGTTTATAATGAACTGAAATGCCTTTGTACTAACCAGGTTCGACATACTATCTTCCTTTATATCGCTTCTTTCTTCCAGTTTTGCTATATGTAAAATAGGCCAACAGGAGACAAGCAACCCAAGTGGTGACACTTACTCCACCTGCTCCTTGATCCACAAGGGGGTGGGGGGAATAGAATGATGTATGCCTTTCCCCAGGGCATTCATGCGAAGTGAACGCTGATCTCAGTGGAAATTTGAACTTGATTCGCCGATTCCATTCCCCAGTGCTGCTAACCGCCTGGCCACGCACACTCCCAATGAACAGAACCTAACTTAGTAAAATATCAACAGGCTATCGATACTCTACCTTTTGGCCGAAACCTTCCGCCCGATAATCTATTGCTCGGGGTTAGCCGTTTGTGATACACCTAGCCCCCACCCCCACCAGTGAGTGGTATACTGCGGTGGGCAGAGAATGAATAGGACGAGGTGGCATTAAGTGTGTGAAAACACTGCTAACTTGAATATGAATAGCAGCGAAATATATTTATCATATATGACAGGTAATTGGAGGACCATATTGCAAATCGGTTGGGCTTTCAGAGCAGGACACGGGGCAGCCTCTGAGTGATACGAAGTAGGATGATTTGAGAAGACGTTCTTCAAGTAGAATTAAATCGTATGGCCTGAAAAATGAGGTACAATGAAATTACAGCACGTTAGAGCTCGGTCCTTTTTTATTTTTACCAAGGCTTCATTATTTTTTTATTTATTTATTTATTTTTTGTCTTTACTGCTTCGTACTTCCTCCTTACCTTGATCTTGTTTCAACATTTAATGTTGTCGATGGTATTATTATTATTATTATTATTATTATTATTATTATTATCATTATTATGATGATGATGATATTATATTATTATTATTATTATTATTATTATTATTATTATTATTATTTGCAATCTCACACCAGTTGCCTGGTGGTAACTGCTGGTGTTTGAGTGACAGCAAGTCTTCTCAAGTCTCCAGCCCTTCTCTCTTAGTTCTCATAGGCCACAGTAATACTGCAGTTTACAGTTTTGCACCGGTTGCCCGGTGGTCATTGCTGAAGGCTGAGTGACAATAAGTCTCCTCAGGTCTTCAGCCAACATCTCCTCCCTCCCCCGCTCACCCATCATGTCGGCTTCGGCTCACATTTCTGCTTTCATTTCCCTTCCTCTGTTGGGTCACTATTATTATTATTATTATTATTATTATTATTATTATTATTATTATTATTATTATTGATGGTAATAATGAGTGCATTGGAGGGAAGAATTATTTTCTGTACTTCATATACGCTGGGCTTACCAGGTATATTGCTGGCAATATATACTGGTCCCTTTTTTGATGATGATGATGATGATGATGATGATGATGATGATGATGATGATGATTTTTGATGGTGATAATTCCCAATTCTCTCCAATTAAGAGGATTCTTCACTATACAGATAGATGGGGTAAGTGGCGACAGCGTGTTGTAGTTGTTGAGAAAAACGATTAACTGACTTGTCGGTTCGGGCATACAAAAGCCAGATGCGGCCCACAGACACTGCACAGGTTGTGGCCAGATGACTCACTTCTTCCCACGAGGACACGTTTCATCATTAGCCGATATGATGGAACTGTTCGCCCACACAGAGTCGGTCAGAGATTTGGCAGCTGGATCCCATACAAGGATTTTAAGGGTAACAGTTCCTTATAACTTCCTCCGTAAAATCAAGAACATTCAATATATATATATATATATATATATATATATATATATATATATATATATACTTTTCATTCAAGCAATAAACAATGATTCCTTTTGTGGTCATCACACAGGCTCCATCGTCCATGGTCCTACTGCTGTGAAAAACTCTCCCCAAAATCTCTGTTTGAGGAGCCATGGTATATCTATATACATATGTATGTGTGTGCGTGTGTGTGGTAGTGGTGTTGACAGCTTTTAGCTGAATAGAGAGGTGCCCCTGGAACCAAACTTAGCTGTTGCTGATCTTAGGTCCTGAATGACCGACAATCGAATTCAAGGGTGATATCGCAAAAGTTACGGACCCAGAGCACTGATTGAATTTATTCATTACTTTATACGACTTATATACAGTTTGCTTCAACAAAAACCCTACTGATATATATATATATATATATATATATATATATATATATATATATATATATATATACATATATATATATATATATATATATATATATATATATATATATATGTAGTGAAAATTGGACAGTGAAGAGAAAAGCACTGCTATTTTTTTTCTCTGAGAAACGCTGCAAATATTTTTTTCTCTGAAAAAGATGGCTGGCCCCCGACAAAATGCATCAAACTACGCCCACAGAATTTTAAAAAAATGTGATGTAATGTATCTCTCTTGAAGTTTTTCTTCACCTCACCAATTGTCATTTCCATGTACATTCTGTCAGATGACTCCACTTCTACAATACAAACAAATTTATTTTCCATGGGGAAGTGGATTTCTGTCAGGTTGTTATAAATTACTTAGGATGTTGCAGACACTTTTTTATCATCATCATCATCATCATCATCATCATCAGTCTTGTAACGTCCACCGTTAAACGAAAACCTTCCTCTGGATTTGACTGACCTCTCTATCATGGGCGTCACGGAACCAATACTTTCTGAATTTGTCTAGTTTGTATCTCCATCTTGTACTCTACCGGCCTCGGTTATGCATGTGATCTTTGGAGATCCATGTTGTGAATTGTGATGTCAATTAGATGTGTGCCATTCTTGCAACATGACCAGCTCATCGCCATTTGAGTTTTCTAATGAATTCTATGATATTTCGGACTCCTGATTTCTCCTGATATATCTTGCTGTCTTGCAATCTATCCATGTGGGGTTGAGTATGAATCTACCATGTGTGCATTGCATGCTTCTCTGTTTGATGGTCAGTCTGTTGGTTAGTTGTTCCGTTTCATTCCCATAGGTGACCATGGGGAGGGTATATCCCTCTTTTGGGGATTAATTGTATTTTCTTGCTCTTAAAGGTTGAGCTTGCTCTGCCGAGGGCTGGCCGTTCTAGACTGATTTTTCGCTTGATTTCTTCTTCTTTTGAGGATTTCATGGTGATTCGTTGAAGTATGTTGTTAATAATATCATCAAAAAGAATAAGATAATTATAGTGGTTGATTTTTGCATACCTTCATTCAGGATGTTGAATTATATATTTTTTTAATTTTGAGCGGCGCAGGCATTTCATAGTTAATTCATTTTTCTATTAAATAATTTTTTTTTTGTTCTATTAGTGTAGGTGAGAATTTCGGATTTCTCGTTTAGGCATTGGCTCTTTGTGGTATGTTATCTTTTGGGACGTATTTTATTCTAACTTTTACCTACCCTTACCCAGTGTTGTAGTTCACTTTTAAATGGCCTTAGTTTTTTTTATGTTTGATTCTCTCAATATTCTAGGTTTGGCTTTCTTCTATATATCTAAGATAATTATACAAACGTGATTAGACTGTTCTTGAAGGGGTTGCAGGTATAATAATAATGATGATAATAATAATAATAATGATAATAATAATAATAATAATAATAATAATAATAATAATAATAATAATAAACAACAACAACAACAACAACAACCACCACCACCACCATATAACTAGTGAATGTAGTCAACTGGCTCCAAAAGAGTATAGATACGGACACAATAAAGCATCAACAGTGATACACTGGGAACTGAGCAAACAAATGGGATTTAGCCATGCAGAAAAGTGGTACCAGCACAAACCGGAAACAGCTCTGGAGAATGGAAACCATAAATTACTTTGGGACTTTGACATCCAAATAGACCACCCCATCCAAGCGAGAAGACCGGATCTAGTAATCGTGGATAATAAGAGGAAAACCTGCCAAATAATAGACGTGGCCATACCTGCAGACTATAGAGTAAAGAGGTAAGAGAGCGAAAAAGTGGGAATATTCCAGGATCTAATGAGAGAATTGAAGACGATGTGGAACATAAAAGTTAGGGTTGTACCAGTAATAATAGGTGCATTCGGAACTGTACCAAATACTCTGAAAGCTAGACTGGAGGAACTTGGGATAAAGGAAGGATTGAGACTGTGAAAACCACAGCGCTGCTTGAAACTGTACATTTACGGAGGAAAGTGCAAGAAATATAAGATCTACGAGCTCAGCTGTTAGCAGTGGCCTAAAAGAGGAGAAGGTGTGAACACTCAAATGGAAGTACGAACAATGAGGAAGAGATTAGATGAGAAGCGGGCTGAAGACCTGAGGAGACTTACTGTCATTCAACCTTCAGCGACAACCACCAGGCAACTGGTGTGAAATTGCTAAAAATAATAACAATAGAGATATCAATTCTGTCGCTGTTATTGTTGATATCAACAAGAAGAATGAGATAATTATAGTGGTTGATTTTTGTATACCTTCATGCAGGATGTTGAATTACATTTTTTTAAAATTTTGAGCGGCGCAGGCATTTCATAGTTAATTCATTTTTCTATTCAATAATTTTTTTTGTTCTATTAGTGTAGGTGAAAATTTCGAATTTCTCGTTTAGGTATTGGCAGGAGAGCCGGTCAATGTTCCGACATGTGTTTGTTTTAATATTTTCCATTTGTGAAGTGAGGTTGCTGTCTGTTAGTATCTAGTAATGTTTGGATAGTGATTTATTGTCTCTGTATTTGTCGTTGGTCAACAAAAATGTGTCGTTTGCTAATCTCAATTTAAGGAGTGTTTTACATATTCTTATTTACTTCTTTGCTTCTGAGGGTTTCTTTGGGGTTGATATTTCAGCTCGATATGCAATATTGATTCGAAACATTTGTTTTGCAAAGGGCATCTGTTGTTGTTTGTGCAATTGTAATCTAGTTTATCTATATTTTCTCCACTAGTATTATTTCTTATTACTCTGTCGTTATGCTTCGCAATTGATCTATAGGTGTTATCCATACAACAATAACTGAATTCATTTTTCTTGTTGAATACTTCACATAGTGGGTTGATATATATATATATATATATATATATATATATATATATATATATATATAGTAGAATGTGGATTCGCTACACAAACTAGCTTGTATTTCTGCCTACTCTCCGGGCCTCATCAGGCAAATGATTATCAATTTTTTTTTGTTCTAGTTTTTGGGGAATGTTGTGAGTGTGGTAGTGAGTGGAATGGGGTTATTTATTTTGTCAAGGGGTGCAAACTGGATCTAGGGGTCATCTCTGAAAGAATGCTTAGTAGTTATCTGGGAGTTGTTTTTATCTTGACCTTAGTATTTTAGCATTCGGTTTTATTGCCCCTGTTGATATCCTCTGTGGCTCTAGTGGATAGTATTAATCTTAATTTTTAATTCATAATTTGTTTGGGTATGTTTGAAGATAGAAAATGGTGATAGGAAGTTTTAGGGATGATGGACATGGGAGCGAATTGTTAACTTTACTTTTTTGATTTATTGGTGTGTGTGTTGCTGTTATTTCACATTCATTAATAGGAATTTAGAACGATGAAACTAATTTTCATATATATATATATATATATGTATATATATATATATATGTATGTATCTATAAGAAATGAGCATATGATCTGCAGAATGAGTGTTCATCACATTGCATCATATTGAAGCAGGGAATCATCAGAGTTTCAATATGATATAAAGCAATTTCTTCAAGAGTGGTAACTCGTTGATCGTAAGCTTATAAAGTGTTCTTCCATAGGAATAGAGCACTCTGGTGGATGGGCAATATAAGCCAAATGAATATATCGCTTAAATTCAGTCTTACTGACCGTCCAGTTCTGTGGTAGGATACCGGCCTCCAAGTCTGAAGCGAAGGTTTCAATTATGCCTCTTGGTACTGGATGGGATTATGGATCATATCTATCCATCTATCTATCTATATGTATATATATATATATATATATATATGTGTGTGTGTGTGTGTGTGTGTGTGTGTGTGTGTATGTGTATATATATAATCTCTAGGAGGAATCTATCTGGTAAATTACAATAATATCGAGTGTTGAGTTCATAACTTCAAGGTTAGAGAGTTAAATATATTTATGATATTATATAATGCATGAAATGTAATATTCACGTTAGTAAACGATTACTCTGATTAATATGCAGTATTGCTTGTTTTTCAGTCATTGCATTTATTGCCCAAAGTATTAAAATATATATTGTCAGAATACATATATACAATATCATAATGTATTATATTATATATGTATACCATATATTGGATTATATATATATATATATATATATATATATATATATATATATATATATATATATATATAAAGAGAGAGATGGTTGTAATGGCTTGATAAAACTCAGTCAACCATGCGATAATAAGTTGCTTTTTGAAATAATTTTAATTTGTGGTGGGAGGATTTATAGCTTCCATTTAATACATTTAATAACACTACAGTCCAAAAAGTTCAAAAGGCAGCGAAATCACCAAGAGAATAATAGTCACCCATGTTAAGACAGTATTTTGCAAGCTAAAATGTATACCAACATATACTTCATGTATATTATGTATGTGTGTGTGTGTGTGAGAACAATAATGAAATATATAGCAGACGTGTGTATGGGTATTTATGTATCAAGTAGATTTTAGTTTTAAAAAAAGTGATCATTATCATCATTAGGGCGGTTATCGAATGATAATGAGATATTTTCAATCGTTCATTATGTATTGTACTTTCTGTTTCACATGTGAAAGTCTTTTGTCAAGTGAGACAGAATTTACAATTTGCAATATATATATATATATATATATATATATATATATATATATATATATATATATATATATGAGTGTGTGTGTGTATGTGTGTGTGTGTGTGTGTGTGTGTGAATTATAAAAGCTGGCACAAAAGTCATGAAGAGATTTAAAACCATCATAACTTCTCCTAATTTAATACTTTTTTTTGTTGCTGTTTTTTTTCTTTTTTCTCTGATGTATAATGGAACCATTGAAAATTCACCATGGGAAAGTACACAACTAAACAACAGACAGGAATAATAGTATCTAACTTTGAATACCTTTAACGTTAACCCAAGGAGTATATCCTCATTATTTAAACGTGCGGACAACACCATCTGAGTCCATAATTCGTTTGTTAGCACGTATAGTAGAATTAGACACTGCAACATATATATATATATATATATGTATATATATATATATGTATATATATATATATATATATATATATATATATAAATGTGTGTATATAATGATGCATTAATACATAAAGTATGTAAACACACACACACACACACATATAGAATCTCCTTCTATCTCTCTCTTTCTATATATATATCTATATTGAGAGAGAGATTATACATACATATATATATATATATATATATATATACGTACATGTTTTATGCATCATTATATATATATATATATATGTATATATATATATATATGTATATGTGTGTGTGTGTGTGTATATGCGTGTGTGTGTGTATGAAAGTGTATGGAGGAAACCACAGTCTGACATGTAGTTATTACCCGAATTTTTATCTGAAATTTTCCCTTTATAATGTCATATCTATGTGATTATTGCTCATCTCTGAAATAAGAGAATTGACCAGAAGAAAATTACTTTGAATGATTATTCGTTGTAGAAAAGATACAAATAAATGCTAGCTAGAAATACCATTGCTTCTTTCCCCGTTTAGCTGACATGATTACAAAATTCTCGTTGAAGCCATTGATCGGTGTTTGAGCTTATGTAAAATCTAGAATCAGTAATACAAGGCGGGCAGATTCTTTCCCCTCTTAGCGGATAGTCCCAAAACAACCATCACTATCAATAATCAATCTTTAGGCTTCTTACAATATTATTCGTTTTTGAGTGTCAACTGTGCCAAGGTATTCTAAACTTGTCATCACAGGATTTTATTTTTGCCGGTCACAGTCTCTCTAATGATCTCACTTGCATCCACGTTATGAAACATTTTGTTATGAAACATTTTTGCAACATAGCCTCCCAGTTGTCATTTCAGCTTTCTAATTGCTCCTAGGATATATTTGACACCAGTTCGCTCTCTCTAATAAATTGTGCTGCTTTCTGATCTCTCCATTTGATTGTTACTTTGCACGTTGCATGGTCTTTTATTTGTGAGCCAATTTTTTGGTTAATTTCTATCCTTCAGCTCAGTGAGTGACTACTGGAAAATGCACTGGTTGTAGACCTTTTTTTCAAAGAGCCGTCTTGTTCTGCCCTGCAGAAGATTTGTTAATCTAGGGTGATTTTTCGCTGGATTTTTTCTCCTTCTAAGGGTTCAGAGGAGCTCCCTTCACCTGGGTGAATGCAGTTCATTATGATGCACTCACTAAGCATGAGCCACAAAAAGGCAAACAACAAAAAAGCCAAGTGACAATTGATAATGCTTTTTTTGAGATAATCATAGAAATAGCTTGGTGACAATTGATAACACTTTATTTTAGCTGTACATAGAAAGAGCTAGGTGACAATTGATAATACTTCAAGTGAGATAATCATAGAAAGAACCAGGTGACTATTGATAATACTTGAACAAGCTTTCAGGGTATAAGCAGTTAAATACTTTCTTCTCTTTTCTACTATTTTGCCCTAGGGCGAATTACGCATATCTTTGGGGCCAGCATCATGGTTCAGATCGTTGCCTTTCTCACTGGTTGGTGCAGAGGTATCGTTTTCTCTTACGTGCAAAGGTAACCTTCGTAGAAGTGAAAAATACCTGAATGTTTTGTTTTTTATCAGAGGAAAAATAAAGGCAGGTCTGGTTAGACACTCATGGAAACTATAACCTGACAAATGTCTTTTGTTAGCATACTGCATCAAAAAATTTGAATAAGGGGCAATCAGTGGATAAGTTACTTCTCTCGCCCTTTGTTGGGCAGTGATCAATAGAAATAAATCTGGATTTAATTTTTTTTTTTAAACAAGTGTGAATGCTACCAGACACAAATTAGGGTGCCAATGTAGCATAAATCTACATTAAAAATTAAACCTACCTCTAAAAACTCATTTAAGGAGGGAATCTTCGAAAAATAGAGAAAAGCGTTTTTTCGAAACGTTGTAAGGAGTAAAGACTCAAATTTCCAGCCCTTTGGCTCTATTGGTGCAGTCTGTTGCACACATAAATAGCCAGTCAGCCAGACCGACTGAAAAAGTAGAGAAACCTCTGTTCACAGATTTGGTTTACGGTTTACAATAATATTATTACAAGTGGTTCTTATTCATTGGCCATTTGTTCAGGTAATTGAATAATTCTAACTTTTCCCATTCACTAATTATAATGAAACACAAAATTTCAATAGAAACATTATACAGGCGGATTTCAAAAGATTGCACACACTATATTACTTATCAATTACATTTTAAAAGTGACTCATATTTCATTTTGAGTTAATTGCTATGAATATGTAATCAATTGTGTCTACATATTATGGAATGCTCTCTCTCTCTCTCTCTCTCTCTCTCTCTCTCTCTCTCTCTCTCTCTCTCTCTCTCTCTCTCTCTCTCTCCCTATATATATATATATATATATATTGTGTCATGAATACCTGGCATTGCCCGGGGAAAGAACTTCAAATATAACAACACGAGAAAAAATAATCTTTAACATATTTTTTCGAACGAATTAAGAAAATCACCCTCCTTGACTGCAAATCAAAAAAGTAGTTGTTAAGGAAAAAAAATTCAAGTACATAAAAAAATAATTGACGCTATGCTTTAGTTTGAAGGGGCGTTTCCTATCGGGTGCCAGTAGGTCCAGCCCTAGAACAACCAATAAGGGGCTGGTCATTGGAAAAAGGTATGAAGAAGTCAGTTTAAGTCCACGGTTCTTGACGGAATTTTCCACTGGAAAATATCCAAAAAGGTATTTTTTTAAAAACATCTAGAAACATCTAGGGAAGGGAGAATCTATTTGGCATTAGGTAACCCGTCGAAATAAGGGTACCGATAGGTTAAAAAAAGTTTTTTTTCTGTCAGATCATGGTTGTTCAATCAATTATGGTAAAGGATACTGAGAAGGCTGAAGGATATTTGAGGAGACTTGCTGTCACTCAATCTCTTGAAAAATATTAGATATCTAGTCTGAGCATGCAGATGTAATAATAATAACAACAACAATAATAATAATAATAATAATAATAATAATAATAATAATGTTATATGCAACTTTTACTGTTTGTTTGTTTGCGCTCTGATGAGATGATCCCATTCGTTGATTTATCTGATCATATATCAAAACAACTTGAGTTGAGTCGAGACTTGACGGAAAAAAACTTAAAATCAGGTTACTTGGATTACTAAAAAAGAAAAATTCCTGTTAAAATAACTTAAGGCTTCTTTGTGCCGATCCATTCATTAATAACCGTGTCACTTTTGACAGGCATATTCTAGTTATATAAACAATATGCAAAGTCAATCGAGGTTTCCTTTACAGACAAGATAGCAATAACGACAGGGTCATTAACACAGAAATCTGCCGGAAAAATTAAGAAAATTACGCTTTCTTTAATCGATTTACAAAATGTTGGGCTGGGTTAAAGCCGCCATTTCTTTTTGCGGTCTCCTCGCTTCAATTAGTTTAACATGGAAGATATATGAGATGCAAAGAGGCTTTTAGCGCTGGATTCTATCCTTACTAGCATAATAAGGAGGGGAAAAAGATTAGATATGTTTTAATTAAAGAAAGTATTATAGCTTATTCAATAAAATAAACACATCGAGATTTTTTTCCACTCATGAATTTCAGTCTAGTTATTTTTTAATCATATCTTATTTGAAAATTATCATTATCACGAACTTTTGTATCCTAACTGTTGGATTGATTTATCTGGAACGATTTCATGAAAGATTTTACGTGCTCACATTCTTTATTTAATATATATTTTCTGTTTTTTTTTTTTCATTTGAAATATGGAAATCTCAAAATCTGATTTATCAGAAGATCTAGATTTTTCTCCACGGAGAGTTGGTCGAGGCAGGGTTACCTAAATAAATCGAAACGGTTTCTTTTTTTCGCCTACAGAACACTCCTATGCAGCTAATATGCTCCGGGGTCCCATTTGTAACCAAAGAAAAGATGGTGGCCATAACTCCGACTCTCGTAGAGTTATGCGTTGACAGACAAATCGACAAAAAAAGATATTAAGTGAATTATAGTCAGACTAGCATAGTACCTGTCAAAATTTACAGGATTTTTTTTTTTGTTTTCAATCGATAGATAAATATTTTAGAATATGTCTGTTTTCGAAAATCGTTTAAAAAAATCTTCTGGAAGACTGAATTTTAAAATATGGTTTCCAGAATAAAAATAAAAAATATCATAAAATTTGAAACCAACTGTTTCAAACACCATTTTAACACAGTTGGTGCATGAAAAGAAAATATTAAAGCATTAAAAATAAAGTTCAAATTAAAACCAATCGGAGCCAGGATTTTTTTTTTCACTCGGTGAAACAAAAACCGTAGAATGAATGATGGATTGAAAGCTTACACTGGGATACAATTACAAAACATTTATTAATTTGATATTTAATTTCAAGAATTTAATATTTATTAAACCTTATTTATTTAAAAAAACAACTTAGAAATAATCGACTGACAACTGCTGTTGCAGTTACAGACGTTGTCTAAACAATAAAGTTTGCTTTTAAAATAAATGCATATGTAACTAGAAACACTTAGATTTTGGAGAATTTAAATGTTATTAATAAAATCGTCAGAATAGTCCTCCCATCTGCACTGAAGGCTAAAAAAACTTTTTTTTCGAAGGGATTTAGTGGAGTACTGACGCCAATTTTAGAGTCTTTAGACAAAACAGTATGGCCAGGAGCGATGAAACACGCAAAGAAACAGACACACACGTATAAAAAGGATTGAATCCTTCACCATCTTTGATGGCTGTGGTGGTATTATTTTTGAGGTTTGTTTTTTTAAAACATGGTTTTAGACATGAAAATATTATAAAAATCCTAGTCTATCCATAGATAACATTAAAAAAACCTCATTGTTTTTTTATGGGCACAATGGTAGTACCTGAAAAAGTATAAATTTGTATCTTGAGAAGAAGAAGAAGAAGAAGAAGAAGAAGAAGAAATACTTATCTGTGTGTACACAAATGCGAATAAACGATTTCTGTCAATTGATTCGAGACCTGTGTTTCCTGGCAATACTTATTTGTCAAATTTTGTTTTCCGAATGAAATTAACAACTACCTGAATGTTCCTTTGTTCATCAATGATTATTATCTTCAAATGTTCTATAAATGAAAAATATAATTTAAAAAAAAAACAAAACAGGTCATAAGGGTTAAAAAGTCACCCTATTTTTATTCTCAGTTTATTTCGATGATTTTTTTTTTCGATTCTATCCGATTTGGCTGTTATTTGCTACGCTTACACTCAGAGACACAAAGCGTCAGCAGTCAGTCACATAACCTTTCTCTCCTCATAACTGATGTCTCCCATTTCCACTGTGGGCATGACCCTTTCTCCGGGACAGACAAACAAACCAACAAACTCGATGACAATGATATTCATATTAGATTGATGATGCAAAATTATGTTGAAATCGCAGCTTTTTACCAATTAAAAAGTAAAGTAAAAGATCTTCCTTAGAATATGAGGGAAACGAAATTTTGTCATTTTAAATCCGAAGAATTTTCCGAACTTTGGAAGAAAAATAATGCTAGAATTATTAACTTTACTTTTTTTCTTTTAATGGAGCATTGTCAAATATTGTTGATTTTTGGCTGGTATATCTTTAACTTCAATTCGTTTTGATGTGAAATAAATAAAATTAGGAATACTAGTTAAATTCTGATAATGGTTCGCAATGCTTCATTTGATTAAAAAAATCAAGTTGATATAACATTAATACTTCAAGTGCAATGATCTTTAAAAATAACATCTGAAAATATATTGTCAAACAATCGGAAGGAGAGAGAGAAAGTTCAATGATTAGATTTAATCTTATGCCAAACAGATCACAAGCCATAGAGTTACTTGTAGGGAAAACTAGGATTCCCGGTACAAAGGTGTTGCCAAACCAGGTCTCGCAGAGAATTTTTTTCGAAATTGCGTTGTTAACTCAATGCTGTCGTCTGACGTCTTCAACCCCCTGTAGTTGTATGTGCATGAGAGGCACATACGTATATGTCATCTATACAGGTTTACAATAGTTAATGTTCCCGAGCAGTCACCCGTCTAAGTACTGATCAGGCTCGACGCAGCTTAACTTCGTTGATTAAACGAGAACCAAGGTATACAGCCTGATTTTGTCCGTAAATTGGGATGAAAGAAATACAAGTTGCGACCAAGCAGGAAACGAGGTCGCTCTTATCAAATGAAGTGGTCACTTGAAGCAGTCACTGACATAATCAAATTTAACCATTCGTTAAGGTGCAATTTGAAGATTCGTTTAGATCTAAAAAAAAAACAAAAAAACAAACGACATGACCCAGCCCAGCTCGGCACAGCTCGGCCCAGCTCGGTCCGGCCCGACACGGTCCAACCTGGTCCGACCTGGTCCAACTCGGCCTAGTACGTTACACACGCCTTTTGAAGCCAACTAACGAAGTTAAACACATGGGATTTTCACCAATCGATAGCTGATTCTTCTATGATTTATTACGTATGTAGCATGTCCAGTTGTCTTCAGAAGTTTGGTGACTGATGGGTCTTTTTCTGAGGCAAGTCATTTTTGTTCTTTCTTGCTTTCTCGGGTGTAAAAACGGTAGCTAGCTATACTATATAGAGAATACTATTTTACATCCGTGTGAGCAAGTATTATCTCATTCCCAGGGAAACTCATAAATGAATAGAAGAAATTCTGAACATGCTTCCCCAACATTCGTTGTGTAAGCGACGTTGGTATGTAGCAGATTCGGTGGCTAATCATTGAAATAATTGTCTGCCATTATATTACCTTCGAAATATATGAGAGCCTAAAAAATTGTGGTGGCTTACTTTTCATTGACTCGTATTCTAAAGACAAATCTTGGTTTAAAGAAGTTAAAAACAATTTTGTCTAACTCCAGTCCAAGTTGGATTTGACTTTGTGTCCGCCCCCCGTAACGGATTAAAGACAATCGTCACTCAAGTTAGAAGGTAAAGACTTAGCTATTAGTGTCGTTGAACCAAACCGGAATTTACGCTTCTCTACAGTGATTTTAAATTACGACGAAGAAGTTGCTTGTTGGCTCTCTTTTCAACCGGGCCAAACTGACAAGTTCTATGTACATTCGATTTTATTCATTAAATATACAATACGAATGTTCCAGTCGTCGATTTCAGTTGGGATAGTAATAGGTGTGGCGTTTGATGCTTCGACAACTGGGCTTGTTGCACCCATATCAATGTGATACTATTTATATATCAAATATATCTATACAAAGAGAAAATTGAAAAAAGAAAATTTCATCAAAACATTTTTTATGATCCTCTAAAGTCATCTAAAGTTGGGTTTTATTCGAATAGGAAACCCCGATTCTTAAACTACACTTTAAAAGCCAGATCTTGGATTTAACAGCGAGTATTTTAAAGTTATCTACATTTAGTAATAGAGGTACTCGTAATTAGGTAATTTCTCGTTTCACGTACATGAAATAATTCTCTTGGAAAAAAACACTTCCATTCAATATTTAGTGCATTCAATTCTCTAGTCTTCCGAACCCTCAAAAAACCTTCTTAGTCACGAGAAAAAAAACTTAAACGGTCTACGAGGGTGTTCTATTTACAATTCAACAATAATCCTAAAGCGGGTATTTAATTTTTGCTGTTTTTACGGAAGTGTGGCTTACATGAACCCATGCTAAAAAAGGTGCATAGTGCTAAAAAAAAGAATGAAAAGAAATAAGAGAATTCACGCGAAACAAAATACGATCGAACGGAAGATAATTCATCTTAGCCCATACCCCCAGCTGTACATTCGTTGGCAGAAATTAAGTGCCAAGTTTTGCATCATTGTTGTTACTTGGTAGCGACGGGGCCATTTCATGGTCACTTTCAAATGACGGTATCCTTACTAATCGAGAATTGATAATACCTTTTTCTTTTTTTCTTCTTTAAAGTGAAAAAATTAATGTTTGTTTTATATTCAGAAGAATCTGGAGTTGGGGATAAATTCCTTTGTAATTACAAAATGATGAAAACGGATTTATTTAAACAAATTCTTTAAATTGATTTAAAAGAAAAAAAATCATTGCAATCTGTATCAGTGGCAGATTTATAAAACATGATGATGAGAAATCAAGTCTATTTACATCAGATATACCGAAGGAATGTAGTATTGATCCAATGGGGAAACGGCTGGAATTCGACGAAGTTGATGACGATTACTCAAAAAAAAAAGACAAATCCCAAAAAAAAAAAAAAAAAAACAAAACGAAAAAAAAAAAACCCAAATCTGCGAACATATTTTCATGTACAAAGATCTATATATGCAAATTGAGAGATAGGTAAATAGATAGGTAGATAGGTAGGTAGAATACATAGGTATACATATGTGCATACATAAACACGTGTAGGAATTTTAATACGCATATTAATGCACATGAAAACATGTATCAAAATATATATGCAAACACATGTATACACACATATAAGCTCACATGATTAGATCTATCCACTAATGTGTGTGTATATATATATATATATATATATATATATATATATATATATATATATATATATATATATGTGTGTGTGTGGGTGGGTGTGTGTGGTTGTGTGTGTGTATGCACGCACGCATGCACTTTTGCGTGTGCGTTGTATATATATATATATATATGTGTGTGTGTGTGTGTGTGTGTGTGAGTGTGCTATATATATATATATATATATATATATATATATATATCCTATGTATATATTTGTATTGTATCAATTGCAATTTGTTCAGTAATCATTTCTTAGATGAATGTTTTATGCGTATATTTAATATATACGCATATCAATTACTATCAAAACGGTGAGTGTTATTTCGTTTGTTAAGGTTTTGCTCAAAGAAATTTCTGTTTTATTGTTGGGTTAGGGTCAGATTTCTTTCAAAAGAAATATTGCCGAACTGGGATAAACGCTGAGAGAATGAGAAAATCACATTTACGCTTTCCTACAATGAACGGGTCCAGTTTTGCATCAAAGTTACATGGCAAATAGAACCTCTGCCCTCAAAATCAGAAGAAAAGTTTGTTTTTTTTCTCGATGGGCGTTCGAAGGTTTAATAGACTGAAATGCATAAAATTGATTGAAATATTTTCTTCAATTTCCCCTGTCAGAGTTCGATGTCAGTCCGCTGATTTCATTTGACGTGTTTTTAACCACTTGGTCATCGGTACAGCCACTGATTTTGATTGACATTATCAAGTCTTTAAACAGAAGCTTACATATTTGGGCCAAAGAAGTATGAGGCCCTAAATTGACCTATAGGCACCCGGGGGATAGCGTCACCTATTTTATGTTCATTCTGGGCACTTGTTATGTTCTATACTGATGGAAATCGACGATAGATCCGTTTCATGATCTGCCGGTCTTTGGGTAGGATTGATTTTATTTAATTACTCATTGAGTTTTTGTTACACTTTGTGATAGTTTTAATTTCTCTAGTTCCAGTATATTTGTTCCATTTTTATCTAGTTCCATTATGTCTTATGTATCTATTTTAAAATCGGATCATTTCCCTCGTACTGATATTTGATTTTTAAAAAAAATATTTTATGTGTTTTTAGTTTACATTTGAATTTGGAATTCAATTTTCAATGCATTGTCAGCTTTTTTTGTATTTATTTTCATATAGAATTTCTCATAATTAAATTTATTACGATATTGATTATTTATTCTTGAGTCTCATGGTTTTAATTTTTCTTAATTGTTTTTACAGTTTAATTCGTATTTTGGTTTTGTTGATGATAATCAAGTCGTAAGAATTTTCTTTGTTATTGTTATAGTTTTTTAGTTGGAATTTGTTTTAAAGGGTACGATTTTTTCTTGTTTGATTGTGATTTCTCTTCTATGAATTCTCTTATTGTTTTTCTAGTAGGCATTTTTGGTGTTGAATTTGCATGAAGGTGTCGACTTTTAAAATTCCAATTTCATCACGGATGTTTTATTTTCGTTGTTGATTTTAACTTCATACGTCTTTGAAAAAATAGGCATCGTTTTCGTATCTTTCATTGCTAAATGCGTTTCTTTATGATTGCCGAATCTGATCTTGAAATGTGTTCGGAGCTCCTTTATAGAATTCAATGTCATCTGATTTTCTGGTGGAATGAATGGTTGCTTTGTAAATTATATTACTTTGGGTGCAATTGTTTTATTTTGTGGGACATTGATTAGGGTTTCTGCAGTTGCAACTATTTTGTAATTATTTTTGTTCTGTTGATTCATGATTATTCTGTTATTGTAGGGATGTTATTTTAGCTATGTTGACTATGCATGAGTAGCTTATTTTTAGAGTGTTTTATGGAAGATTTTAGGGGGTATATTATTATTATTATTAGGTTTAGAAATATTTGTTTCTACACCTAAGTTAATTGGATTAAATCAGATTATTTTTTATCGCATGTTTTTTATTGTTGTATCCTTAGGGATCGTATTTTAATTTTGAATTTACTATGTTTTGAATAGTTTTATATGGTTATTTTATTCCATCAAATATCTCTCGATTTGGGGAATTATTCTAAAACCATTTTGCTATTGAAGTTGGTGATTTTTCATAATGTTTGATGGGAGTTTTGAACTTGAATGACTATCAATAGTTACTGTTTCTTTCAGAATAAAAAATCCGTCATCTGTGCATAAACCAATGATTTCTTTGTTGATCATAGTTTGTACGATGTTTCTTACGTGAACTCCTGTGCGTTCTGAAATTTTTGCTGATTCGTAGAATCCCTCTGGGATTCCACGAATCAGACAAAACCGCATGGGTTGATTTTTTAAAATCCATATTTCATTTTGTTGAACTAGAGTTGTTTTTCCGCACTAATATATCATTTTTTTCATTTCGTTTTAATTGATTTTAGTGCTCTATTTAGCAAAATTAATTACTTTCTCCGGTGTCTTTTCTTTTACTACATTATTATTATTATTATTATTATTATTATCATTATTATTATTATTATTATTATTTGTGTGTGTGTGTGTGTATGTGTGTGTGTGTGTGTGTTGAAGCTTGGTTCACCTTCGGGTCATTTCGAGTAAATTTTTGAAAAAGGCCATAAAATGGCCAATTGAATACTGCCACACCCCAAAGACCATTGCAAAGTACATTTCAATAAGTCCAAATTTGTCAAATTTGAACATAGACTTACCAGAATGGCAAATTCAGAACGACGATGGGATCTCCAGCCATCTCTTTTATACATTGTAAGTAACTTTTTAGCTATGATATCTTTACCTTTTATTATTTTGAATGTTTACGTTGCAATACTTCGTTCTTCTTTTTCATTCTATGTATTTTCTTGTTTTATTTTCTATGTATTTTTTGCTGAGCTCGTTTTTCATCGTTTTTAGTAGGCTTTGGGGACGTTTGTTTCTTGGCGTCTTCGCAGCTTTTGGCACACTATTTCAAAAAAGTATTCAGAGTTTTATTTTATTGATTTGTTTTTCAGTATTGTCTAGTCTTTGCTAGAATGAAAAAAGTCCAAATATTTGTATAAGAAAGAGAAAAACGAATTTCGATCGACAATAGCGTAAAATCAGGCTGTTTTGATTCACTATTTCTGTGTTCGGGAATTTAACTGCATTAATTGATGATGATAGCTTATCGACAGCGAGAGCAATAGAAGCTTTTCCTCTTCCATTAAAAAAAGGCATGATAGAACTTGAGCTTAAAATTAGATTGTAACTTCAGTTAAAGAAAGCATTGCCATGATTAACACTAAAAAGACTTGGTTAGTGCTATACCCAATCGAGCCGTGAATAACTCTTTCAATCAGTGGGAAAAAACGACAGAATCTCTGAGTTGACCTCTGGCCTTCCATACTTCTTTCAGGAAGCTTTTAATGAAAAAGTATACTCACACACACACACAAAATTCTTCAATTGTAATATTCTTTTTCGACGATTTCATCTGATTACACAATGTTGTTTCATCCTGATTACCAAAATTTCATAATCTTACAAATGAAAAAAGAATAAAACAAAAACAAAACAAATTTTTTTTTTTAAATTTCCATTAAAAAAAATAAATTTAAACATTTAGTAAACTTAATGGTCATTAAGAGAAGAGTCAGATAGCTCTGAATAGTATAAGTAAAATTGACCATACATAGGTAACAAATGGTAGGGATCGAAGTGACTGTGTGTGATATTCTTAATTATCGATATGTGTTAGACGAAAGTTTGATATGGGTGCAGTTTTCTTCTTTTTTACAGAAAATATTCTTAATATGTAAGTTAGTGGGAAAAAGTTGCCAAGATGAACAATATTCAAATGTTTTTTCTGACGATTAAACTCCTTCTTGTTGCTTGTGTTATAAACACAAAGTTCCGGCTGATCCATTCTTCGGCCTTCTTTAGGTATGATAACCAAAAATGGCTGAATTTTCTGGTGATGGTGGCGAACAGAATATCTCATCGGTAGCTACTTTATAATGTTGGGTTCGGGAAATGTCGACCTCTTCCTCTTTCCTTGTCAGGATTGGATTTCCATGCCGTGCCCCTGTTGAGTAGTGGAAACCACTCCAGGTTGAACTCTGGACTGACTTATACATTCCGTCAAAAATCATCTGAAAGACTTTTTGAATGTCAATAACCCTGCTCGAAACTATAGACAAGAGCAATCTTTTACCATTTTTTTCAAGTTTTCTTTAACTAACTAAATGAAGATCTTTAGTAGTTTCCCAAACGTTGCTTTTTCAATGGTAAACAGAATTGATTTTTCCATTAATTTATCTTTAAGATATGTATACAAATCATGGTACTAAAATTATGAGTAAAATAGATCATCAATTAAATGAGATGTATAATAACGTATGAAAGGTATTTTTCCTGGAATTTTCAAATTTGGGGAGCCTATCAGCTGAATAGGCTCGACCCCCCCCCTTCCGACAAGTGCTAAAATGACCACGGGGAGTGGGGTCTTGATGTTGTTTACAACAATGAATAGTTGGCCCTTGGAGAGAAGACTCAATCTATTGCCGCTGTTCACATACTCTAAATTTGAATCATGTCTGAAGCTAATTGTGATTACTAATTCTCTTTATGTTAGGCGTAACCAAAACTGCAGCTGATAACTGGATGCCTCTTCCCTTCTTTTGTTGGCTTTGTATTTTGTTAGTAAATGAATGATTACTTTTTTGTCGACGAGTTTTGATTGATTCATTCAAGAAGCAGATTATAGTTAACAAATTAGCTGATAATAATTGACTATATGATAATATCTAATCTTGGCATTTCTGAAACCTGTATTGAATTATTTTGCATTCAATATAAGTGAATTATATGCAAATAAACTATCCTATGTTGAATAAACGTATGTAGGTATATAATGCCAATTACGGTGCTCAATAAAATTTCTTGCAGTACATATACTAAAATTGGAACGATACAGAGAACATATATCCTAATGTCTCGATATTAATAATATTCTTCACGTAATGACATCGAACTGAGACAAAAGGAGGGGGACATTTCTTCGGCAGAAAAACAATTAGAAAAGAATTACTCTGTTCATCATATGTACTAGCTGAATAACCCGTCCGTCGGACTATTATCCGCCCTTGTAATTAACAGTAATCTACTATGTGTCAGAGTTGTACACTTTATGCTATTACAAATGATAGGTGCTCAAGGTTAGATAAGACCAGAATTTTTTTTTCAATTTAGACAGGTTTTTCCCTTCTTCCTTAACATTCTTTCAAAAATCTACCCCTATCCCACATAGTGACCGGTGCAACCAAGTTGAGTTCAGTTGATTTCAAATAACGTTTTTTGTTTGTTTTTTTTTTTCAAAATCCTTGCTTAATTTACTGGACCTATTCTGATTCATAAACATAATTGTATAATGATTATTCAAGTTTACTATTCTTGCCATGCAAACATATCAAAGTTTTGCCCGACAAAAAAGTTGTTTTTCTTCTTATGACTTATAATATCTATTTCTATATTCAGTCTACCACTGTGTAAATGATATATCGTATTTTCCGGCTTCATCATCTTCCTAAAACTCATCAAATTTCCTTTTGTCCGCCTGTGTCAGAAAAATTCAAGAACGGCCCAAGCCTTGGCTGCAAAATTTCTGATGTCACTAATACGACCCCGGAAAAGGTCTTTTGCCGGATGTTTTCTGGAAACCCTAACGCCAAAAAGTTTTTTTTTTTTTTTGTAACTCATGATTTTTATTTTTGTATCTGGTTAACCTTTGTACTGATAATGCATCTTATTTTCTAAAAACCCTAACCCTGAAAGAAGTTTTTAGTGGTGACCTCGATTTACAGTGTAAGTTTATGCTAAAGTGATTCATCTTTTTGTGTCTGGCAATATTCACGCTTACCTGAAGTATTTGGTCAACCACTGTGTAGAGGATATATTTCATATTTCCCATCTTCATCATTTCACTATAATTCACCAAAATCCTATTTGTCCATCTGTTGAGAAAATTCAAGAACGGCCATAACTAACGGCTGTCAATTTTTTGTGTTCACCCATAGGAACTCGGATGTGGTCTTCAGCCAAGTTTTTTCAAAACCCCGACCCCTAAAGACGTTTTTAATGGTAACTTCAATTTACAATGTAAGTTTGAGCTAAATTGGCCCATTATTTTGTATCTGGCAATGTTCACGCTTACCTAAAGTATTTACTATCATACTATATATAATTCAACAAATGTCTGTCCGTTTTGCTTGCAAAGCTCAGAAACGACCAGAGCAATGAGCACCAAATTTTCTGTGTAATGATTTTAGTCAAGTAGTTTTTGAGGATTACTTCCCAAATTAAGTTTTTAGTTGTCTACAATAACAATCTATCCTAAATTGGTCCCTTACTTTCTGCTCAGCTTCGTATATGCTTACTAAAAAAATTTCTCCTACTATGTTTCACCGAATGTAATACGAAACACCGTTTAACGATCGATTACCAGCGCAGGAAAGGGGTTCGTCGATTTGGTTTCAAAATTGACTTTGACGTGATTCTCTCTCCATCTTCAGATAAAAAAGCGTATGGTGAAGTGTGTGACACAAGGTGGAGTGTTTACCGCCTCTAAATCTATTAACTAGTAATCAATTCTCTAGACAATCATCACTATTACCAATCCAGTCCGCTGACCCATAGTAACAGGGTGGACGTAAAAATAGAATGTCTGATTTTACATGGCCATCTTACTGCTCTACCAACGTTAAAAGGTGTTAGATCTTTCGGCTGAAGATGTTTTTTTTTACTTCGAAACATAATGAACAGCTCCATATACATAAGCCCGCTCCGGCTCTTTCTCAACTTTCCACAGAACAATTCCCCCCACTTTCTCCTTTCTCTCTCTCTCTCTCTCTCTCTCTCTCTCTCTATATATATATATATATATATATATATATATATATATATATATATATATTTAAAAGAATGGTATTTATTTTCTAATGGATTGGTTTCCAAAGAGAGATTGATAAAATGATCAATCTAATCAAATTTCTAAAACTCTTGGGTACTTATATATATATATATATATATATATATATATATATGTTCACACATATGCAATATATACTCATATATACATATATGTATACATATATATATGTGTAGTATGATTTCTGTTTTGCTTTTAAATGAACATACTGATTGAATTATGCATAGACTATTAAATAGTCATGCAAGGCCAAATTGCCCGCCCAAAGGATTGTATTAAAATCAAAATAGTTCATATCAATCTCGCTTTAAATGGAAAAAGCTGCTGATTAAACAGGCCTCAACATTTACTGCTTAGACACACTTATCGTTTTTGCAAATTTATGCGTTATGTGCGTATACACACACACATATATATTTTTTCATGTATACATATATATTATACATGTATGAAAGGGAAACTGCTGTCTAAATACACAGTATATATATATATATATTTATGTATACATTATATATATATATATATATATATATATATATATGTATATATATATATATATATATATATATATATATTTAGAGTGAGAGAGAGAGAGATTTGGTTGCTACGTGCTATGTTGAAGTCAGCTTCTTTTTTTAAATATGTATGCATATATATATCTGTGTGTGTGTGTATGTGTGTGTATGTATATGTATGCGTGTAAGAATTGTACACATACATGTGGAGAAAAGAATATATATCTAAATAATCTATAATCAGCTGAATGAATCAACTTTAATGAAGTTTTCTATTCATTTTTTTTATTGTATCTTTCTATTATACTTGTTTCTTCATTTATTTATTGTTAGGTTACGACTAATGACTTATTATACACGGGCTTATTAGTAACGATTTCTTATAATCCATTGAGTTGGTTGTGAAAAAATCAGATTCTAAAGTGTCACAAGTGAAAACAGTTCGAATCAGTAAACCTTTTAGATGAATACTTCGTTAAATGAGTACATCCGACTCAATTTTGTTTTTTCATATATACTCCACTAATATACTATAGAGGTTTAGGAGTGTCGTATTCTGCTCGGGAAGTCAAACTAAATTTGGCTAGTTCATCAATAAAGTAATCTAAGTAATTGTAGTAGCTGTTTGCATAGAGGGCGAATAGGGAAGCCAAAATATATTATGAACCCTGTTCCCAATAGGTATCAGTATTAAACAGAGAAGGAGAAATAGTGGTTGTACATTTCAGTCAAGAAATGTATTAACAAAGATTCACATTGTGAAACAGTGTGTCGACGTTTTATTAATGGAATAAAAAGAACACATTGTGAATATAAATAATGAAATTGTTCATAAGCTTAGAATTTGTAGCAGTGAATTTTTGAATTGTAAATTGTGTATTCTCCTATAGTCCTATATGAGAAATAGTTTTTGATCAAATTGTTCAGTGTTTGAATAGAGTTATGTTTTGGGGAAATTCGTGGTCGAGAAAATAGTCGTTTGTTCAGAAGCTGGTGTGTAAAGAAAGAGGATAAAACTTACTAGCTTCATGCTGAACTTAAGTGTGTTAAAGCAATATTTTCATGTGATCTATGAATGTCTCCACGTTAAGATTCGTCAATCGGGACCTTTACTTAGCGTCTTTCGCACGGAAGTGCAGTTTCAAAGTATTCGGTTACTTCCCTAATAAACTTGGTAAATATAACGAAGGCCTTATTGGCTGATAGCACGACAAATATTTTCGAAAAAAAAAATTAATACAGTTTTCAGTTTTACCCGCTTCATCCTGATCTTGACTGAATTTTTCAAAATAATTTAGAAGAAATCTGGTATTATCTGAATCCTAACCCCGACTTCAACTTTGAAAACATTCCAACTTTATTGTCGCACAATAACAGTGACACCATAGGCCGTTTTGGTCTCTGATGTCCTGCTTGAGGGTGCACGCGAGCCCAGGCAGACCTGCATACACCCGCATAGCTATTAGTGTCACCCTTATGAGAATACCAAATGGAGTCAGGGTGACAATCTTCGTAAGGGGAGTAACTGAATACGTAGAACCCTTACTTTTGTACGACTGGCCAAAAGTAGCAGTCCGGTTTAACAT
>OY735209.1:14879062-14904062 GCA_963457665.1 Thysanoteuthis rhombus
ATGTTAAACTTTAGCAGTATAACCATATATACTAATAACGATATATATATATATATATATATATATATATATATATATATATATACATATACATATATATATATATATATATATATATATATATATATATATATGTATGTATGTATGTTTGTATGTATGTATGTACATATACATCCATTCACAGAAACTGATACAGCTAGAGAAGTTACACATTTTTCAGTGCAAGTATACAAATATATATATATATATAAATATATATATAGCAATCAATAATTGTATATGTGTGTATGTGTGTATGTGTGTACGTATGTGTGTGTTTGTGTGTGTGTGTGTGTTTATTCGATATAAATACTTACATTTCCACGTTTATATTTATACATCCACAGTCTAATAAATTAGTATTTATGCGTTATCACTAGTATACAAGTTGTTATGTATATGTGTTGGTTCCCGTGTACATAAACTATAAAACGCGTACCATTAGCATTGGTAAGCCTTTGCAAAATCTATTTCTACAAATCTGTGAACATTTATATATACATTATCTTATTGGACCTTATCATGTTACGAGAATAATATTTCATTGAGGTCGTCTGCAAATCAGTATGTAAAGAATCAAAGCCGGCTTTTGAACGAATAGGTAGTATTTAAATTCCTTTTCAAATATTTCCATTTACATTTTTCTTTATGTTTTTCTCTCTTGAAGTTCCATTTTTTGAAAATTTCATCTTTTTTTTTTCTTTCTCTCTTTACCGTTCCATTCAGTTACATTTCCTTTTTTTTTCTTTTATTGATTTTATTCTTGGTTTTTTTCGAGTGTCTTATCTTTCTTCTTCTTTTTCTTTTTTCTTGAGGTCTTCTTTTCCTTTTAGGATCAAATTCGTTCGCTTTCCTCTCTTTCGTTTTATCTTTGACATGAGGGGCTCGTTTACTTATTCATTTTTGATGAACTAATTCAAAAAATAAATATACGGCGAGAACAACTTGCTGATCCACACACACATACACACACATATAGATTATATATATTTACGTGTGTGTGTGTGTGTGTGTGTGTGTGTGTATATATATATATATGTATATATATATATATGTATATATATATATATATATATATATATATATATATATATATGTGTGTGTGTGTGTGTGTGTGTGTGTGTGTGTTCGTGCGTCTGCTTGTGTGTGAGTGTTTATGGCGTGTGCTTGTGTGTGTGTGTGTGTGTGTGTGTGTGTGTGTGTGTGTGTGTGTGTGTGTGTGTTGATGTTATAAATAAGTTTGTTGGCCAAAACAGATGACTTAACCAGAGACCATTTTTTTTCTTTCATAGCGTCAGTGTATCAGATCAACCACTCGGCTCTAGTGGTTCACGTAAAGGGCCCGATACAGAACACGGACCGGCTTCCTAATGTATTTAATACAGCTCTCTTCACTTTGTAGCAGTCCTTCAACCCGTTTTTGCATTCTTACTATAGGAGAAAGAGACAAAATGAAAGAGAGACAGAGTGAGAGACAGATAGACAGACAGACAGACAAACAGAGACAGAGACAGAGAGAGAGACTGTTATTCGTATAATCGTTCCGGTTTTTGTGTTCGTCTGCTCCCCTTTCGTAGCTACCGTGTGTTTCATGCTGTCTGCTATAAACAGCCTCCGTTTCAGAATTACGCCCTTTTCAAGATCTACAACTCCTCCTCCTCACGATTTTTTGTCAACTGTTCCCTCCACTCATGGCCCTATTATTCCACCTCTCTTTTATTTCTTTCCATTTCTCTTTACTCCTTCTTGTATGTGTGTGTATGAAGGCGGGAAGGGTTGATTTTTTTTTTAATAAATAAAAACATTTCAAACATCTCCCAGTTCTTTTCTCCTTTCATTTAACTCGGAGGGATTCTTTTGCCACATTTTGCGAGAGGCGTTATTCTGTCTCTCTTACATTCTAATCTTTCGTTTTTGTTTTGTTTTGTTTTTTTTTGTTTTTTTCTTGTTTTTGTATTCTCCTTCTTTTTATTTTCTTTCCCTGTCTCTGTCTTTTGGTCTCCCTCTTTTTCTTTCCCTCTTTCTTTCGTTCTTTCTTTCTTAGAATAGATAGGTAATTACTGAGATAAGCTTCACTCTGTCTTCATTTCCATCTTTTTTTTCTTCCTTTATTTCTTTCTTTTTTTCTGTCTTTCTTTCTTTCTTTCTTTCTTTTTTTTCTTTCTTTCTTACTTTTTCTATCTTTCTTTCTCCCTCCCTTTCTCTCTTTCCTGTCTCTTTCTTTATATCTTACTCTCGCTCGTTCCCTCTTTCTTTCTTCCTTTCTTTCTTTCTTTCTCTCTTAGAATAGATAAGATATGCTTCACTCCATCTCGGAATAAAACTGTTTTTCATCTCTTTCTTTCTTTCTTTCTTTCTTTCTTTCTTTCTTTCTTTCTTTCTTTCTTTCTTTTTTTCTTTCTTTCTTTCTTTCTTTTTCCGTTTCTTTCCCTGTTTCTATTTTTTTAGTCTTCCTCTCACTCTTTCCCCCTTTCTTTCCTTTTTTCTTTCTCTCTTAGAAAAGATATTTACTAAAATTAATTTCATTCCGTCTCAGAATCAAACTATGCTTCCGTTTCTTTCTTTCTTTCTCTGTTTCTGACAATTTTCCTCTTGCTCGTTTCCTCTTTCTTTCTTTCTTTTTTTCTTTCGGTCTTACTTATTCCTTTCTTTCTCTCTTTCTTTCTCTCTTTCTTTCTTTTTTTCCTTCGCCAGTCTCTTTCTATTTGTGCTCCTCTTGCTTGTCCCCTGTTTATTTATTCTCTCTCTCTCTCACTCACTCTCTCTCTCTCTCTCACTCTCTCTCTCTCTCTCTCTCTTAGAAAAGGTACTTACGAAGATCAGCTTCACCCATTTCTGTCTGTCTATCTTCGTTCTTTACTTTCTTTCTAGTTTCTAACCCTCTTTTTCATAATACTGAACTGTTCATGTCCCCACCACCACCTTCTAGGCAATCTGTTTGTTTGTTTGTTTGTTTGTCTCCCTCTCTTCCTTCCTTCCTTCCTTCCTTCCTTCTGTTTTTCTGTCTTCTTTTTTTTTATTTTAAGATAAGCTTCGCTCCTTCTAAGGAGATTATCATTTTTCCTTCCTTTTTTTCCAATCTTTCTTTCTATATATCTTTCTATAAAATCTTTTTCATAATTTCAAACTTTTTCACGTCTTACCTTTTTCTCTCTGCCTTTATTAGCTTGTTTTTCTTTATTAATTTCCTTCTTTATTTTCTTCTTTCTTTTTCGTCAATTTCTCATAACGTTATTCTATTATGCTTTTATACGTTGAACATCAAAGATAGCGAAGGGTTCTATCCATTTTTCTGCATGTGCGTTGTTATTGAGTTTATTTGTGTGTTCCAGCGCCCCTGGCCATACCGTTTTGTCTACAGACTTGAAAGAAAAAGGCATCAGTATACCACCAGAACCCCATCTAAAAAATCTTCTTTTTTTTTAGAAAAATGGCTTGTCTGACCGAGTCGAAGCTTTTTTCTGACTGGTATTATTGACATGTAAATCCACTGTAATGAATTTTTTTCATTCTATTTTAGATGTTTCCTTATGGAAAACGTCGGTGATATCATAATTATAATATATATTAATCATATCAATTCTTCAATGGATTTTCTTTACGTGACTTTGAGTTTTGACGTTATGGTTGTTTAATTATTGACTATGATGGCGAATTTCTCTCTTCTTTTTTTTTCACGTTATATTCACATTTGCCTGTCTGGCTATCCTTCTTTCTATCTTGTGAAATGTTTCCTTTTTAGTCTAATAATTGCAAATTCTAATTTCTTTCCTTTTCTTCCATCTCTTTTCTCTTTCTGTCATGGTATATTTTTTTCTCTAACTTTTCTTACATTTTTCTTCCTCGTGTCTCTCCTTAAAAGGAAAAATTAATTTTGTCGAAAATATTAATCGTCTTTTATTATCAGTTTTTTTCAGTAATTACTTCTTGTTTATTCTGTTACTAATTCTCTGTTTCAACTCATGATTTTCTGATGATGATGTAATTAAATGTTGAAATATCAAAAAACAAAAACAAAAAAAAAACAAAAAAAAAAAACAACTTCTATGACCCCTGTCCGGTATTCAAATATCAATAACATACGAGATCATTTTTCTGCCAAATCTTCATCTTCTTAATATATATGTATATTACTATTCCTGATGGTATATATATATATATATATATATATACATATATATATATATATATATATATATATATATATATATATATATATATATATATGTATATATATACATGTATATATATATATATGTATATATATATATATGTATATATATATATATGTATATATATATATATATATGTATATATATATATATATGTATATATATATATATGTATATATATATACATATATATATATATATATATATATATATATATATATATATATATATGTATATATATATGTATATATATATATATATATATATATATATATTGTTTATTTGGAACCGTCCCTGAGACAGTCAGTATAAGTTTCTTCAGTTTTAAGTGTCTATCTATCTATCAATCTATCTACGTGTAAAGCGTACAAGCTGTACCAATGAATCTAGAGAGTGGAAAATTCAAAACATTTACTCCTTATCATGTCTAGATAAAACTTCCTTTTCTCTCCCCAACCAAATAGGTTTTGGTGAGGGTTCTATTTTCGATGTAAGCATATGTTGAATCATTGAGTTTTTGTCCTGTAACGCTCACGCTCATTTTCTCAAAGTTCAGATTTTTTAATGATCACCCCCACCAAGATGAGACAATTGATTCAGTCACTGATCATCAATTTACTAAATTTTTAGTTTATCTCCCCCCAACACAGCACTCCCAAAGACGTTGGTCACGTGACGGTTTTTGTTGAGGACTCTGCAGTAAGACGTTTGAAATAATTTGGTTATTTTTTTTGCGGTACGTTATTCAACAAGAGAGAGAGAGAGAGAGAGAGAGAGAGAGAGAGAGAGAGAGAGAGAGAGAGAATGGCATAATGGTCATCGGCATGGAGAACGACCTCAAAGAACCGAGTTCGAATCCCGTGTGAAACTGCTTATATTCTATGCCTACTTTACGTGGATATGATGAAGAAAAAGACACGGTTCCACTTTTACCTACACTTCTCTATCATTTCAAAATCTTCATGAAATGTGATTCCAGCGCTCAACCCATTCTCCCATAATCACTTTATAACCTTGTACAAGTCCTGTAGATCGACGTCCTTTAATGTGACCGAATTTGAACAGAACTTCTGATTTTCATTTATGTCTGTCTCAATCAATCTACGATACTTCAGAGTCCTAATAGCTGGATAGAAAAATGGGTCCATATGACATCTGATAACCTAATTGAATTGCTCATCCTACCTAAATTTTTGATTACACACACACACACACACACACACACACACACAAATACTTGCATGTGCGCACATACGCATGTATACAGATATGTATAAAACCTACCTTTACATCTGAAAATCCTTATATATTTCCGAAATATTTCTACCTAAATTCAATTTGAATTCATGTCTCTACTTGTTCAGCCTCTGATTATATATATATATATATATATATATATATATATATATATATATATATATATATATATATATATATATATATATATATATATATATATATATATATATATATATATATATATATATCTGGTCAGCGATCAGGAGAGATTGTTTTAGTGCCTAGTTACAATTTCCAGAAAATTACCACAAGTGACCTCGAGTGACCTTAATCGTAAAAATCATACTGCCTGTAACTTACCTGTTTGAATATGTATCCCTATGCAAAATGTCTGAATCTTTGGTGCAATATTGCGGCCAACAACTCAGAAAGTTCGTCGGAAATGACCAAAAATGACATATGATGATCTCGAATGACCCCAATGTAAAAATCCCATTCTTAAATACGTTGGCCGCGGACGAATCTGCCTCTATGCGAAATTTCAGTTTCATAGGTGCATAATTGGGGCTCAAAACTCGAAAAAATAGCTAGAAATGACAAGAGATTACCCCCAGTGATCTCAAATGACTTCAGAGGTCAGTATTGTATTGCTGATAACATTCACACTAAGAAGATTTCTTCTTATGCCGAATTTCAGGAAAAGAAGTGCAAGATCCTTACCAGAAACTTGAATCGGAAAATTGAGTTGTTACGTCAAGAAATGACCTCTCGTGACCCTGAATGGTCTGCTGCGCTTAGCATGTTACCATCTAAGTGAGAAGATGTACTCATATGCCTAATTTCGGCACTTTTGGTGCAAAATTGTGGCCAACGACTCTGACAATCGGCTAAAAGAGACTAGAATGATATCAGAAGTCGTCGTTGCGTTGATTTAGATCTGAAAATTGTCTATAAATGATCGGAATTGTCCCATGGTGACCTTAAATGAACTCAGAGGTCAACTCTGCATTTCATATACCATATTCCAGATTCATTGTTGATTAGGGTCGTTAGCTTTGAAAAAACGATTAAATCAGATTGGATAATTGAAATATACGTTATTCAGTTGTTAATGAGCCTTTTGTTTTCATAATTAAAGAAAAGAGCATATTGCAGGAAATTATAAAATTCACCATGTATGTATTCTTGTAATCCTTATATATATATATATATATATATATATATATATATATATATATACACGTAGATAGATAGATAGATAGATAGATAGATAGATAGATAGATGAATTATAGATTGTGCTCTATCATATTGTATTATTATTCTCGGTCTTTTTCGTCTCTTTTCTTTACCGGTGGCAGGTTCGATTTCTGCAGCAGCCCTATTTTCTGTAATTGTTTATTTTATCTACGTTGTCTGCATTGAATAATATATCAACCGTGTAACGATGGGAGATCATTTCAAATAAGTTTCTCTATAATATAACGCGATTTATTATTCATTCTGTCGGTCCAAGTATGTCCATTTCTTATACATATATATCGATCACTCATAAGACGGACTAGAATTCATATCCCACCACCTTGATCCCACCTTACCAAGTACCCGAATAGCTTAACACTGAAACATTACCTAGCTCCCCAATATCCTCACCAATCGATTTTCAGAATGCCCACCTTGTTTGACCAGTACAGCCAAATAAAATATCCATAACTGCTGCTACTACTTCCAAAAAAAGATCTTACCAACCCCCCACAAATTCTTTCATAGACATGAAACAGTCCAGACTCACTACTATGGCGTCCCTCAAATCCTAATTTTTTTTATTTTAATTTTTGCCTTCAAAGCAAGAAATCTTATGTTCTATTTGTTTTCTGTGGAAACCAGACCTTTCTAACGACTAAAAGGTACACACGTGCAACTGAAGATAGGTACACTTTCCCAAACATGTATAGCATACTAATTGATTCATTTGTGAATCGATCAATCAACGAACAAATAAATTCTCCATATACTTTTACTCCTGAGTTTGTTTCATTCCCTATTGTTTACATATATATATATATATATATATATATATATATGGAGAGAGAGAGGGGGGGGAGAGATCGGACAGGTTGGATAATAAATAAAAGAGCAAGAAAGAAAAAAAGAAAGGGAGAAAAGCCGGCGTGAAGAGATTGAAACAGATTGGTATATGTGACAGATGAAGATGAAAAAGGCAACGTGAATAAAGTGTAATGGATATCTATGGATGGATAGAACGGAAAAGGTATAGACACAGATAAATTACGAAGAGACCGAGACCCGTATGAGCTGACAGACTTTTGCCCTATGACTGGAATATTTATAGACGTAAACTTAGATGATATTGAGAAAGAGAATAACAGAAATTTGTTCTGTCATCAAGCAGGATTTATGTGAAAAGGAAAGATGACACCACACTAACATCAAGGCAGTAACCTTCATTTTTTTTATGATTTACGTTCGCCAAAACCGTGCGTGTCGTTTATAATTTTTATTATATCCTAGGGATATAAATTTGAGCTGACGATGGTAGCTCTGTTAAGTTGAAACTTGATCAATATGCGTACGTAATGCATATGTCTTTCAAGGCGCGTCTTTTCGAGCTTCCAAAAGGAATACACAGGCTCCACCATGCAGTGTAAACGAAGAGCAGGCGGTGCAGATTCGTTTCTCCAAAGGTTGCATCTGGTCTTATTCAAGAGCTGAGAGGGAAATCTGATCGAAGATTTCACGGAAAGTGCGCGTGGCCGCGCGGTTAACGGTTCGGCGAGCCAAGTTCTAACCCCGACTGGGACGGTTTGAGTTCATTTTGCCAAGATGCAAATTGGTAATGGCAGGTTGCACTCCCCTTTCTACCAACGTGTTCTTTCTGAGAAAGATCCATCCTCCCTCCCATCATAGGAAGGCCTATATCTTACACTAACTTGTGGAAGGCCTACCTCTTACACTTGCTCGGGGAAGGCGTACGTCTGACACTTACTTAGAGAAGGCCTTTGTTTCACACACACTTGGGGAAGGCCTGTCTTACACTCATTTGAGGGACGTCTATATCTCACACTCACTTTGGGAAGGCCTATATCTCACACTTATATAGGGAAGGCCTATATCTCACACTTATATAGGGAAGGCCTATGTCTCACACTTATATAGGGAAGGCCTATGTCTCACACTTTCAATGAGAAGGTGTATGTATAGCACCTTTTGGGGAAGGTCTATAACGTTCACCTAAGGAAAACCCATGTCTTACAATTACTTGGTCAAGGCTTATTGCTTGCACCTATTTCGGAGGGGGTATACGTCTTACAATTACTTGGGGGAAAGCCTATGTTTTAAACTTACTGCCGGAGGAATCTATGTCTCACACTTAGTTGGGGGAAGACCCATGACTTACACCTATTTGGAGAAAGCCTATGCTTCACACTTACTTGGGGAAGCTTATCTATTAGATTATTTGAGAAAGTCTTACATTTTACTTCGAGGGAGCCTATATACATATATATGTATATATCAAAATTACTCAGAAAAGGTTGTGCAACACATTTATTTGGGAAGGCCTGCGTCTAACAACATCTCAAAATGCTGGTAAAAATTCATATGTTTTCGGTTGATTCAATTGATTCGACTTTTTGCATTATGTTAGCAAAATCTCAGAAGTGCTGTCGAGGTTTTCGTTGGCCTCTATTGATTATGTGTGCGTGTCCTTAAAGAATGCTTACGGAATAGTGATAATTTTACTCGGTTATGACACTCATAGCTAGATATAAAATGCACATTTAACACTGTTTACTCTTCAATTGCAGCAGAATTAAAGTGACGCATGGCTGATATAAATGTGCAGTAGGCTCGAGCACGTTTCAGAAGAGTTAATAATGAGATTTTGAGCGCCAGAACATTAAATACTCAGGAAGACGCCAATAAAGTGGGCGAAATGTAGAAGGGAGATAGAGCAGACACAACATATGAAACTTTAGAAAAATAAGAAGTGAATCAGTCAACGCGTCTGAATAACATCCTTGAAGAAAAAATGACCTGTGAAAGGTGGTTGACCATTAGTCTAACAGCATGACAACACCCGTCCCCATATTGCAAATGCGACGCAGCTAAGTTCAGAAAGATGTTTAGCAAGTGGGTCGACTAGTATTTTTGTGAGTTCGATTTTCACGGGTGTCCCATTGTTGCGCCCCTGTAACAGACAAAACTGAGTTGAGTAAAGGACTTTTTTCATTGTGAGATAATGCTACCCTACACTTTTAAACTCATGCCTAAGCTTATTGAATATAAGGCTTCTCGAGAATAGATAATGGTGACCAAGTTCAATCCTCTTTGTGTTTCATACGTGTGATCTTTTGTTGAACTATGCTAAACGCAGCAAATAAAGGGCTTCTAACATTCGTAGTCTTGTACCAGACGAAGCTAAGCTTAGTAAATAATGGGTTTCCCGTCGTGAAGTAATGATTAGCGAGCTAGTCTAGCAAAACCATGTTTACCCAGCGTTAATTTCGATCCTAACTGAGTGAACCTACATTTGTGGCCAAGTGCCAGACTAACCCAAGCTTAGTACATGCCTAAAGGTAAATGCAGGTGAATACTGGTGAACAATAAAGTAATAATTTCTTATAATGTTTCTCTAAGTAGCTATAACTTGAGATACTTCCCTTCAAAATAGTCAAACGTCAGAAGATATAAGAGTTACCGTTGTAATCATCTTACTCACAACCTTTCACTATTTCCTAATTTGGTAGCTATCCTCTGCAGTTTGCTGTCGGTATCATCAGTGTCGGAAGTAATCACCAAAATTAACGCACCGTAACTTTGGAGTGACTGATGTTTTGTAAACAATATTTTGTGCCTAACATATTTACTGACAGAGCGCATGCGCGAAAGTTTTTTTTTTTTTTTTTTTTTTTTAAACAAGGTCTCTTTGTTAATCTGAGCGGAAAATTAACAGCCAATTAATACGTTTTATGCTTGCAGGCGTGACTACTTCCGGAACCGTTTTTTTTTTCTTCATCTCTCGTTTGATGATGTCAAGTTTATTACGTCATCATAAGTATCAGATTTTCTGTAGCAACGGCAGAAAGCAATAGTATTGAATACATAATGTCTCAACTATTGGTAGAGACACCGATGGGTGTACCGACCCAGGTGAGGTTTTGTTTAACCCGTTCGCTACCACGGATGAGATAATTCGTCTTGGAAAGCCATCAGTCCGTTTCCATTCTGGCGAATTGTCAGTCCTGTACAACTGACAAAGATAACTTGTTTAAGTCGTTAGTACATTGCCATTCACGAGGTAACTCTTTTTAGCAAATCACCAGTCTAGTGACACGGACGAGATAACTCGTCATACGATATGGTGTAACCCTTTTCTTTTCACATACGTTTATTGTATTTATTACTTACTTTTCTTTTCTGTATATGTAAGTTAATGTGTACGACAAACAAATTTTTAAGCAGGCAATTTTTCTTTTCATGAATCTTTTACAAAAACAAAAAACAACAAAAAAAAAGGGGCCCGGGAGTTACAATGCTATCTTTGGCTTCGAGACAGCAGGGACACTTTGGCACGCTTCCAAAGGTAGGAAAAGCCATAGACCAACAAATTCTACGTGAGAATGAACAAAGCAAGAAAGAAAGACACTCTTTGACTCGCGGAAAGTGTTGATGCAACCACTAGACTTAGAATAGGGCCTTCTGAAACAAATTGTCACAACTCTAATTAAAGACTTTATCGCTTCCATATGCCTTTGCAAAGCTGCCTCTAGCGAAATAGTTTGATTACAAAACATCAATGTTCTGATCACTCAAGAAGAATTTGAAGGGAATAATAGTCATGTTCTATACTTTCGTAGGGACAGAAAAAAAGTCGCTGAGTATTATATGATTCTATATAATTCTCTACTCACTGTAAATATCCATTCAAAGAGAATTTATACGTCAATTAAACCGAAGTCAGGGTTGTGGACACAATCATCAGTGGGTGCTACACACTTTTGACCTTGTGCCAGACAAGGTGAGGCTAAATAAATATCGTTAGTGACTCGCCGCGGCGTATGAGTTAGAGATCTACGTTAGCATAACATTACTACCCGGTAGGTTTGATCCCCACTGGTTGTCCAAACTTTCTAGTATCATAAACTATGATCAGTAAACATTATGGATGCATCCATTCAACTCGAAGGTCAGCAAGTAAAGCATTACTGACTAAAACTCTAAGACATGAATCGATCCACTAGTGTTGATAGCGTGGACAGAGCTGAAAATAAGAAGGAAATAATAATAATAATAATAATAATAATAATAATAATAATAATAATAATAATAATAATAATAACCAGGACCTTCCCTAAGATTCGTCAGATGTCTCTATCATGGGTATCGCGGAGTAAATACTTTTAAAACTTGTCTAGTTCGTCACGTCATCTTATATTTTGTCAGCCACGGTTTGGCCGGTGATCTCTGGGGATCCATGTTGTGAGTTCTGATCTCCATCTGCCACTTTCACAACATGACCTGCTCATTTGAGTTTTCTAATGAATTCTATGATATCTTGAACTCCTTAACTGGAAAAAGTAGACCACTGCATCTATTTAGGACAACGAATCCCCATGAAATCCTCAAAAGAAGAAGAAATCAAGTGGAGAATCACTCTCGGATAACAAGCTTTCGGTAGAGCGAGCTCAACCCTTAAAAAAAAAAAGGGAAAAGGGGTCTAAAAATCAATGCATTCTCCCAATGATCACCTATGGAGCTGAAATATGGAAACTAACTAAGAGATTGACCCTAAAACTGAGAACCACGCGAGGTGCACTGGAGAGAATCCTACTCAAGATTACATGGAGATATCACAACGAAAACAGTATTGATACATGAACGTAAACGAATAATAATAATAATAATAATAATGATAATAATAATAATAATAATAATAATAATGATAATAATAATGATAATGATAATAATAATAATGAAAGTAAAAAAAATAATCCAACACTAGTCACGTGATCAAACAAATAGACTATAAATCAAATTCAAAAAGCGTTCCTTTATCAACGATCGTATATTCTCGGAAGACTCTTGCTAAATCTGTTTAGTAGCAAATATATCACTTGTAATCTGTGTCATTACCCGTTTCCTCCAGCCGCCTCACCCCCACCCCCAAGTGCCTACCTTCACCCCCATCGACACTATTGATTTGGTTCACTCTCTCGATTTCTTTCTTTAGTTTGACCGGCAAAACGCCTGCCTACCGTCTCCTACCCCCTTCGACGCATGCGCACACTTGTCATGTCAGCCGACTCGGGCCGCGTTCAAATTATATCAACCAGTGTGGGATAAAATTCTCCCATAACATGTGGATTCGATCGTACACCGGCGCCGAACACGGACCAAATATAATTTGAGCACATTGCTTACAAGTCTGCAGTTACTGGAGACAAAATATGGGCGTACGGTCGGTCGGTCTGAGAGACGCAGGATACACACACACACACACACACACACACGCATATATATATATATATATATATATATATATATATATATATATATATTCCAACGTTGAATTGAGCACCCTGGTGGATGGGGAATCTATGCGATAATAAATATATCACTTAAATTCACCCTTACTGACTGTCCAGTTCCTTGGAGAGAGAGGATACCAGTCTCTGGGTCCGGAGCTAAGGTTTCGATCCTGCCTCGTGGTACTGGGCGGTATAATGGATAGTCTATAGCCACACTGAAGAGTTGTAACACATCGAAACAGCTGTCTGTGGATGACACAATAATTAACGCTCCTCTATTAATCAGGGTTGAGCTCTCTTTTAAGTGAAGTAACTCGTTCATTTTAAGCTTATGCAATGTTCTTCCAACATGGGATGGAGCACTCTGGTGGTTGGGGAATATACGTGTTAGTAAATATATTTCTTAAATTCAACTTTACTGACCGTTCAGCTCTGTGGAGTAGAGGGAGGATACCAGCCTCTGGATCTGAAGCTAAGGTTTTGATCCTGCCCCGAAGTACTGGACGGGATAATGGATAGTCTATAGCCGCACTGAAGTGTTGTAATACAACGGAACAGCTGCCTGTGGATGACACAATAATTAACGCTCCTCTATTAATCAGGGTTGAGCACTCTTTAAGTGAAGTAACCCGTTCATTTAAAGCTTATGCAATGCTCTTCCAACAAGGAATAGAGCACCCTGGTGGATGGGAAATCTATGTGTTGATAAATATCGCTTAAATTCTGACTGACTGTCCTGTTCCATGGAGCAGAGGGAGGATACCTGCCTCTGGGTCTAAAGCTAAGGTTTCGATCCTGCTTAGTGGTAGTGGACGGGATAATGGATAGTCTATAGCCACACTGAAGAGTTGTAATGCAACGAAACAGCTGTCTGTTGATGACACAATAAATATATATATATATATATATATATATATATTGCTTAATGAATATATTGTCTCAACTTATTACAAACAGACAATAAATGATATATTTTATCCGTTGTAGATGTTTTAGCACAGTACTCAGCATTAAACACAGTAAAAAGAGCTATTAGCATATAAATATATATATACACAAAGACATGTACCCGGGGAATGTAAACATCTTGTGCCTGTAGGACTCTTCAGCAACTGTTGTTTCATTTTGATTCTAGTAAACAACAGCCGGTTGCTGGAGAATGCAAGAGGAACAAAATGCTTACATTCACCTCGTGAATATTTTTTGAAGGTGAGTGAAACATTAACCATTTAATGACGAGAAATCATTTCAAATAAGTTTCTTTATAATCCAACGTAATTTATAATCATTCTGTTGGATGACATATATCCATAGACCGATAATGTGGTGAAAATTAGGGTTGAAAGCAGTTTTTCGGCCTTTGCATTACCGGTGTTTGTTTAGCTCAATGGTAAGAGCATCGCTAAGTTGTAGCGGTTACCCTATCGGTGGCAGGTTCAATTCCTGAAGTAACCACATTTTCTTCAATTGTTTATTCTATTAACATTGTCTAGTGATACATTAACAGTGTAATGATGGGAAACCCCCCTCTCTCTATATACATATATATATATATGTATATATATATATATATATATATGTATATATATATATATATATATATATATATATATATATATAAATATAGTACTGCAATAAATACTGTTACTGGTTTATATCATATAGTTCTTTATATAATTGATGGTGTTTGTCAATATAAAAATACTCTGTTCTTATTTCTACTTGTATGATTTAGTGAACATACTCTTTTTCAATTTTGAAACGAAGTGATAGAAAAAAAAGGATCTCAGTGATCAGCCTTCATAAAGCTAGCCACGGACCTTCTGTTATTTTCAAACTGTTCAAACTACTTAGTATCAGTAAAATGTTTGAGTATCGTATCATAAAGAGATCTACTGAACATTAGAATGTTGAAGACGTCCAACAATCTTCGGGCAGTGAGGATATTCAGTGCCATCGAAACTGCCGCGAATTGGATCCGAAGAAATCCTTCAGAAAAGCCGAAAATCATCACTAGAGAGATGAATAGTTCACCCAGATGGATATTCCATGTGATCAAAAGTGATCTCAGACTACGTACCTATCCTGATAGAACTGGACACGTGCTTATTTTTTGCTCTGGTTAAAATCAGCGACCAGAGATCAAAATCATTGTTTCAACAGTACATAAGAAATAGACACAGAAGAAATCTTTATTCGCAGATGGGAAGATTTTCGAAGTTAGTGTTTCTATTGCATAAAGAAATGTCTATGTTCATAATTCCATAGAAACTTCTGAGCTCATTTACGAAGTACAGCTGGGCCATTCCCTCTATAGTCATGATGTGATGGGGAGTGAGTTATAAAGGCGTTACCCATTTTCGTTTGTGAGAATGGCTTCGAACAACTGCTTATGTATATGTCAACGATAATCTCGAAGGTGAAGAAAGTACTGCTTCCATAACACCCATAATAGAAATGTCTGGCAAATCCTGGGGAAGATCTCTGTCCAACGACTGACAATTAAAGACTGATGATGATAACCAAGATCTAGTTAGCAGGCTTTTGTCTTGAGTGACTCGGATGAACACTTCTCTTTCTGATTCAGGTCCAGATTTCTGTATCCGCTGATGGATCAGAGTGTCGTGCTTGCAATGGGTATCGACCATATAAGAGTTTTTATTCCCAGTCGGTAACCAGTCTTTTCTGCTTTTTGGATGATGTCTTTTACTTCCTTTGTCGGTATATCGCTTCTTACTTCACTTTGATCGTTTAGTTGTATATCTTGTTAGAATCTGTCTTTCTCTATATATTGAGTTATGGCTTTTCAATGAATCTGTGCAGGTAGATCGGCTCTGACACCAAGGCATTTGTCAACTTTAGGTCTCTCTCAATTCCAGGAGTCGTGGCCTCCTTATATGTGGGCTCTAAACGTCTACCCCTCCATATTCACTCTTCAAGGACAAGAAAAGAGATATCATTGAATCCATCAGGAAATTCAAATGCTGCTACTGCTGCTGCTGCTGCTGATGATGATGATCGGCATCTACAGATTCTTTTCTAAGGGCGAGAGGGGAAGATATATTCCCAGTGAGGCAGAATATACCTTATAAGTAACCCGTTTACTAATGGATAATTGAACTACTGTAGCCATAAAAGACAGAAGGGCTCTGTCCTTTTTCTTTATTCTTATTCGTGCGTGTGTTTGTGTGTATCTGTGCTTCTGGCGATACCGTTTTATCTACAGACTTGAAAATTGACATCAGTTCTCTACTAGACCCTTTCCCAAAAATCTTTTTTTTTATCTCATTGGTGCCTTTCCTGACGGGTTCATTAATAATATATACATCCTCCAAAATCGATTTTTTCCTTTTTATTCTGTTTTAGATGTTTTCCAGTAGAGAACACCAGTGATATCATGGATATTTACTCCTCGAATAAAATTGCTTTACATGACTTCAAATTTTAAATCTACAGTTTTTCAGTCATTGGCTGTGATGGTGAGTAATACTATCTTTGTAAGTTGTGGATACAATTGTATAGTACCATTATCGTATATTGATCATAAGATTCCAACTTTCAAACCCCCGCACCCCAAGTGAGGAAGTATGATCCAGTCATCTATACTGCAAAAGAGTTTCCAAAGACGCCGATTGGACACGGTGAAATGCATGAAGCCTGACCTTAATGATGATACTTTTTTTGTGATATAGTTTATTTTCAATCTTTCCTTTCCAGATTGTTAGATCTCAACGACCATTCTGTCGTATCACCTTACACACACATATATGTTATTAGGAAATACATATGTACTTGGACAGAAATAATTATAAATGTTTTATATCACATTGAAACTCTATTCGAAATGATCTCCCGTTATTAAACAGAGAATGTATCATTTGGCGTTGGCAGTGAGAATAGAATAAACAAATGAAGGAAAAGGGGGTACCAAGGGAACTGAACCTGCAACAGATATGTAGCTGCTTTACCTGGTCTTGCTCTCACCACTGAGTTAATGCAAGGGCCCAAATAACTGATTTGACTAAAAATTTTAATTTTGTCCATTCACAGCCTACGTCTACGCTGTGTAGTCCAAATGATACATTCACTGTGTAATTATGGGAGACCATTTGAATAAAGTTTCAAAGTAATATAGCACACACACACACATACATATAGTTAAATATATTTTCAATTTATAAAAGTATAAAAAGAAAGAAACAGAAAACAGATTTCATCCATTGTAGTTGTTTAATCACAATGCACAATATTTAACACAGTAAAAAGCGCTATTGATATTTAAAACGTAAGAATGACAAGGATATGTACCCGGTGAATGGTAACATTTCGTGCCAAACGCATTCATCAGTAACCGGCAATAAGTTTAAGGAAAATACACGTTGCTGGTCGGTGACGAGTGCATTAGGCACAAAATCATATTATATATATATATATATATATATATATATATATATATATACCAACTGTTTCATTTCTCCAGGGAATTACCTTTTAAATTATTTTTAAAAAAACAATTCAATGATAATGATAAAATTGTTGAACTCATTACTGTCAATATATCAGAGGAGCGAACGTAAAAATTGCTCACAATTCTTTGATGTGAAGAAAAAGGTTTCTTTTTTGCCAATGTTTTTGCTTTTTTGTTTTTTGTTTTTGTTTTGTTTTATTGTTTCTTGCTTAGATGTGAGACAATTCGGCTGTGACAGAGAATATTATCCTATGTGTGTTTCCTGGTCACGAAAATCTAATGTCATAACACAGAAAAACGGAGAAGATGTTAGAAGCTATTAATTCTTTGGACTTGATCTTTTTCTCTGATAGTTCTACATGAGCAAGAAACAGAGAAGACATATGAACATGTTTTCTACGTTTGTTGCTCTTTCTTTGATCTTTCCCATTAACATGCCACTGGGCTTATGTATTCATTTATGTGAGTGGATATTTCTATTTATGCCTAATGATATAAATTCATGATAACTTACATCCAAAACGTATGCAGAATATTCAGAATGTTCGCTTTTACGAAAGAGCAACATTAGTACATGTTTCCCCAGCAATACAAAACCATGAGAATAAAAAAAAAAGCAATTACATTTAAACTATATCTGAAAAATGTTTGAGCATCCCCAGACCAAAAAAAAAAAATGTAAGTGCATTTACAAAGGGGATTATGTTTAAGAATTGATATTTGTTCTGTAAAATAATTGGGTTTTTTTTTTCATCATTAATTTGCTGACATTGATATACAGATTTTTTTTTACATCGTTATAAATGCTCATCTTACTCATGGAGGGTAGAGATATGCAAAAGAAAGTATCTTGAGTAAAGCTATTACGTCTGTGGCTGAAGTGGTTAAGGCGTTGTCTCTGAAAGACGGTTTCTCGAACCATACGAGTTCATGTTCTTGTCTGAAGGTACAAATTTTTTTTCCGCTTTCTTGCTATTTTCTCAAGCGGTCAAAGAGTGCATTGACCGAGAGAGTTGTGATCAGAAAAAACAACAATTGCAAAATGCTGTGAAACTTGTTATGAAGTAAACGCAATAATAGAGATTTTATCGACCAAACAGAGTTGACCCGACCACCAAGGTTAAGCTAGTTTCTGCTTCATCACCGGACAAACATGTTCTAATACAGTGATCAGCTACTTCTCTTTGTTATGGCCGACTTTATGATTTTTTTTTTCAGTTTTGTCCATGGCCAACGTGTATATTATATCACATCTTACATATAAGAATACATACACATTTCAAATATTTACACTACAAGGCAAAATTAAAGATTTTTTTCTGTATGAGTGATTATATTCATTTATTCATACACAACTGAAATCTGCAGTTTAGTTGATTTTTGGTAGAATTTTGGAATTTATGTATAAACAAGTCATGATTTGGCAAAACTCTGTGGACATGCCTACAGTAAACAAATTTTACAATGCAATATTTATGTTAGCAAAGATTGAACAGAACGTGAGAGAAAGCCTTCAATTGCTCAATGGCAAACACATAGATAAGATTTCAAATTCTTTCAGAAAATGTCCGACAGAGAACACTGCAACAGTCAACTGGTGGGCTGAGGATTCCTATTTTAAAATGGCTTCATCGTCCGTAATTTCTTTATCAGACTTTTAACAAAAGCGGTGAATAATCAGTAGTTAATAGTTTCCAATCAAAATTTAGTTTCTCTCTCATTTTTCCTTTTTTTTTAAATTTTCATTTGTTCGCCGTTCGTAATACCGAATGAGTGAGGGTATGAAACTCAACAATTTACAACCGGGATTACCTTCTCTATATAGCATAAAAAAAGCTTACACTAATCGTTGGTTTATACCGACACTAAAATGGCTTTGCTCTTTTGTGCATCCGTAGCGTATAGCACCCCTATGATACAAACCAGTGCACGCCACAGTTTGAAAGGCATCCTTCCTCCAGCTGCCAGTCAATCACTTGTAGTATCTGCTACAGTTATGCATCAACGCGTACGAGACTGGATTACAAATAAATTCACAGTGATATAAATCTGATAAAGGTTCGTATTTGCAGAGATAAGTTCTCGGTAACAAAAATTGCACGGGATAACCCAATTTTTTTTTTTTTTGCAATAGATTGTCTACCCAAAAAGTCAATGCATTGCTTTGAAGCATGAATTTCATGCTCGTCTAACACTTCATTTTGAATCCTCATAAATAGTTTTTCTAAACGTGTATCGGGGGGGGAAAAAGGACAACAGTGGATACACATTACCTCATTAAATACATGAACATACGTACTTATCAACGGGAGTTATACCTTGATATAAGATTAAGATACTTGAATAAATAGACAGACACACACATACAAACACACACACACACACACACACACACACACACACACACACACACACACACACACACATATATATATATATATATATATATGCTTAATGGTTCGCCTGTAGTCTGGGATTAAAACCGACGCAACAGATTCAATAGTCACATGGGTGGACATTCAATAGGAATGACACGAACAGCAAGTCACATCTGTTGTTATACTATAGAAATGGATATACGATCCGACAGAATGATTATAAATTGCGTTATATCATATTGAAACTTTTATTTTAAATGATCTTCTATGATTACACGGAGAATGAATCATTCGGCCTTGACAACATGAATAGAATAAACAATTAGAGAAACTGTTTCCGGCAGCATCCCCATTTCCTTTAATTGTTATATAATATAAAGCAATTTATAATCATAGATAGATAGATAGATAGATAGATATCACAGAAGTGGCACAAAAGTCACGTAAGAAAGCCGTGTGTTTAAAAAAAACTATATGATGTGTAGTATAAAGTAGCATCAATATACAATACATGATGATAATACCTTGCATAAAATAACAAACTACGTGTATGACGTTACTGAAGTCGGGGGAGGTAATGTTCGATTGACACTGCTAGGAGCTCTGTTGATATAACTGTTTTGTTTTTAGATCCCCAAAACGGTTACATGGTGAACAACTGATGATCCCAATTAGAGAAAATCTGCACATTGTACCATAATATCGAATAGAGCTAATTCAACGTTCGTAGCTTGTCATAGTTATTAACTGAATTATCATCTGAAATTCTCACTGTATTACTTATTAAGTACGTGATTTACGGTGAAGAGTGGATTTGAGGGCATTGACAAAAGAGGCAATTATGTTGATAAATAAAGATTGTTCGAGTTGAATGAAAGCTTTTCTTCTATCATCAGGCTCCGAATCTAATGAATTAGTAAAATAATAGCCAAAAATCATTGATAAGTTATAGGTAGGCCGGAACAGAGGAGAATTTTTTAAAAATCGCTATATTGAAACCTTGTTGGTCTTGAGCAATACACATGCTCTTTTTAGAACCTCTAATCTTGTCGAGGTGTCGTTAACTCGAAGGGTAAAAGCAGATCTTTGTTTAGGCTGCTTCTTTGGTGGACATGGGTTTGAGTCCTGCTCTACACCCATTTCGTATGATCATGTTTCTTTATACACATGCATATATATATATATATATATATATATATATATATATATATATATATATATATATCTGCTGAACGAAGCCATCGTATATGTAAAGCTTTGTAGAATATATATATATATATATATTCTACAAAGCTTTACATATACGATGGCTTCGTTCAGCAGGAAGGGTTCTCCATGTAATGTCAGGTCACAAGTCAGTGGGGCCTGAACATGAATAACCCAAAAGCGCAATGGAGTTTTAAGGCCAAGAGCGGCTTGTGCACTTCCAACCCCATCCTTTAAATCAAGGGTTTGCATTTAATTGCCCACCGAGGTAGTGCATATAGCAGCAAAACCAATAGGTCGTAGTTTTGATTAGACAAAAAACTCTATTTGAAATGACCTCCCATTATTGGACGATGAAATTGGACTAGCCAGCATAAATAGAACAATCAATTAAATGTTTAGCTCAATGGTCAGAGCAATGCTACGTTGAAGCAGCTACCTTGGCAGTCACAGATTCAATTCCTGCAGTAGCCCTATTTTCTTTGATTGCTAATTCTATTTACGCTGGCTGGGCCAAATGATACATTCATCGCATAAAAATGGGAAATAATTTGAAATAGAGTTTCAAAACGATATAATGAATTTACAGTTATTTCCGGATTATATATCTATTTAGACCATAGAGTGAAGAGGAGGGAGAGTGAAACACTGGGAAATACCAGGATCTAGCGAGAGAACTGAAGAAGATATGGAACATGAAAGCCAGGGTGGTACCTGTCATAGTGGGCGCACTAAGAACTGTCCAAAAGACACTGAGGACGAGACTGGAGGAGATCGGGATAAAGGGAAGGATTGAGACTGTACAGATCACAGCACTGCCAGGAACTGCGCGGATACTGAGGAAAATGCTAAAAATATGAAGACTGCAACACTGATTGTTAACGATGGCCTAACAGAGGAAGGGAAATGAAATCGGAAACGTAAACCACAGCACTGGCATGATAGGCAAAAGAGAGTAGAGATGTTGGCTGAAGACGAGAGGAGACTTATTGTCACTCAGCCTTCAGCAATGACCACTGGGCAACCAGAGTGAAATTGTAAACTGCAGTATTACTGAAACCTATGAGAACTAAGAGAGGAGGCCAGGAGACTTGAGGAGACTTGCTGTCACTCAAAGTCCAGCGATAACCACCAGGCAACAGGTGTGAGATTGCATAATTATAATAATAATAATAATAGTAATAGAAATAATAATAATAAGAAGAAGTAGAAGAAGAATATATATATATATATATATATATATATAGAGAGAGAGAGAGAGAGAGAGAGAGAGAGAGAGGGGGGGGAGTCTGCTGGATGGAGCCGACGAGTGAAATTATGGTCATCAAAGTTCACCACAGGTCACTTTTAGGTAACGTTTTACTCTTCGGCCTGACGAAAGAACTTAAACGGCAAATAAACAAACTTGATGTGTTCTGTTTCGTTTGTAAAACGTTGTGCAATCCTGAAAAATGACCTCCTCATACGGGCATCCAGCAGGAGCAGTACTAATGTTATGCACCCAGAAGACCCTGTCAAACTAAAGGACTGCATCATTTATTTGGATTAGTGCAACAGAATATACTTCTTTCTTTTTTGTTTGTTTGTTTTTTTCTTTCGGTAACAGCAAATCCTCTTTGACACATACGCACGTACGCATGTATAAATAAGCAGATGCAGGCACCTAAAACAGAGAGAGAAAGATAGAAAGGGAGACAATCACTGCCAGTAGAATAGATATAAAACACACCGTTCTTCTTTTTAAATGACACCGATTGGTAATTGCTATTCGATTGTGGTAAGTCTGAGAGAAAGTAAGAAAGAGTTGAAGAGGATAATTGTAGTGTTGGCCCTGAAGACGCTAAGCAGAAAAGAGAGAGAAGAAAAAAAAAGGCTTCTCCTTTACTCCTTACGGTGACCATTAATTTAATTTATAAATTTTCAGGCCATTCATCATCAAGACGTGGCTAGGAGTGTGGGAGAAGAAGTGGATTCGGGGAATGAAAGAGTGAAGAGGCTGTATGGAAATGAAAATAGATCGGACGAAGAGATTGGCAGCGGAAACGATATTGTTGTTGAGAAGAGAATGAAGATTTCGGCGAAAATGAAACAATGCCCGGGGAGTTGAACAAAGTCAGTCTTTTAAGTTACCCAAATCTGAATTAATTGGTTCATTCATCGAGACGCAACTCCCTTATAGCCCTTGAGCTGCTGATTGAAGAGTTCCAGTTCATTTCCAGAGTAAAACCGCTTTTTCACTGTAAAACCTTTGATTGCATGTTTCATAGCAAAACTTTTCCTGGTGAATTTTTTACGGCTAAATCATTTACAATACATTTCCACGGTAAAACTCATTCTTAATTCATTTCTGTTGTAATATCTTTCTCCATTTATTTACGTAATACATCATCAACTTCTATTCTGTCAGTGAGTTGGTATCAGTAGCCAAGCGGTTAACGACACGGGGAATGGGATCAGTAAACCTAGTACAAAGGTTTACGATCAATTTGCGCTAATGTCCTTGGGAAAGGCATCTATTCAGCCCTCCCAGGCCAACTCGTTATTGGCCCGTGTAGCAGGTCAAGACCCATCACTCTCATGTTTTGTACACATGAGAAAGGCCAATGTCCAACTGCAGAACCTGAAAGATTATAAAAAAAAAAGATTATCAACAACGCAGATAATCACTATTTCCCGGATTTTCAATATATGTTTGAGATAAAATCAGTTTCAGTATTTCAATAGTAAAATCATCAGCAAGCCATTTACTTTACACTTGAAATATTTACTTTTTCTAATAGTAACGCATGCATTCGTTCCTGGCCACGGACAATCCATTTCTACCTGATTTTCATCGCACAACACCTTGTTTAAGTGTTGAAAGCTGCTAAAATATTTTTTTACTTACAAAAGTTTCAAAATTCAATTCTTAAATGTCTTTTTTCTCACTGTCGCCAGAAACATTTCAATTCAATTCATTTCGACATAAAATGAGTAAAGCTGAGATAGGAGTAGCGGTAAAGTCAGTTGGAAACGATAAGAAAAGTCTCGTTTACCTATACCAGATTCAAATGCAGTCGGCATTAAATTACAATACTGACTATTGTTCCATTTTCACTGTTGTTAAAATTCGCTGTTTTACGGCAGATACTATTTGGCTTACAAACCGTCAATCAAAACTCTCACCAAAACTCTCAGTATAGGTTTCTTCAGTTTTGAAATTAGTTAGGCTTGCTGGCTGGCTATATATGTATCATGCGTACAAGGTGCATTAATGAATCTATAGGTTTGAAAAATGTACGTGTGATACATAGCCAGCCAAACATACATGAAAACTGAAGAAACCTATGGCTGACGGTTACCAATAGATAGACATTGAGATCGAGAGATGTGTTGATAGATAAATAAATATGAACACATTGATATTGATAGATATATAGTAACACATTGAGGAAGATGGATAGATAGATAGTAACACATTGAGATAGATAGATAGATAGATAATAACACAATGGGATTGATTGATAGATAGATAAATGGATAGCAACATATTGAGAAAGGGAGATAGTGACACATTGAGATAGATAATAACACAATGAGATAGATAGATAGATAGATAGATAGATAGATAGCAACACATTGAGAAAGGTAGATAGATAGATAGTGATACATTGAGATAGATAGTTGCACATTGAGATTGGTAGATAGACAGATAGATAAATAGATAGATAGATAGATAGATAGATAGATAGATTGATAGATAGATTGATAGATAGATAAATAGATAGATAGATAGATTGATAGATAGATAGATAAATAGATAGATAGATAGATTGATAGATAGATAGATAGATAGATAGATAGATAGATAGATTGATTGATTGATAGTGACACATTGTGATATATATGACCTCACATAAACATCTGAGATCAATACAAGAATAGTGCTAACATAGAGAAAGCCTCTTTGA
>OY735209.1:14909062-14919062 GCA_963457665.1 Thysanoteuthis rhombus
CATAATAATGATGATAATATATATACATATATATATATATATATATATGTTGTACTTTACAAATATATACGCCGCATTTCACAGAAATCTTTGTTAGGATGTCTGAGTTTAGTGCAATTGGTAGAAAACGAGTCATGTATAGCATCATTAGTGTAGTGACTTTGATGCGTGTGACCTTGCTCCTTAAACTTGATTTTTGTTAATAATTATACGCTATCCGACAGTATGGCGTTTCTATGAAAAAAAAATCGTAAACCGAGATGTCGAAAAGCGAAGAAGCAATTGCTGTTGATTTGTATCACAACATAACTTACTGGACCGCAAAAATTTATACAGAGCCATCGGAGATACGGATTGTGAGAGGTACAGAGTTATATGTTGGATAGAGAGGAAGAGAGTATGCGCTGTTGCTATTACTGCTCGCTGCATAACAAACGCTGGAAACAGCGTCTGCTTTCCATTTTTTTTTTTTTTTTTCGTAAAAGCGAAAACTGGCAGGAAGTGAACTTCCAAAACGTGGGATTCATCTCTGCCTGGATTTGAGGCAGTGATCACCAAGCTATTGCCCCAGTCTAATACTATTGTGAATTCAGTCCTTACTAGGTGCCCAATACTTGTGGCCGTCGGTCTTTTGAAGGAAAGCTTAGTAAATATCTGATTATTTCTCTCATCTATGTTCATTTGCTATAAAGTTTCGGCCTTGTATCTTCCGGCCTTCAGGGGTGGGGATTCCTGGTTCTAGAACTGAACATGTTGCATTCATTTTTGAATATATATATATATATATATATATATATATATATATATATATATATATATATATATATGGAGAGAGAGAGAGAGTTGTGTTTTGGTATCAAATAGCATCAAGTTGCTTCTCTTTCAATGGGTTATCTGTTAGTTTTTTTAGCAGTTCATGGGGTATATCTATATCGATGTTTAGTCGGCTAATTAGTTCGACAGAACAAACTATAGATGCCACTTCTTTCTGGCTTTGTATTCACCACAAGTTCTAGAACCTGGAACACCCTGGAAAGTGTCGGATGGTGCACGGCCGAAACGTCGAGAACAAAGGAATGTATGGGCGAGGAAAACGGTCCGACCGTATCATACACAATGATTAATACATCCCGAGTAACAAAATTAAGACAATGATCTATCAATTTGTCTGATCTTGGAGCAATGGTTAGCAAGCTAATGGCGTATATCCTGAATAATGTTGTGATCTCAACATTCTAGACCTTGTGTCCGACATAACTAAGCTACATAATTATAACTAACAACTCATGTGTAACTGACCACCATTGTAAGATTATGAGATTATGTTTTTTTTCACTATTACCTGCATTTGTAAGAGTGCATTCAATTTTGCTGCTAGTTTTCAATGTGTTCTTCAAGAAAACCCTTTGACAGGTACATAGACAAATTGACAGATTGAACATTGATGCAGTAGAATCTCACAAGTGCTATAATGTCAGATTTGTCTCCAGAAAGAATCTAAAATTTAAAATGCCGAGTCTCAAGACGAGCATTTGCCAACTAACCAGAAAATTTCCGGTCATAATGTCAGATTAAAACCGGAAATCTCTTGAGTAGTTGGGAAATGCTTGTCTTGAGACTAAGCATTTTAAAATTTAAGCTCTATCTGGAGTCAAATCAGTGGCATAGCTAGAGATTTGGGTGCCCGGGAGTGCAGCTTTTTTTAGAAACCCACCCCCAGCATTTAATGAGATTTTTCAGTAGAATGAAGTAGGTTAATTCTTATCTATAAAGCTTTTGGTTGCCCCCTCCATTGGGGATCATTTTCAGATTGCTCTAATTCCCTCCAACCCAGCCGTAGGAAATGAAAACTAACTAATTTATGCTAATAAATAAGCTGATTACGCAAAGAAAGAAACATTGGCACACAATTAGCTAAGATAGTATTCATTAACTCAAGAAGTTCATCAATTGTCTTTTATGTCACTTACGAATTAATTAGCATGCAGGAACCTTGATTCAAAATGCCATCATTTTCAAGAGAAAAAATTTTCCTTTAACTCCTAAGCTTTACATTTATTTTCCATCGAAAACAGAGAAATCTCACAATGGTTTCCTCGGTAAATTCTTGTAGGCAAAATCTCATTCCAAGGCATGAGGAGCTATAAGTACATGAAAGGAAAAATAAAAATAAATCGCAGATGCCGAAGATAATGTCACCTTTAACCTTTCGTCCCAATAAAATCTCCATGCTGAAGGGCCGGTTAGAGAAAGAATAGAGACAGAAAAAAAAGAGGAAAAGAAAGCCGTATATTCTTTTGTACATCCCTGTCAAAGAAACCACGGTTGTAATGGCGGACATAGTCTCGGTTTCGTTTTGCGCATGCGCGCGCCGATGCTCAAAAGCATTGTAACGCAATTTCAAGCGTGCTGCTTACATTATGGACAGCCGCGCTGGTCGTGAACTTTGCAGTAGCCCGACAGGGAAGGAATTGTCTAAGGGAACGGCCAGGCTGTTTCATTCACATGCAGAAGGTCAGAAAAGTAGGCGAAACTTTGGTTTGAGGCTTTGTGATTGGAATTGGCAGAGTGAAAAGTATTTTCTATGAGTGTTTGATCTTGGCTGGTTGGCGATTAATTGAGAAGAAAGAAAGAAAGGAAGGAAGGGGGAGGGAGGAGGGAAGGAATGGAGGAAGGATGAAAGAAAGAAAGGAAGGAAAGAAGGCAGGGAGGAAGAAAGAAAGAATGAAAGGGAGGAAGCAAAGAAGGAAGGAAGGGGGGAGGGAGGAAAGGAGGAAGGGAGGAAGGAAATAAGGAAGGATGGAAAGAAGGAAAGATTGAAGGAAGGAAGGAAAGAAGGGAGGAAAGAAAAAAGAAAGAAAGAAAGAAAGAAAGAAAGAAAGAAAGAAAGGGAGGGAGGGAGGGAGGAAAGGAGGAAGGAAGAAAGAAAGAAAGGAAGGAAGCAAGAAATTGTAGACGTAGAAAAAAGTTAGTGTACAGAAGTGTGAAAAATAGAAGAGAAAGAGTGAAAAATGGAAAAAGAAAAAAAAAACGGAACCGCTGTAAGAAAACATTTAATTTTCAAGGAAGGAAGAGAGTGAGAGAGGAGAGAAAACAACGAAAAAAAAGAAAGATCGAAAGAAAGAAACGCGAAAAGAGCAAAGAAAAGGACAGAGAGAGAGAGAGAGAGAGAGAGAGAGTGAGAAAATTAGTGGTCTAGAAAGAGAGAAAAGGAAAAAATGAGCCGAGAAAGAAAGATGGAAAACAAGGAAAGATCGGAAAAAACAAAATGGAAATTGGACAAAACAGGTCTGGTTATTTGCACAATGAAAACTGTCACATGACCTACGTCTTTGGGGAGCATGCCGTGTACAATAAAAAAAATGGAATAAAGGGTGATCAATGAATAGGTTACATCTCTTGCCATTTGGGCAATGATCACGAAAAAGTCCTAATTAAAAAAAAAAACAGGTGGACACAAATAAGGAATCAATTTAGCATAAATCTGCATCGTAAATTGAACACCTTACAAACCTACTTTGAGGGAAAATTATAAAGAATAAAAACTTTCTTCCTACACATAGAAAGGAGTGAATGTTTAAACTTTCAGACCCTTATCTCCATCGATGCAGTCTGTATGCATGAAACATACATAGCCACCCAGCCAAACCAGATTATAGACTGAGAGAAAAACTATGATGACAGTTTTGGTGACTGCTTTGGATGACTATTTCTAATAAACAAGATTGGAAGAGAAAGGAATGTTGAGATACAGAAAGAAAGAAAAGAGCTTGCGCCCTGGTTGAGCCAGAGGTCGGTGTTCGAGCCTTGAATAAATGCCAGGATTTCAAATGTTAATTTCCAACTCAAAAGACGCTTCTCACATCGAAAATTAATGCAGCACAATCCTCCTACCCCAACCTATTTCGTTCGACCTTGTGTTTTATCCACACTGGGTGACTCACACTTGTACGTTGGGGTCAGATTAAGCACTTGGACGTCGACCGTGGCATGATGGTCTGCAAATGTGTCTCGGAGGCAACTCAGTGGAGTGAGTTCGATCCTAACTGAATGCATCACCCGTGTAACTTCGTTACAAGCTGAGATAAACATAGTAAACATCTATTGAGAGAGAGAGAGAGAGAGGGAGGGAGACTTAAGTTGAAGGAGAGTCTAGGAGATGAAAATCTCCATTGGTCAAAATGGAGGCCCTTGGATCGCAGAGAAGAAATTCCCAAGTGGGGAATTTAAGCTAGGGGAGGGAAAAACACAAGCTCAAATGATTTCGAAACTTTGAAAACTCAAGGACCTTTTCAAAAAAGGAAATATTCTGGCGGGCCCGAATTTTTAGTATTTAGGTTATAGTCCAATTAATGAACTACAAGAGAAGGTAATTTTGACTTTTTTAAAAATCATATTCAAAATTGGTTACATTTATTCAGGTTCCAATTTAAAGTACTGGTCAGTGTACAATAATTATGTTTTAAGATACTGCTGCAGGCCCCGGACATTATTTGACGGACCCCCCAGTGGTTCGCAGACACAAGTTTCAAAACCATTGCATCGGATTAGATCGGATCGTTAGTTTGATTGTAACTGAATGTTATACAAGAGTAGTTTTGTGTCGGACTAAGCAAAACATCGTGGAGCAATGTTTAAGACAATCATCTGAGTGTTTTGGGTCGCGAGTTCGATTCTCACTGAGTACTGCATTAATCTAATCAAATATCTACATTCACATATGTATGCACGTGTATTCACATCCAAAGGTATACATACGTGCTTCCATACTTGCAAATACAATGGATTTGACCAGGACTCAAATTTACAAGATCAAGTGAGAAACAGCGGATAACGAAAAAAAAAGGAAATATTAAGTAGACGTCAGAGTGCCAATGCAGACAATCGGACAGTCACGTTTAGCGCACTGTTCTCAAAAGGAATAAGTTGAATTCGTGCACGAATCGACGACTCCAGTTTTATAGTAACCTTTACAAAACTTAAATGATTTTAATAAGACTTATGTCATCTTGTAAAGACCTGAATTATAAAAGTGAATTACACTAACCCAAAGGTTTTTTTGTTTTTTTAACAAAACAATGATATCTCCAATTTGTAAACGCGAGCTTAGTGTTTAGTGTTGGACATGAGAAAGATTTTAAAAGCCACGCACAAAAGAAATATGTTCGAAAATAAATTATTTCTAATACCTGTGTCTCTGCGGTGCACTTGTTCATGTTGAAATCAAGAGATTGGTGGCACAAATCCACCGGAAACTACACATAGTCTTTATGGATGAGAGTGTCGTGTACATATCAATATTAAAGAAAACAAGACCAGCAAGAAAAATTTCCATCCGTACAATGTGTTAATATAATTGTGAATACTTGAAAAATACTGAACAAGAATATTTTAACATAAAGGGGATGAAAAAATATCAATGCAAACGCAAAAGTGAACAATCTTATTTTACAAGGTTTGATTACACATGGGAATATGTCAAAACAAATAGCTATTTTGTCCCACTGCATCAAAATGTTTTCGTGTATTTGATGCCAAAATATTCTTGTTCGATACTTTAAAGTTTTCACAATTGTATTATTGCAATATTCTTACTGGTTTAAATATGAAAGAGAAAAAGAAAGAAATTTTGAGGACACTCTAGGATTGCAAACTTTCGACAAAGTAAGCTCAACCTACATGAATAGGAGAATTCTATTAGTTTCAAAAGGAAGCTGTCTACAACCAATGTATCCTCTTGGTAGTCACATAGAGAGCTGAAACATGGAACTCAACCACAAGATTGGACAACAAACTGATAAGAATGCAACGTGCACAGGAGAGAATCATGCTCAACATCACATGGAGAGATCAAAAGATAGCCCAGTATATAAGAAAATAAATGGGGTTCAGAGATATCATAGAAATCATAAGAAAACTCAAATAGCAATGGGCAGGTTCTGCCTCAATAATGTCCAACAACCGCTGGACATTGAATCTCATGAAGTCGATTCCCAAAAATCATAAGTGGGCAAAGTATAGGATGATCTGACAAACTGGATAAGTTCAGAAAGTACTGGCTCCGCGATGCCCACAATGATGATGATGATGATGATGATAATGATGATAATGACGAATAGTGTGCTAACGTTCATGACTATGATACTCTTGTATTCCTGTCTTTGGAAAAATTGTCATTTCGTGGTTCCTGACACGAATCAGGAATAATGCCATACGTAATTGTTTTGCTCCTGATATATACATTTTTCTCCTTGGAAAACTTTACAGAATGTAAAACTATCTTGAATTTCATCATTAAATGAAGCATTGTAAATTATTATCAATTTCACAGAGTAAATTGATTTTCTACGAGTCTTGGCATTCATTGGATTTTATCTGGACTCAACCTGACGCTGTGAAGAGAAATGCATTGGAATATGAGGTGCCAATCAGATCTATTTAGTTTGACACAAAATAAATCGAAACTACTTCCAGCCAATAAATACGGTAATTAGAAAAGGGCTTGAGTCTGTCAGATAAGTGGCTGAAAACGCAAAACGTTCATGTCGTAGTCTGATTCCATCTCGTCAAAAATGTTTGGTGTCTTCTTTTCAGAACTCCAGACAACGCTAGGAAGCCGAAGAGCATGTCGGGCGAAAGCTACCGTCAATACAACAAATATGACGACAAAAGTGATTGATTGAATAAAGAGCTTGTAGAAATGGTAGAATATAACGATGTGAGAAGATAGGAAGAGGATGAAAAAGCAACTAAAATTTCAATTAAATAAACATTAGCAAAAAAAAAAAAGATCTATAATAATTGATTGAATGTGACTTAGATTTTGCCTGGACTCAACCTGTGAAAGGAAAAGCATAAAGAATTCAGGTGCCAATTAGGTAGATTTAATTTGACAGAAATGGAAACGAACTAATTTAGGTCAATAAAAATGCTAATTAGCAAATGACCTCGCCTGACGAATTAGCGGCTAAAGTATTTTTTCATAAAACCCAGAATGTTTTTGTCGCATTTTCGTTTCATTCTGTCGATGATTTTTGATGTCACCGACGCATTTATAATCAAACTCAGAAGTAGGTATGAAATTCTGTTTTTCTTCTTCTTCTTTTGTCATCCTCGACGTTTTTTATTTGGTTCATCAAATTCCAGAGAGAGTTTTTCCTTCTTTTCAACCCCATTCCATTTCAATACGGGTCTTTTTCTACATCTTCTTTATCTTATTTTTCTGTAGAAGCCTGTAGTTTCATCCCTCGGGTAAACGAATCGGAAACATACATCGGCTCAGCAGGGAAAGTATATTGGCATCATAAGGAAGAATTGACGAGCTCTAAGATGTTCTCTGGAAAGGGCACCGGAAGTGAGAGGTACATGAATGGATACTTCATTTCAGGACTTCAAACAACGCTAGAAAGCTAATGAGCATATCGAGAGAGATGTACTAAAAATATTGAATATAACAACAATAAGAGAAAAAATATGGAATAACAAAAATTCCTAATTTTAGAACTTCATACAACGCTGGGAAACTGAAGAACTGTCAGGAGAAACGTTGTATTAGAAACATTAAAGATGAAATTAAATGGAATCGCGATATCACTTCTTTCCAGAACTTCAGACAACGTTCGGAAGCCGGAGAGTATAACTGGTGGTGAAAACCTCTATCAAAACAATAGATATAACAAAAACAGTGATTATTCCGATCAAGTGAAGAACTCTTCATTTTGGAAATTCAGAAATTAATTCTAATCTTATAAATCTCAAAATTACTAATCTTCTTTTATATTTCAGTTTGAAACAAAGCCAGAAAAGCGCAGTTCCCTCAATGAGAATCAAAATCGATACTAATCGCTCGCGAAATGTACCCTCTGATCATCTCTCAACAATCGTTACCTTGGTCTTATAAATATCAACTTATCCAGCGAGTGATTTTCCCCTAGATATGAACATCTATTATACTTGAATCTTTTCTCTTGATCGCTCTTTTATTTTTAATGCTTTTTTCACCTTTTTAATTGTAAGAACCATTGTTTCCTTCATGAAGGTGACCAATCATCATTGGAGAGGGAAACGAATACCATTGTTTTTTTTTAATCTTTGTACATCAGCCAAAATTGCATAAAAAATTTTAAGTGGTAATGAGAATGATAAGTCACATATACAAATACACATATATATACTCTTGCCTCCCCCTCCAAAAAAAATGAGCCGAACACTTTTCATCACATGATTTTATCACCAATGAAACCTATGGGCGCATATCAAGTACCAGACGGCTGGGAGAAAATTTGGGAACACTGACCAGCCGTATGGAAACAGTCAGAGATGAATGAAACAACGTTGAAACAGCATGGAGCGCACAACTATTGGACAATTTGACTAAATGGCTCAGTTTTCTGAAGAGAAAAAAACAAGGAAAAAGCTATCCCATATTAAAACGTACTCTGTACACACAAATATCGCATGCATTCTTGTAAAACATTGTCGAATATTCTTCTATCTATAATTGTTAGAATAAAAGAGTAATTGAAACAACAACAAAAATTGATTTTAAAATGAGCCCAGTCCATTCTTTTGCCCGGGATTGTAAGTATGTAGAGTGTGAAAGAGAACTATAAATGATGAAATAATTTCCAGAATTTATGTTTAGTTCATCAACAAAATTAAAGGAATGGAGTGCTTTGCTTATATTTTCTTATCCGTGCCTGTCTTTAGAAGAAAATTATACTTTTTTTTTTATAATACATTCCCTAATTTCATGCTGCGACGTCATTATTCAAACACACATACTTGTAAAATTTTGTACGATACGTTTTTTTAATTCTTTTCGGAAGATTCATTGCCCTTCGTTCCATCTCGTCACCCCGAAATATAATTTGGCATAAAACACACAGGATCATTTGAGATCTTTGGTCAAAGAGTCAGCTATTTCTTTATAGTTTCAAATAAATTCTAAACCGAGTAAATGATATCATAGCTTTCTCCTATTGCTACCTTTCTGATCACTGAAAGTCCATTTTTCCTGATTTTTCAATAAGTTTCTATTGTAAAATGATTAAGAATGCACTTCTATAGTTGTATGATTTGCGATGCGTATCTAGAATAAAATCATTATCACTGCATCATCCATAACACTCATGTTAATTCCCGGCCACTGAAGATCTTTTACCTCTTTATTTTCGATAGATTTATATGGAAAAATCATTAGCAATTTATTTACAGTATACATGAAATTTTACTGCCAGTAACGCTTGCATTAATTCATAATTGAGTACCAAAACTCGCTAAAAATGAAAATCAAATTGGAATAATCCCAAAACCCGTGCTCGGTCAACAATGGGTGCATCTACAACCATAAATATTCCTTTTGTTAATACAGAAAATAACTGAAGCAAAGCAGGAATATAGTGGGGTAGCTGTAAAGTCAGTGGGTACTAAGAACTATATTTTGTAATCGTATCTACTATATACGGGTTTCAAATACAATCAACGTTGGAATACAATCGTATTCATTGTTTCATTTATCCTATTCCGTCAACATTTGACATGTCACTGAGTGTATATTAGAATGAATGAATATTTTGATAAATCTATCCAATAAAGTAGGTACAGTGCTGTAATAAATTTCTGTATATATGAAATACATTATAACACATTAGGTTACGTCCCCTTGGTAACAATGTTCATTTAATTGATTTAGGAGTATTACAGTAAATGAATACACAAACATTCACAGCGTACTTATAGATACTACCCGTCACACGATGAGTTCCAAACAAGAAATTTATTTATATATATATATATATATATATATATATATATATATATATATATATATATATATATATATAATGTGTGTGTGTGTGTAGTCCAGAATGCTTTACACTAATATATTAAAATTTTTTTCAGGAAATCAATGAATTTCTGTCAATTATTTCCCAATGTCTCTTAATGTAATTTATGTAATTTTTCCAGTGATTTTCATGTTTTACATAGAATTAGAAAT
>OY735209.1:14924062-14949062 GCA_963457665.1 Thysanoteuthis rhombus
TATATCAATTACTTAGTATATATAGAGAGCATATACAAACACTTTTAGGTAGGGCACTCGCCTACAACTGCGACAATGCAATGCTCTTCCAAATCTGGAATGGAGCCCTCTGGTAAATGGGGAATTATGTGTAAGTAAATATATCATTTAATTTGGTCCTACGGGCCGGGATAAAGCATCTGCCTCTTGGTCTAAAGCGAAGGTTTTGACCCTACCTAGCAGTATCGAGTCTATTGCTACACTGGAGAGTCGTAATACAACGAAGCAGCTCTTTGTGGATGATATAATTATTGATTACATATATATATATATATATATATATATATATATATATATATATATATAACCACATATAATTGAATTTGAAACGAGTCTATTTGATAAAAAAAATGGCCGAAAATCAGCAGTTCGACTATTACACAGAGCAGTTAAAAATGGCTTATACTTTTGCCTACGTGGATAAAGTGTCGATAGATATAATACATATCATTAAGTTATAACTTCCGTTCTTTTAACTCAATTAATTACCACGATTTTGCATGGAATGATTTGGAGGTAGTTTGTCATCACCGATGAGACTCCCAATTTTACGACCTGATAACAACAATTGATACGCTAAAAACAAAAGAAATCCATGTTTCGGTAGCAGCTGGACCAGACACATAAACGGTGAATTTATGAGAAAGGGGAATCTGTTATGAAGACGTTACGGCAAAATAATAAACAACTTCAAGTAAGTTGATTTTCTGTTATTTTATGGTCGATTCTGATCTGGTCTTATGCTCGCAGCCAGCTTACATTTTTTTAAAACATGATATATATATATATATATATATATATATATATAGAGAGAGAGAGAGAGAGAGAGATGTTTTTGGACAATATCTATATATGTGTGTGTGCGTGTGTGTGTCGTGGAAAGTTGGAAAATAGAGATTTGATATCTGCTAAACAATAGCAAGTCTTTTTTTCTTTTCTACATTATCAACTTTTCCACATCATTCTATCCTCACAAACACACAAATACATACTCACACACACACACACATACACACACACACACACACATATATATATATATATATATATATATATATATATATATATATATATATATATATCGATCAAATGTAGAAATTTGTTCAATAATGATTCGGCCTCCAAATTATTGACATGTTGTCTTAACCCAAATTATTGAGCACTATTGGAATTGAGATTTTTTCGGATTTGTAGTATATATTCTGCATATATGTATCTGTATGTGCGTGTGTGTGTGTGTGTTTGAGTAAATGGGTAATTATGTTATCCATATATATCGGTAGTTAGGTCAATTACTCTGTGGTCTAATTAATGGAATGATATTTTACACAACGAATATTAACTCTCCAATTACATTCCTTGTCGATGCACTCCACGAAACGAGTCTCCAATATTCACGTAGATCAAGCATTACACTGTCTAAATTACAGATCAAAATTCATTTAAATGTTTATACGAACTAATCTATCATCATATATATATATATATATATATATATATATATATATATATATATATACACACAGTATATATGGTACAGATCAGGCTAGTAGTATATGAGGCCCAAAGAGGGCAGAAACATGAGCTAGTTTGTGTAGCGAATCCACAATCTACTATATATATATATATATATATATATATATATATATATATATATATATATTTACATATTCATATATATTTACATATATATATATATATATATATATATATATATATATATATTTACGTATATATATATATATATATATATATATATATATTTATATATATATATATATATATATAGTCACACAAATGTTTCATCTCTTAATGCTGAAAATGATTTTTAGTCAATTCTCGAAAAGCATCCACGAGCATTTGCCATGAAAGCCACTTTCAATGTGTTCAGTGTTATTTCAACATTTTTTCTTTCTAACTATTTTCTCATTTGATTTTAGTTTTTTGGTGAATGTAATTTAGTTTCATTTGTATTAGTATTCATAATTTTATTTTTGTCATGGTATTTTGTCAGCTGTTTCACCTTAGCCCTCTTTCGCAAATACTGAAGAAGCTTATATATATATATATATATATATATATATATATATATATATATATATATAAGCAATGCTCTTCCGATTCTGGAATTGAGCACTTTGGTGGATGGAGACTTGTGCGTTACTAAATATGTCTCCTAGTTCGGTCCTACTGACCGTCCAGTTCTGCGTAGGGTAGGGATAAAATGCCAGCATCTGGGTCAGAAGCGAAGGTTTTGATCCCATCTCGTGGTACTTGATGAGATATTAGATAGTCTATACTGAAACGTTGTAATACAACAAAACAACTGTCTGTGGATGATGCAATTAATTATCCTTATATGTATAATATTGAAATAAGTAATCATTGATTCTGGGAAGTGTTTGATCCCGTGGTTGAACAGTTATATAGTATTTTGTAATGAAATTCTTTTCCCGAGAAGAGTGTTTGATGACTTTTTTCATAGTAAAAACTGAGTTTTAAGATAGTTTTTATCAAAGAAAATATAGTAAAAACAAAAAAAACCTACCTCGATACAATATTTCGATGTGTAAAACATTTCTCTGATCAGAAGTTTTAGACATCGAAAAATCGTAACGAGATTTGTTTGTTTTCTTATATATACAATAAAATGAGTTTTTTTTTTGATGGATCATTACAGTCTATACTTTTTGTTTCACCTAAAAAGATTTTCAAAAGAATCCATATATTGAAAATGCATGTATACAAATTTACTTATCAATCTAGCAACATGCATACACGTATAAACATATTCTTTATCATGCATCGATACATAAATTCATGGCGGCTTATATACTAACATATCAGAAAACGTGCAAAAAACAACAAAAGTGTTCTTGACACTCTAAGCGCGCTCATTGATCTTCCGCTTATAATTTTCAGGGCTGCCATGTGCAGTAGATTAATTGCTTCTCGATAACTCCAGGGATTAACCCTCATGGATGTACGATATGCACCTGGCAATTCACACGATTTTTTTTCTTCCGTTTCTGGCCACGATAAAGTTTCTTTAAAAGACCTCATAATTCTCCATGCCTTGGTCGGCCTGAAGGGGGCTAACCAGATTTTTTCGTCTAGTTCTTTTTTTGCTTTTTTGTTTTTTGTTGTTTTTTTTCTCCGTTATCGAACACCCCTTGTTTATTATTGCAGATGGTCAGCCCGAAGTTTTTTTCCCTGTTCTACCCTGAGGGTCTTCTAACTTCAAAAAGATCAGGATTTAAATGACCATGTCTTTTGTTAAGGCTTCAGCGTAAGAAAACAAGAACCATAAGTTCAACGATGTGTCCACCATCCGTGGCAGTCGTAGTAGTAGTAATAGTAGAAGGAGGAAAAAGAGGAAGAAGAGCAAGTAGTCTTTCATTGGGTCAGTCAATTATCATGCTTATAAAAATTTTGTGATGTATAAATATTCTGTAAGTATGATTTTCAATAAAAATCGTAAATGGCTGTTTTTGGCTTTTGGGGGTGGGGGTCATTTTTTTCTTTTTTTTTCTAAATATGGAAAATTCTTTTATGACAGTAGCTGGTAAAAAATGGTCGGGATAGTCTTCTTTTAATGACGTCGACGCCTCTTTCTCCCCATTCATATTATTTAACATCACTGGGATCGACTGGCTCACCAACAGATCGATAGACCGACAAGCCAACTGAAAAGTGTCTCATACAGATGTGTGGATACATCTAAAAACTTCAGTTGTAGATATCCGGGACTGAAACTGTTCTACTCATTTTTTAGTGAGTCATTCTTTCTTTGAGTCATTCAGAACTCTTTTACTGTTTCAGAAGTATTTTATTTATAAGACTCTTTTCAGTCGGTCGGTCAGTCGATGTGTCGGTTGGTTCCAGTTTACGTTAAGCAACATAAACAGGCAGGAAGGGAGAGGTGTGATGTCATTAACATGCATGACGTCATGGAAAGAACATCTTCTCCAATCAATTTTTTTAACCTGCGACTATGATGTCATAATAAAAAGCTCGAAGTCCGTACTTTTCCAATCAAGAAATTTAAGAAATAGCCAAAAATGCCAAATGAATGCTAAAAATGGCCAATAAATGCCGAAAATGCTCATTCATGATTTTCATCGGAAATGATACGCGCAGAATATTTCTATATCGCAATATTTTACAAGACTGAGAATCGATTGACTCAAAGAATGAAAACTTGCCCTTTTTTCTCCTCCTCCTCCTCCCCCTTCTCCTCCGCCTCCCTCTTCTTCTCCTCCTCCTATGTTACTCCAACCACAGGTGATGATGCACTTATAGTTCTCGTTCAAAAGCTAAAAACTCGAGAACATCAAAGAAATTTGCTAAAGCTTAGTCCAATCTATAAACAGGTCAAAAGCGGAGAGTAAGGATCGAACTCACTAGATTATTAATTGTCTCTGAACAAAGTGACCAGATATTTACAAAGTTTAGCTTGATTTGATACACGTTTACAATCGTCGGCTACTCAGTGAAGAAAAAAAAAAAGTAAATTCACGACGGTAGAGTTGATCTGTGAAACTAACTTGATATCGAAATATCACCAAGATTACTTTATTTTGGCACAGGGCTACAGCTGTGAGTCACCCACAGAGAAATGAACTCACTATAACTATTTTATTAATGGTCTGGGAGATTATGTTACTAAATAATGTTCAACGGCGACGCACCTACAGAAGAATAATACATAAATTAAATGTAAGCATACACATCACGACAAATGCAATTAAGATCATCACTCATACGTACGTTGACAAGTACTCTCCATAATATAAGTAACATTTTTCTTATCATTAATTTTTTTTCCTGACACTGGTATTATTTAGCTTGTTGGTGAAGCAAATGACTAAAACAAAGGCGGGGAGAACGAGTAGTAAGCATGAAACCGTGATTATTAATCCGTTGTCACATACTTCCAGAATTTGTTACGTCGCTGTATATTTGACGGTTAGAGTGAATGAAAGTCATGATATATCAGGCTGTGAAGAGAACTTCTGTTTCTCTTTCTTCATTTTTTTTTTCTTCTTCTTTTCTTCTGGCAACAAATACTGTCGTTAACGTCGGGCAACTTAACGAACAATTCCATGTTAGCCATATGACTGTTAAAAAGCTCAAATGTCAGAAATGGATCCCAGAGGACCTATCCGTAACAAATCACCAACAACGTGCTGATTTTTGTGAGTCACTGCATTCTCGACAGCTTCAGGCGTTCTTTCTTTTCTTTTTTTTTCTCTTTTTTTTCTTTTTTTTTGGGGGGGGGGGTTGCAGAGATCTTTGACGGGATGACAAATAAACCCCCTTTTTCTCTATGACGAGCTCCATCAGCAGTGGCTCGGTCGTGATTATAGACCTGCGCCCGAGTCAACGAGTCAAAAAGAGACAGACCTTCATCCAAAGATCTCGTTGAGTATTCAGGGGCAGGGGTTGCAAGGAATTATCCATTACGAACCTTGAACGATAACCAAACAGTCACGACCGATGTTTACTGCCAACAACTTCAGTGTTTAAAAACAGATTTGTACAAAAAAATAAACGCTCATGCTCAGAGGAGAGAGAAGGGTCATTCGATAATACACGTCCTCACACCGATTAGGCGCCCGAAAATCTCATCGAGGGTAAATAATTCAACCAGCATACTGTCCTGACCTTGTTCCAACTGATTATAATTTGATTAGGAGTTAACACATTCTATTTTGATAGGTAAAGACGCATTTCCAGAGAAGAGGTTGAGTATCAGTTACTCTTCTATTTCAAGTCAAAATCAATGGTTCTTTACAAATTTGATTTGGGGCAAACTTGTTGATAGATGAAATAAGATTATTGAAACCAAAGGAGGGAAAATCTATGATTCAGTGTATCTTTAATCATCACTATATTTCTGTTATAATTTGTTTAATAAACCCTTCCTTTGATAACACAAGTTGCTTGAACATTAATATTGCTATGGTATTAGTGAGAATGCTACAAGGACCTTGAACAAATTGGTAGAAAGATTGAACTTGTATAGATAGAGCATTCACAACATTCGAATCAGCTGAATGGAAAATAAATTGCGTTTTTAATGTACGTTCAGTAGATTAATTGGCCGATGTATGAATATTTTGGGATTGGAATACCAAAGAATTTCATTTTTTGATGTATTAGTTATAGATGTTTTCACAGTAATAGTAATATATAACCATTTTTGCCAACAGGTTATGGCACAACGCTATTGCATGCCTTCAAGTCAATGGTTGTCATACTGTTCTACAGTACAATCATCAGCTGTAGCAGCATTATTTTAGCGTTGGGCAAAGAACCCCCCACCCAAGAATAGCCAGACCTCTGTATCATGAGCGTCACGGACTCAGTACTTTCTGAATTTGTGTAGCTCGTCACGCAATCTTATATCTTGCCGGTCACAGTTTCGCATATGATTTCTGGGGATTTATGTGGTAGGTCATGATGTCCTGGGGTTGTCTGACATTCTTGCAATATGTCAAGGCCATTGCCATTTTATTTTTCTATGATATCTTGGACTCCCATCTCTTCTCCAATATACAGTGCTGTCTTGTGATCTCTCCACGTAAGGTTGAGCATGATTCTCTCATGCATAGGTTACATGGGTTTTAGTTTAAGGGTCGAATATTTGGTAAGGTTCCATTTTTTCCCAAATACTCCATCACGCATTTCGACCCTTGAGCCTTTCCAATACGGGTATTATGTCTTTTCTGCTTCAGTCACATAGTTGCAAATCTAATGGTTTTGTCACAAGATTTTGTTGGATCTCAGCAATATATATATATATATATATATATATATATATATATATATACAAGGAAAAATGGGCGATGTTGGTTTGCTAATATGTATGACAATTTAGTTTATTGACTTCTGAAATGTTTTCCGTAAACTGATTCTACGTCCGATCATACATCAACTTACATTACACTCTTTAATTACAACGTCAAAGTTAACTGCTATGTGGAAGAAGGATGGTGACCAAACAGTGAAACGTGTCCCTGTCAGTATCCTCGTATATTCATATTTTAATGGAATAAAAAGTTGGTGTGCCGTGTAAGTCAGATATATTTCTTAGTGTGCCATCATACGCTGAAGTTTGAGAACCAAGACCTCGATTAAACTCAATAGCATCGAAACAAGAATGGACAGACAGGTCCGGTGAGTCACTCAATAGAAACCATCACGTGATCAACTTTTTTAGCAGAATGTCATCTTGAGAGTGATCAACTAAAAAATTGGAAAAAGGATTGATCAATGAATTAGTTACTTATCTGACCTCTTGTTGGGCGGTGATCACAAAAATCTGTGTTTTTTTTTAAAGCATTTATAGTTGGATGCAAACTGAGGGATCAACTTGTTATAAATTTACATTGCAAATTGAACCCCCACGTAAACCTATTTTGGGGAGGGGGTGCTTGATAAAAGAAGATTTTTCTTGATATCATAAGAACTAAACGTTGAACATTTCAGCCTTCAAGCTCTGTTGGTGCAGCTTATAGGCCTGATATATACATACATAAATAACCAGTCTGTCTAACTTGGAAACTGAAGCTACCTATGTTGACAGTTTGGGTGACAGGTTTTGTTGACAGTTTCTAATACGGACAACGATTACTGAAATGGGATGCTTGTAAAATCTGGTATCACAGCGTGGTATGGATATCTCAGAGACCTCAGAGACATTGCAGACATGTGTGTATTTCCGGAATGTTCTTAAAAAGGGGGGGTGCTTGAAAGGCAGAGGGAGGAAAAAGGAGTTTCTTTGTTGGCTATGTGAGAATGATGTATGAGTCATTTAACTTTAATCTGATCTCTGTGATGGCGTTATAATCATGGCAGGCGTAAAAAGAGAATCTCGAATGGCACAGACGTTCTCAGATCAAGGCGCCTACCGTAAACCATCCACTAGATAAAGAAATAGGGAATTTTACACATGCACATACGTACCTATATATATATATATATATATATATATATATATATATATATATATATATATATATATAATACTGTGGTTTACCGCAATGAACTGATATATTGATACAGTCAATTTTGTGCATATGCTTGCATGTGTACAAGGTGATATCAGAAGGATGAAATTAATACCATATTCAATATGCACCATCCATAAACATGATTATATATATATATATATATATATATATATATATATATAGAGAGAGAGAGAGAGAGAGAGAGGCGGGGGAGACATATACGCATGCATAGAACTACATCCACATGTACGCACACATGCATACACCAGCATGTGGTTCGTCATAAATGAACTTATAAATACATGCATACTTCGAAACAGAAAAATCAGCATACCATTTATAAAGTGCAACTCAAAAATTTGAGAAATTGGAACAGCACATACGAATCGAAAATGGTTTCGACTTTCGGTCACTGCCAACACGAAAAATCTTGGTCATCAAATCCTCTGATATTTTGATTAGCACCTCATATATATATATATATATATATATATATATATATATATATATATATACATACATACACCATCATAATCTTCAGCTGTTGTAAGTCAATAAGGCATGTTTGGACTAAAGCCTTCCCTATCTCCCTCCATGACGAGTGTGATTGCGCTACCCTCTGCCATGACTTATCAGCAAACTTTTCATCTCTCATCTCTCCATGTTGTGTCTTATATGTATATATATACATATATATTATTAGAGATTTTTTTTGACGGTGCATCACATAAAAATAAGAAGTAATCAATAATGTTCTATTCAATGGAAAAACAACCTGCTTCCACGTAGCAGTAAACTTTGATGTAGTAATCAAAGGGTGTAATTTGAGTCGATGCACACTATAAATAGTTTAAATTTCGGAATGAAATCTCAACTAATGCAATTATATTTGCTCTGTATCAAAACGTTCCAGTATAGGTTCCATGTGCCAAAATAATCTTGAAAAATTTTGCATTCGCTCAAGCATTCAGCGCACCCATAGTTCTGTCACTGGAACAAAATTTGCACAAGATTTTTGCACACAATGACAGCAAAAAATCAAAAAACAAAAACAAAAGAAAAACAGAGAGAGTACAGCTGTTCAACCGTTCTACAAATATACCGGAACAATTTATTTTGTTTGTGTGTCATATAATACACGAGACATGTTTTATTTCTGGACATATTGGCGGATCCCTGAGTACGGGTACCAGTCATCCAATTCCTTTGGCCTTCCCCAGATCATGAGTATCGTTGTATAATGCAAACTAGAGGTTCTCAAACTATGTGTCGCTGATCACGAGAGTGTACCGTAACTATCTCTTAAACGTGCGTCGTAAATCTATCAAAATATGTAAACATGGAGATTCGAGCCTTGAACGTGTCCAGAACGAGTATTAAGTACGTCCCTTTTCCATCTCAGAGTTTATAACTAGTGGTTCTATCACCGGGTTTTGGGAGAACTTAACCTTTTTAGCCACAAATGAAAGGGGAAAGGGGGTTGAGTACGTACATCAATAGGTTGATATAAAAGTTTCGTTTATTGACAACTGAAATGTTTTCGTCTTCAGAACTGCTTTGAAGTTTACTGCTATGTAGGGAAAGGAACATGATCGAACAGTATTAATGTTCATACTTGAATAGAGTAAAGAGTTGCTGCGCCGTGTAGATCAAATATATTTCTTAGTGTGCTGTCATAAAATAAAGTTTGAGAATCACTGATGTGAACAAATGGCATCAACACAAACCAGAGGCGGTCAGAGATGAAAAAAAAATTTAAAAAATAAAAAGACTCAGATACTCTGGGACTTTGACATCCAGACCAACTACCCGTTCAACCGTGATGACCGGATCTGATGGTCGTAAACCAGGAAAAGAGTGCCTGTCAGATAGTGGACGTAGCTCTATCAGCGAATCACTGGCTGAAGATGAAGGAAGGCGGGAAACTGAGGAAAATATCTGAACCTCGCCTGGAAAATGACAGATCTGTCACGGCGCTTTTGGAGCCATGCCAAAGTCACATCGAGATTGAATTAATACAAAAAAAAAAAAAAAAAAAATCAAGGAAACATCGAATCTGCCCAGACCACAACGTTGCTAAGTTCTGCTTGGATATCGGGGAAAGTGTCTGAAATTTAAGGAGATTAACTGTCATTCAATCTCCAACGATAACCACGAGATATCTGATGCTAACCGACAAATGAAAATAAAGAATACTGAGGAGGGTGAATGGGCATTGGGAAGACTTGCTGTCATTTGATCCCAAGGAAAACCTCCAGATATTATTATTGCTAAAAACTTGTACCTAATGGCTCAATCCTATTAGTGGAGAGAAAGAGAGGAATAACAACGACAAATACATAAAAGCGTACCGTAGAGAATACTGCACTATACACCCATCTGTATTCTGTAGGAGACCACTGTTGAAGTTGTCGAGTTGTGTGAAGACTTGCAGGTGTCATGAACTGACTGCTATTCTTAGTTTGGGTTATAATTTTATACTAGTTGATGGGATGTCAAGGCAAGCTCAGCGTTGTGAATACTGATTGGTCGGAAAATGAAAGAAGTCTATGTCGATCTCTAATTGACCTCAGCAGGCGCTACATGATCGTATATAAATTAAGATAAAGAAGAAAGTTGAGGATTGAGGATCAAGGACTAATCTTGGCCCACATTGATTGAGAGACCTGCTTCAAAATCTTGTGATTAATATTAGATATCACATTCTAATGAAAAAGGAATATATATATATATATATATATATATATATATATATATATATATATATATATATATATTTAACGTTTTCCCACAAGATTACTTTGTTCGGGCTGAATCTCTCTCTTGTTGTTCTTTTATAATGCCATTCTGACTGGTGTTTATTCAGGCAACCCCAGGTGCCGAACAATCGTGGTAACCAAAATCGATGTGCACGTATTCGTGTGTTTGTTTGTTTATGCATTCCATCACTCCTGGCCATACTGTTTTGCATGCATATTTGGAAATTGGCATCAGTACAACACTAGATCATTTAAAATGTCTTTCTTGGCTCCATTTTGTCGGTTTTTCCTATAAAATCTTGGTATTCCGAGATGTTTTCAACTCTATTTTCGGTGATTTCCAATAGAAAATACCAGTGATGTACATAGAATTTACTCTGACCATATTTATTCTTGGGTGGAATTTTTCGTCATGACTTGAAATTTCGACGCTACGGTCGTTCAACTGACTATGATGGCGAGTTTCCTTCATTTCTTTAAAAGTTGAAACTTCTTCTGTTGAGACACGTTTCTCCCCTTCAAAACACGTCACATATATGTGTTTTGCATGTTTTTGGAACCTATAATTTCTTTTTTTGATCAATTGCTTTTATGCATTATTAATGTCTCTGCTTGGTCTGCTGATCACATGGGGGTGTATGGAGCTCACGAGATTCTGTTGGATGATGTCAAAAATTGCTCGGGAATAGCACTTGAGAATAAGACGCTTGAAATGTCTCATTCCCTTGTGTTCCTCCCTGTCAATTATTTTGACTTTATTCCATAGAGTTCCGTGATCTCCGCTATTCATACATGATCAGATATTCCTGATTTCGAAGTTTTTCGTTGGGATACAGCTTTCTGATGTTTTTCAAATCTTATTTGTGCGATGATGCCGTTATGCGAATTGTGTACGCGAAATGAGCAGAGCGACCGGAACAATATCAACTATGACGGGTTTAGTTGGTCATCGAATAGAAACCGTCATGTGACCAAGGTCTGCTGGTAACAAGTGATCAATTAAACCATTGGGAAAAGGGGTAATCAATGAAGGGATAACGGATCCTGTCTTTTGTTTGCTAGTGATCGCTAAAAAAATCTGAATTTTCAAAAAAAACAAGAAAAAAAAACAAGCTCAACACAAACTAAGTAATCAGTTTGGCATAAACTTACATTGCAAATAGAACCCCCAGATGAAAATCTATTTTGAGAGTTTGTTTTTTCGTAAATATATATTTTTTTTTTAAATCCATAGATATTATAAAGAGTAATAGTTGAAATTTTCAGTCCTTTAGATCAATTGGTGTGGCCTGTTCGTTGCACACATACATAGCCAGCCGGACTAGCTTAAAAAAATTAGGAAACTTAGGTGGACCGTTTTGGTTGATGTTTCCTTATAGAGGGTGTGTGGTGTTTTTCCTGCAGTTACCTCTGTATTATATGTTGCAATCTGGGGCCGTCCCCAACTATATGGATGACCTTGCTTACTAAAGCTGCATTGTGAAAAGTAAAAGAAAAACCGTTGGTATCAAAGATGGTGAAGGGTTCTATCCTTTTCTACATTCCTGTATGTTTGGGTGTTTATTCATGTGTTCAACGTTCCTGGCCATACTGTTTTGTCAGCAGATTAGAAAATTTGCATCAGCGCTCCATTAGACGCCGTCTAATTTTTTTTTTTAAAGCTTCTTTGACCTGTTAAGGGGAGTTATAATAACATTAACATATATACTGTCACAGCAGCTCCTTTATCAGGTTACATAAAGACTCGGAGCCCTTTCATCTCCAAAAAGGAATGAGACAAAGTGATACCAGCTCACCCAAACTCTTCACAGCCTACGGTTGTTCAGTTATTGACTGTGGTGGCAACTCCATTATTTTATTTTATGTTGCGTTTAAGTTGAGCAAAATTATTATCACCAAAGGCAGGGAGGGCAAGTGCCAAGACAAAACTTTTGTTTTGGTTACAACCCCCCCCCCCAATAAAAGAACACTCTTGCCTCCAGTCAAACGGGTATTTAATATTAAAAGATAAAAGAAATTCACTTGTTATTATTCCAGTTTATGGCCCTGTTTAAATGAGCTAAGACCCTCAAAAGGAGGGCTTTGCTCCCCACCCATTTTGAAAGGCTGGTCTAAAACGTACTTTCAGAAAGAAAAAAAAGCAATTTTGCTTCACACATAGACCCAAGACCTCCCAGAAAAGCTGATCTGAAATGGTCGTTGAATATCACGCTTCTGAGATACACGTGACTCGTGGAAGTTCTGTCGATGGATTCACTTCTCTGGGAGGTTTTGTGTTTGCCCCGTTGCCAAGAACAAACGCCACGTCGCTCTAAATCGAGATCTATTGTTTCACCGTTTCACCAAAATCGATCTTCACTTCTCTCCAGTTCGGCCTACGAAGTTGGAAGAGGTAATTGTATTCACAGGTGTCTGTCTGTCTGTCTGTCTATTTACCTGTCCGTCTATTTGTCCACACAATATCTATAGACAGTCCTTGATATGAATTCTACGATTTTTTTTTAATGAAACGATGAGTCATCGATTAGGGGAGGATTGGTTGAATTTCGGGATAGATCCGGGAATTCTTTTTTTGATTGAGACATATCTTCCTCGTTCTCAAAAAAAAAAAGAGATCTGAAAACGAACAGTTGATACGAACGCTGGATTTAAATTTTAATGGAAGTAACTTAATATTTGTACATTTGACATACTCTCCTTTTTTGCTTTGTATTTTTCTTCTGGACACTGTTGATAACGGATGTGCTCTCTCTGAGAGTTGTCTAGTTTTAAACTTCTCTTTCCAAACATACTATTTTGTCTTTCTGAAATATTCGGCGCTCAGTGAATATCAAACTCAAGACTGTATTCGTGATCGGCGAAATTATCATGTTTTAGACACTACTCCACTGTGTAGAGCCAAAAATATTTACTAAGCTTCTCACAGGTTACTGGACTCCCATGGCTTTTTGCCAGACTAAGCAACGAGTTGGTTTCTCACAAATATTAATACTGTTGATCGAGAATGGATTTACTGCAGAAATGAAAACGAAAATATCGTGACTAAATATGAGACACTATTCAACATCGTAACCTAGATGACAACACACGTCCTCGTATTACAAATGTGACGCAGCAAGCGATAATGGAGCTAGAAAAGGAAGTTTTGTATGCTGTGAGTAAATCCCCTAAACCACTCACCTTCAGACAATAATTTGTTGCGTTCCTTGCATCAGAATATATCATATCAAAAACTCCTTCGTAGAATTTGTCAAATCGAAAGCAGGGCTGCTGTTCCATGAATGAATATACAGTTTAGCTGAGCGCAAGTGTAAGGCCATAGAAAACCAGGGAAAACATTTTGATGGCTGAATAATGATGCTATGGATTTATATAAGCAAACAAGAAAAAGGATAGACTCTGTTCGAAATCTGCAACAAGGTATATACAATTTTCGATAGCATTTGCCAATATTTTGTTTCTGTGATTATTTGTTTCCGATTGATTTTTTTAGTTATCCTCCGCTGAAACACCCGAAAAATAGAAACAAAAACTATCGACCAAAATGCAATATAAATCATTGGGGGAATGAAAAAGTTATATATATATATATATATATATATATATATATATATATATATATATATATATATATATATATAACGAACGCACTAGTTATAAACACTATGTAATCTACTTTCTTTTTTTATTCCTTTCTTCCTTGCAATTTCTTTTTCTATGTCGAGAATTGATCTAAAAAACGGAATGATATGACGTAGTGTGACGTAAAAAGAAAAATATTCCCCTTTCTTCGGGAAGGATACAGAGAGAGGTCGGAGAAAGGGGAATATTATAATAACACTATGAACCAATTCAAATTTAGTTTTATCGAAAGGAATTTTGGCATTTTGAGAAATTGTCGATTAGAGAAATTTGATATCTGCTTAATAGAGACGGGATTGTTGTGGGGTCTGGGCATCTACGAAGTCCCCCAAAAGTATCCAGCAATTTATAATTATATCATTATAGCTTACCTAGCGTAATCGTGCCTTAATCTTATTCAGAATTCTCGCTTTTGGACCCTACGTGCTTATTTTTACGTCCCCAACAATTTCCAAAACGAAGTCCTCTTTCGGGATCCCTATCAGCAGCCATGTCACGATCTGCTCTATCTTTCTCACGGTTCGAAATCATTTTGGGCAGAGCCAGAGGTTTCAGTGAATCAAATCTGGGCGGTATGGGGGGGGGCTTTCAGATCTGAACAAGATGTGGGACATTGTGAATGCGACTGTCACACAGTCATACAGCCAGTTAGTAACACCGTGGGGGTACCTGTTCATGCATGTGCAATACAACGTGTACCCCTCAGACTGATTACTTTAATTACATCAAGGCCACTCAACCGGTTCTCGAGTTATTCAAATTAGGTGGATACCTCCTGGACAGGTTTCGCATTTTCAATCGCAAATCTTGTTTTATTTGTTTTTATTACAACTTTAACCCGCCCATTAACCCGTGGATGTGAGTATAAAGTACTAAATTGAAATAAAGTGTAAACCCTCTCCACGGCTCGAACTCACGACCCTCTACACTAGAGGGAAGCCAGTGCCCGTTGTTACACCACTTTGCTGCAGGGACTAACTGGCTTGCAGAGGTTCAAATCTAACCTTTAAACCCACGCTCTATCCTGATATCTCAGTGCCTTGTTAGTTTTTTGGGTTCTAACCTGGTCGTATTAGTATCAGTGAAACAATTATTTCTCTATTTACCTTTTCATTCGATGAAGCTAATTGAAAATTAAACAGGTATGAATAAAAACCATCCTGTCTTTTCACTTTCTTTTGCACCCTCTAAAAGTTCACAGTGTTCGCCATTTTTCGACCCCTTTTCAAAAATTAACTGACCCAGTCTCGGAAGGACCAGTGAGCTCCAGGTTAGCATCTACCAATTGTTTTCGAAATCGCTGGAAGTCGTGCAATTTTTTCGAACTTTCTTCAAGGACCTTACATTAAACCGAACTTATGTCACATCTAGCTCCCGTGTGGCTCCGGCCTCTCTAGCTTTCCTGACATTGATTTACGGTGTGTTAGTTCTCGCTCGACAAATTTTCTGACACTTGCGACCAAATACGGGCGCTCAAGTAGGTGACTGATGAAAATTAATAGTTTAATTAATCTGCATTGATTCTATCCTTCATCTTATCGTCCTTTTTTATCTCAACATTCGAGTTCGGATACCCTCTGATCGTTAAAAGCGTCAAGTCGTAATAAAGATGTTGCAGCCGTCGAGACATGGACTCGCATCTTGTATCTCAGGAACTCAGATTACGTGGGCCACGTTTTAGTCAATAAAATCAACCACAGAAATCCATAGAAATCAACCGTCACTTTTCTATTCTGTTCAGATCTCCACGCCATATTCTTTGTTTAAGTGCCTGATAAAATCATTTTAATTCTACACTTTTAAAATTAAATGTCGAAGAATTCTAGTTCAAAATAACTTTCAGGTGAAAAGACAACACTCATATTGAGAAAAGACTATTCATAATTGATATCGGAAAATAGTCTTAGAATTTGAATTCATCCTTCCAATTTTCTGCCCAGTATTTAACACTACTCAAACAGTCTGACCATCAAGTTGATCTTCTTTTGGATGATTGCCTGAACTTATTTCCCTCCAAATATGTCCTGTCGGGTTATCTTGGGTGTTTGTTCTTTTAGTTGATCTTCCGTAGTGATTGGTCCATTTGTTTTCATATTTGTAAGTAAATTAATCGTCTGTCTCATCTGATCCCCGAGATGATATTATGAATCTGTACTGATCAACTTTATTTCATCTATTTCGTTTCATTCATCAATGAATGTGATCTTTGTTAGTTTTTGGCCGGAGTTGAATTTCTTTCATATTGAATCACCGTAGCCCCATCAATGACCGGCCAGACCGACCCGCCAAGAGGGCAACAGATTCTCTCTTTGTTCGCCTGTGCGAGTGTGCGTGTTTGTGTCTTGGTGCTCTTGGTCCCATTTGAGGGGCTACAACCCTGAAAATTTGCATGAGAGCACCGTTACGCACCATCTTGTAAAAAAATTTTTTTTTTTTCTCTTTTCAAAAAATTTTTTTCCAAAAATGACAAACTATTCCCAAATCTCATCCTGGCACCTGCATTTTTAGATAGTTTTCGATGAAAATGCCCAAGCTGCGGTGATCCACCTATGCAAGGTACAGATGTTTGAACTTCTTTTTCTCTCTTGTGTAGTAACCGACTTGATCTTTCATATTGATTCTCGAAGAGGATCATCCATAGTACGTAGTCCTCAATCGATTTTCATTAGCAGTTGTCCCCTGAATTCATGTTGCTTAGTCTTTGTTCCCTGATTTGATCTTCGTTTTGCTCTCTGAATTGATCTACAATCTTGTTTCCTGGAATAATCTTCCTCAGTATTTGTTCCTTGAATTCACCTCCTTCAGTATTTATTCCCTGAATTCTTGTTCCTTACTAACCATTCCCTAAATTCATATTCTTAGTATTTATTCTCTGAATTCATCTCCCCGTTTTTCTTTGAATTGAGCTTCTTTTCGCTCACTGAACTTATCTCCCTTGGTATTTGGTTCCTGGATTAATCTTCCTCAGTATTTGTTCCCTGAATTCATCGTCCTTGATATCTGTTGTTTGAATTCGTCTCCCCTTTGTTCTTTGAATTGACTTTGTTCTCTGAACTGATCTCCCTTGGTATTTATTTCCTGGATTAATCTTCCTCAGTATTTGTTCCTGGAACTCATCTTCCTTGGATTTTGTTCCCCAGATTAATTTTCTTTTATATTTCTTCCTTGAATTCATCTTCAATAATATTTGTTCTCAGAATCCATCTCCCCTTTGTTCTTTGAATTGACCTTTCTTTTGTTCTCCGAGCTGATCTTTCTTGGTATTTGTTCACTGAATTAATCTTCCTTAGTATTTTTCCCTGGATTGATCTGCCTTTTGTTCGCTGAATCGATGAGTGAGTTGATATTTTCTGATTCCATTCTTGGCACTGTATTAAGTATTTTCATCCTTCGGCATTTTGCCTTCATGGTGTTGAATTTGTTGTTTGTTTAGAATCATCCTTCTACCTCAATCATGTTTGTTTACCATCGGTTTTGACTTAATATTAGACAGAAAATGGGATTGGATATTAAAGAGCCGATCAATCTGAGAGCAGGGTGGGAGGAAAGAGCTGAACAGTGTTAAACGGAAGAGAGAGAGAGAATAAAAGTTAAGTGGGATATCGATGAGAAATGAAAAGGGCAAAAAAAAAGGAAGACTTACATAGAGGAAATGAAAGAAATTCGGGGCAGGTGGTGGCTTATCGACTAGAAGAAGAAGAAGAAAAAGAAGAAGAAGAAGAAGAAGAAGAAGAAGAAGAAGAAGAAGAAGAAGAAGAAGAGAGAGATTTTGGGTACAGAGGTGATATAATAGAAACGAGGAGAAAAATGAAAAGAAGAATGAAAGGAAGGAAAGAAAAGGAAGACAGAGAGAGTAAAGGAATAAAGGGTGAATGAGTACAGTAAAAGAGAAAAAATGGAAAGATTCACGTCAATAAATGAAGAAAGAAAGAAAGATTTGAGGGGTAGAGGGCGAACCAATGAAGGAAAAAGAATGAGTTGACGAAATAAACAGAGAATGAAAGAGAGAATTCACCATTCATATCCTGGGGCGTACGGACAACGCCTCAATGAATTCGGCCATGGAAAAGCAGGAATCTAATCCACTTTCACATTGCTACTCCCCCACACTAAAAATTCACGAAGTAATGAGTTTATAAGTAATCGCAAATCCGAATTCACTCAAGGGATTGATCGATCCCCTTGTGAGGATATCTTGATGTCATTGTCCAGGTAAACGCAATAAATGATCTTAAGTCTCTCTGATGGAACCCCTTAGATGATATCTATCAATAATTACGTATACTTTATTCCAACTGTTTCAGAACATTGAAAACTCAAGGACCCCTTCTATAAGGGAAATATTTTGGCATAAGGATCTTTTTAGACTAACTAATGAACTACAATAAAGAGCAAATTTTAACATTTAAAAATCATGTTTATTCAAAATGAATAACGTTTATTCGAATTCTGATATATAGTGCAATTTTGTATGCAATAATTATGTTTTTTTTTCAAACTGTGCGGTAGGTGATTTCTCTACCATGATGTCAGGTTCAAATAGGACACTGTTGTGGATTCTCAACAGTCGTCCCCAGACCCCAGTTTGGAAACGACTGCTTTGCTCGAATACCTAACGTCGTGGGCGGACACGTCTGCCCATTGATATATGCATGCGTGCATATAAAATACATATATGCATTCAGCTACTTAAGTATATACGAAGCTGGATCGATAGGTCCGTAAACTGACACGTAGTTATTAGCCGACTTTTTTTTTCTTTCCATTGTATAACGTTCGATCTATGAGGGTTAATTGCGCAGGCAAGAAAGGAGATTGTGCTGAAAAATAATATTTGCTGTGTTAAACGAATGCTATTTATGTCACTGAGCATGTGGATGATTCAATGTCTATAGCCTGACACATAGTTATCAGCCGAATTTTGATCTGAAATTTTCAATGCATAATGCTCGATTTTCGTGATTATCATTCGCTGCTTAATTTCGTGCATTGACCAAGGAGATTATCTTGAAAATTGAATATTTGTTTTGTAAAATAAACGCATTCTTCATTACGCTATGGACTCACAGATACACCTACGCGAGAATGTGTGTACGTTTCCGCCACGTCTGCGCCACCGTCTGTGCTTATGCGTCAGCAAAAAAAAAAGAAAAATTAGTGCCCTTACGCTGGCTATAGCTTCTGTCGTCCCTGCTTTGGCTCCTCATATTATAAGCTTCTCTTCCGGCTGATTCTGGAGCGACAAGCACCCGACGTGGCGTCACTTATTCACTCTGGGCCACTTCAACCATTGCTTAGGGGAGGAAACAGTTTCGAGCATTTACACTAGAGCGATAGAACGAAGGGGACACAGACTGTTTCAGCTGGAGTTTTGAACTGTATTTATGTACGTGTATATATATATATATATATATATATATATATATATATATATATATATATATATATATATATATATATATATATATGTTTCCGGTCCGCCTTCGCCACCGTCGCTACCTTTTTTTGAGCATTTCGGCGTCTGCCGAGGTAGGCGAAAATAGTCTGATCAGTGAGAAGCAGCGCTCGCAAGATGATGGATGTCCAGTGGTTCCGACATTGGCGCTTATTGTCTGAATTTGTTTTTAACTACCCTGGGGAATTCTGTTATGAGCTGAGGTAATATACAGCCGCTGTTAACACGAACTGACGTCCTTCTGTTTTCATCGACAAGACCAGTTCATCTTTCCAGAAAAACGGTAATAACCGAGAAACATCTTCGCTGATGGTGGTATCGCCGACTCGGAGAAGAACAGGCATAAATTAACTTGACGTTTTGCCCGTAACGTGACCAGAGACTCCTGCCTCGAATAATTTGGTTAGATGTGCCGACTGAAAAAAAAAAGGGGTAATGAAATACTTGGTGGCCATCTTTTGGTGCCATCTTTGGTTTAAATGAAATAAAACGTTTATATTAGAAAGATTTAATGAGAAAAATTATTTTAAAAAAACAAACGAAGATTTAAAAGATATTTAAAAACGAAAAATGCGGACATCGAAATACAGTAAATTAGATGGGAAAAAAAGGAGTGAATCTTTATTTTGTGTGTATTTATAAAACAGTAAAAAAAATGTCATGTATGATACTATTATTGGTAGTTCGTTTCAGCGAGTTTGTAGGGTTAAACCAAATAACATCAAATAATACAAGCTTGGCAGTGCTAGGGTCAAACTCCCTTGCTTCTGTAAATTCTAGAAGATGAAAAAGACTTCATTTGATATGATATTGTATAGAGATACAATATCATTCCAAAACTCTGTATCCTATTCTAACAACTTTATTAGTAGTTCCTATTTAAAAAAAAAAGTCGATCTGACATGAAAAAGTTGATCTATTTATCATCAGTTTTTGCGTACGTAACTCTTATTTGTGTTGTCATGATATCACTGGTTTTGCTTATCTCTTTGTCATGACGTCATAGCATCTCTCTTTCTTTACTTTTATCTTTTTCTTTTGTCTTAAATTCGAAATTCATAAATTCCAATGTCTGACAAACTTTCGATACTGAAGTCAACTCTAATGGTTTGACAAAAATCGTGAAACTAAGGAAAGAGATGATGGCATAAATTCAACGAAAGTGATAATATTTATCGGAGATACGATCGGCCGGTGTAACAATATAATCAGGCACGAATAAGTGGGGACAACGAATCAATGGGAACTGTGCAAGTGCCTTGGGTTTGACCATACAGATACATGATATGACCACAAACCAGACGGTATCCTCAGAAAAAACAAATGCACCGGGATACTCTGCAATTTCGAGGTTTAAACAAATCACTTCATCCAAATAAATGACACAGAAACTATTGTTCGGACACTGTAAAGAGAAAACTAACCATTAGATTCAATCACAGCGTAAATTAATCTGTTCAGGAGGGACACAGTTCGGGAAAAAAGAAAATCTTTTTAAAAAATAGAAAAATACTGAGACCTTGCTCGAGGATCGATGAAGATGTAGAACACGAGGAGGGTGGTACTAAGCTCATAGTTCTTGGCGACCAGGAAATCGTCACAAATACCCAATAAAAAGACTTAAAGAAAGTAAAGACAAGAGAAAACGTTTATCCCATCCTGACCAATGCTGTTCTAGGATTGATGTGAGAGCGGTAGAGAGTGCTGGGGTTCCGAATAGACTTGCTATCACTTGATCTCCAGCGACGACCACCACATATCTGTGCCTCAAAAGTGAACATGCAGATGAATAATTTTCAGGCCAGTGCCAGTTTTAACAATCTAAATAATGAGATTGAAAAAAAAAAAGGAAAAGATGACAAAAACGCTCAAGATAGGAAAGGTGAAGACGGTAACTGGTTGAATATATACGCGAGGTTGCATCAATAAGTCTACAGCCTGATACACAGTTATTAACTGAATTTTGATCTGAAGTTTTCATTTTATAATGTTCGATCTATGTGATTAATATTCATCTCAGATCCAAGGGCACTGACAAGGAAGGAGATTATGTTGAGAATATTTTCCGTGTGAAATGAATATCGATTTTATCAGTAGTCTGCAGACTTATTGCTGTAGCCACGATTGTATATTGTATCGTACATTGATATATATATATATATAACAAAATTAGAGGGTGCCTAGCGTATTAGGATGGTTAACAAACTAGTCTTGTAGATCAAATCATTTGTGTAGTGAGTTTGGCGCTCATTGGATGTCTAACGTTTGTGGTCTAGTGCCAGAGACTAAGATTTGCCAAGTGAATTACTATCGAGGGCTCCGGGTGTAGAGTGAAAGTTATTGAACTAGTCTGGAACAAGTTAGTGTAGACTGGTTGATTCTTACTCGTGCTCTGCTGTTGCAGTCTTGTGTCAGACTAATCTCAGCTTATTAAATAACCAATATGAGCTACAGGGTGAAGAGTTTTCTTTATTCCGTATATATTTTATGACTGTCTCCATTTTTATTGTTTATAACGGAACGTCCGATCGCATGCAGGATTTGCCCCCACATTTGGCCTTCTCACCAAGGCAGAAGTTGAATGTTCGAACTCTTATTGTCAATAAACGATAATGGTCCAGTTAAATCCTTTCATGTAATCCCAACGTGATGTTCCCACATTAAAAGACTGGTGATGCATCTCCGTCAACGGCCAAAAACACCATCTGACTGGCTTACACTACAAAGATATATCCAGAAAATACCCCCAACACGGACACAAAAAAAATACATGTTTTTGTCAGCTATCCTCTCGCATTTCCAGCCAATGCTAGACTACATTGTCTGGAGTTCTGAAACAAAGTGAATACGTTTATGTTTCAGCCCTCTTTGGACCACTCTACTCGGATGATTATATGTGTTGCGGATTCCTGCCAGGGGAACTTGGTGAAAGTCTTGTGAATGTCGCTAGGGTGGGAGGATTTTTTATTTGTTTTATTTTTGTTGTTTTTTGTTTTTTTTGGTGGGTAGTGTGTATGTTTTGCTGGTGATTATAAGTTACATGTCAAAGGGTGTGAATTATGTATTGGAGAAATCTATATATAAATGCTGAATTGTGTTCTAAGGGGTGTTATGATCTTAACCTTGATTTTTGCATTAGATTCAATGTATATATATATATATATTAGCTATTTTGACCAACGGTTCGAGGCAAAGGACATTATAATCAGGTAATACAGAGTTGGATGAATGGGCAGGCATTGGAGAATATCACAAACAATGAGGAAATGAATAAATAAATTCAGAAAATTCAACAATACTCATCTAAATTTGCGGCAATTTCAGTTGGTCTGGGGACTTCATTTTAGCAGTTGAAAAAGTTGGAATTTTTCATCGTTCGTTGCTAAATATTTCATGTGGGTGTGTGTGTGTGTGTGTGTCTGTGTGTGTGTGTGTGTGTGTGTTTGTTTGCGTGCGTGTGTGTTGCCTTATTTTACGTACAAATTTATTTGAAATGATTTCCCGTCGTTACGTGGTGAATGTGTCACTCAATTTAGACAACGTAAATAGGATAAACAATTAAAGAAAATTGGCTACTGCAGGAAAGAGCATCGCTATGTTAAAGTGGTCATCCTATCGGAAGCAGATTCTATTTCTGCGGCAGCCCCATTTTCCTAAATCGTATATTCTATTTACTTTGTCAAAATTGAGTGATATATTAACCGTGTAACGACGGGGGATCATTTCAAATAGGTTTGAATACAATCATAATTCATTCTGTTGGACCAAAATATGTCCATTTCTTATATATATCAATATTATAATAGTTATATATATATATATATATATATATATATATATATATATGAATGAATGATATAATTAAATAATTGAGTCATCAACAGACAGCTGTTTGTATAGCAACTCTTCAGTGTGGCTTTAGACTATCCATTATTCCATACAGTACCACGAGGTATTATTGAAACCTTTGTTTCAGACCCAGAGGCTGGCAATTCACCTCTGCCCTACGCAGGACTAGAGTGTCAGTAGGGCTGAACTTAAGCGATATATTTACTCATGCACAATTCCTCATCCACTAGAGTTCTCTATTTCAGAGTTGGAAGAGCATTGCTAATAGCTTGTTATGGACGAGTTATTTTACTTAGAGAGTGCTTAACCATGAATGAGGGAGAGTAAATTAAAATGATGATTGAATAATTAAGTCATCCACAAACAGCTGTTTCGTTGTATTACAACTCTTCAGTGTGGGTATTGACTACATAATCCACCCAGTACCACGAGGTAGGATCGAAACCTTCACTTCAGACCCGGAGGCTGATCAAACTTCAAAATTTGAAAATCATTCTTTTACTCTTTCAGCTGTGAGGATTTCATTTGTACTTTTCCCAAGGGTGTGAGTTGAATTTTAATATCTTATCTATTACAAACTCGGGGTGCCGGATGCCATAACGGTGATCAGTACAGAACACAAAATCAAATTTCGACTGAAGGTATTGACGTTTACATTGCAGTAATAACCCGGGAAAAGGGATAAATTCACTTCTTTCACTCTATCCCGTTGTCAGATATCTCGACAAGATGTGTCATTCCTGACATGATATTATGATTGACAAAGAAAAGAAGGAGGAGCACTTGTGAAGACCAATCCCCTATATTCATAACTTATATAAAATGGAAGTCTTTATGGTTTAAAAAAAAAAAAAGAAGTTATGTGAGGTCCACTCGTGGTCACTTTTCTGATATCGTCGCCTTTAACGGTTGAAACAAATTCAACACTCCAAATATTGCAATACCTCCCTTGGATTTCTTTGCCTAGCCTCATAATTTAGTCACACATCATTTCCATGGATAAAACATGAAGTATATTTCAACATTAGTGACGAGTGAGACCCAGAACTTGCAAAAAATAAATGAATGCAAAAATATAAAGGTGGGACTTATCTCCTTTGGATTTGAAAAGTTTTCCATCATAAATAAAACGGAAGCAGCAGCCAAAAATGAAATGTAATCTATATCATAACAACTCGTTAACCCACACGAGAAACGTTTGCAGATATATTTAAATTCCTGAGCTGATTCATTCAGCC
>OY735209.1:14954062-15004062 GCA_963457665.1 Thysanoteuthis rhombus
ATATATATATACATATATACACACACACACATACATATATATATAGAAGTGAACAATTAAGGATGAGTAAAAGTATAGGGAGACTTTATTTGCAAGTTAATTAATCCACAAATTGATTATTTAGTATGATACACATAAACCATACAGAAAAGAAAACTCTGTGATTAATACATCGACAAAAACTGTAACCACCCACACAAAAACCATTGAAAAGATACCCAAATCTATAGAAACTAGACCTATATATAATTCCTCAAATGAAATAATATTCAACAAGGTTAGAAATGATTATACTTAAGCCGTAAAAATTGCGATTTTACCGAAACGAACTTTAAATGCGATAAAAAAAAGTAAAACCCAACAGAAAAAAAAGCAATAACAGCGAAATACAGGTAGAAAGATAATCTGGAATACACCACCATTCAACCTACAAGTAAAAACTAACATAAGAAAAATATTCATTCAATTAATAGAAAAACACTAGCCCCGAGCCACTTACTGATTGAAATATTCAAAAACAAACTGAAAATTAGCTTTAGTTTAGTACAGCAATTGTACCAAAAAATTAGGTGCCCTCTGCAAAACAAATGTCTCAAATTAGATATCATATGCTAAGCTGAATATCAAAGAAGGAACCCCTAGAAGTGGAATATCGTATAGGAATATCGAAAATACATTTTAAACTTAGATTAGCCTACTATATATCCTTTATTTATGAAAAATATTTTTAAAAAAGCTGCACCGTCGAGATATTACTGGAGAATGAGTGATAACAATTTGAAACCAACTGTAAAATGGAAATTATTAAAACAAACGCATTAATGCTAAAATATTGAAACTCTATGCAACCTATGCCTAAATAGAAAATTTGAGATCCCTAGTTTTGCCAATAAAACAAAAAAAATAAAACAGATTTATTAAACAGAAAAAAATGAGATAGCGTTAAAATCCAGACATTGCTAAAAATGTGTATTAACAAATTTCAATTGGTAATCTACTTGTTAATATACTAATAAGAACTAACATGGATATGTTATTCACAGAGCCCCGTTAAGAAATAGTTCAATCAATATAATTACGTTAAACATAAGGAAGTAAACCAAATCCAAAATAATCGTACAACCCACTAAGGTCATTGAATGGGACCCTAGCATGGAGAAGTAAATCTAAGAAATCTAAGTAAGAATAAAACACTCCCACAGAGAACACACATCAACAACCACATTGATAATGTAAACACTCACACCATATCCTATAGCTTGTAATCTATAAACACTAGCAAAAAAATACACAATCTATAAATCAGATGTAATAAAAAAGCAAATCACTCCACCTAAAATGGTAGACCCTCATCCCCAAAATGTCCCAAACATAATTCTAAAATATACCTAATCATTCGCCCGAAGAAGCCCAGACGGGGCTGAAACATGAACGTGTTTTTGTAGCAATTCCCCATTCTTTTATATTTCTAGCTCTACTCTAAACCAACTTGATGTTTCATGTTGAATGTATCGAGCACTCTATGATATAAACCCATCATACATCAGATATTGCATTATATTATATCAAATTATATTACACTATATTGCATTCCTGATTTGCACTGTGTGATATATATTGAAGTAATGAATTGATATAATTATACACCGCGAGAGCAAAATGTATCCGATACATTTTTAAAAGTTCATTTTAACATTAAATTGACAGAAACAGTTCTATATTGAGAATTCTCCCCAAGGAATGTTTCTGCCTCATTTTGATCCCTAAAAGTGAAAAATGTTACCCTGCAAGTTTGTCCCCTAAAAGGTAAAAAGGTTCCCTTAAATTTTCACCTCTATGAAAAAAAAAATTGTGCATGAGTTTGTATGTGTATTTGTTTGTATGTTACATCGCTTCTAGCCTTACCGTTTTGTCTACTGACATGAAACTAGATACTTCTTAAAAATTTTTTTTTTTTCCATTTTGGGGAAAAAACCCCTTTATTTTACCTTTTGGGGACCTTATTCTGACGGGTTTATTAATGACACGTAGATCCTCCAGAATCCTGATATTTGTAGATGTGTGTTCACTCCATATCAGATGTTTTCCAGTGGAAAACACCACTGACGTCATAAAAAGAATTTATTGTGACGATATTTATTCATCAATAGATTTTTTTTCTTTTACATCACTTCAAATTTTGACGCTGCAGTCGTCCAATTATTGACTGTGGTGGCAAGTTCCTTATTTTTCTGTATTTTCATAAATCTCGTTTTTTTTTTTTTTCCTGTCCTGAATGTGAAATTTCCCACCACCCAGTAACCATGCAAAGGAAACGATATCAACATAATAGATATATTTTCACAATTTTATATCAAAATTCCTTAAATGATCTGAAATATATTTTCAGTAGAAATTTTTTGTAGGCCCAAAACCATTGGTTATCTACCAGGGATGATTCCTCCCCGGGTGCAGATTTTCAAAATCCCGGAGTTGGGGGTGAGATTTTATTCTATTTCAAAACGTGCGTGAATGAGCCAGAAAACATATTTTTAAAGCCAGTAAAAGTGTATTGTTTTCTTGCGAGTATTTTTTTTTTCTATACCTGCGATGATTTGGAACACTTGGTACATGGTCTACACTGGTGCACTGTTTTTGAAATACAGAAACCAAACTCTTAGAGACACAGTAGTAGTATTGCACATAAATCTTGCATTCACAGATATTTTTAAATTGTTTTTTAAAATAGTATGTCACTAGAATGAATCTTTGGTGTCGAGCCGGGGGGGCAGTGCAGGGAATGAGGCTGAAAATTTTGATCAGGGGAGGATCAGTTGAAGAGAAATGAAAACTGCTATCCAAGGAACTGGGTGTATATAGTGCCCAATTGATAACACAGTCCTGTTTACCTTAATATGTTTTTTCTTCTGTACTTCATCAGCTTTCATTCCTTCGTATTTTTCATTTCTTTTTTTTCCTTCCCTCTGATTTGATTTATATCAGTCTTTGTCTTTTTTTGTGCTTCATCTTAACCTTCATATTTTTTTTTCATTCATTCTTTCGTTCTCTCTGATTTAATCCTCATTTGTCTTTCTCTTTTCTTCAGCACTTCATCTCAGCTTTCATTTCTACCTATTCTTCAATTTTTTTTTCCTTCCATTTCCACGATCTTTTTTCTCTTTCCTCCATTTGTCTTTTCTTCCTCGCTTTTTCTTCATTTTCACGTCTTCATATTTTTCAATCCTTGTTCTTGGCTTCTCTCTCATCTCCCCCCCAATCCCCTCATCCCGCCCCCATCACAAAAGACCACCACTCATGCTCCTCTGGTATCTGACCCTCGTCTCTTCCCTTCGAGAGTCAGAAGCGGTTCATTTTTTATGACCGACGCTGGAAAGATCTTGCTTTAAAATGAATCAACCCACAGAACCACAGCCTCCCGTCCGCCCCGCCTTACACAGTCAGGACATGGGTGTAGAGCCTTCCTGTTAGATTACGAAGATATTAGCTCGGGGGCCAACAGCGACGGTTTGGGCGGCTGGCTGGAAATAGGGAGACCTTAGGTCTGGATTTGTAGTGTCCAGTGCAAAGGACGGGAAGGGCAGACATAGAGCGAAATATGTAATAGCAATAAAGAAAATACGACGTAAAAATAATAGTTGGAGGAGAGGAGGGAAAAAAAATGATATTGAGTTAGTTTGGAGACAAGATGGGCGTATGGCTGACCTCCGTCCACTCATTTCAAGGCACCTCCAGTCTCCAATGCGTGCCGCTCTGAGAGTAATAATTGCCGTCATTGACCGGACCCTTCAGCTGAAAGCAACGCCGACCACACCCTTTCTCCGCATCTGTCTCTTCGTCTCTGGTTTCTCTTCCAAACGCAGACGCTGAAAAAGAGCGGGATGTCCGATCGGTCAACAGCAAAGTCAGGCTGATTTTGAGTTCACTCTGTCCCTAGGCCCCTTGGAAAGGCATGAATATGCCTCTAACAGTTGGTCAGGTCAGGGATTATTTTGAATAACACCAAGTGCCCCGAAAAATGCCTGGAAGGATCCAGTATGGTACCCCAACGATCTACTTGTGATATATATATATATATATATATATATATATATATATATATAGAGAGAGAGAGAGAGAGAGAGAGAGAGAGAGTGAGAGAGATTCAACCCAAATTCTCATCTCATTTATTCTCCGTCTATTCGTGTCTTCCAACGCAACCGTGGGTATGTATTTGAGAAATGGACATACTTAGTCCGACAGTATGAATTATAAATTGTGTTATGTTATATAAAAACTTATAAAATGAGTTCCCATTGTTACATACACACATATACACGTACATATACATAGACGTATATATATATATATATATATATATATATATATATATATATATATATATATATATATATATATATATATATATATATATAATTTCAAATAGTGTTTCAATAGGATATAGCACAATAATCATTCTGTAGGATCTTATATCCATTTCTAAATATCATAATTGTCTGCATTGAAACCCAAATAGATGGAGCAGATACGGACCGTGATTAGGCAAAAGTGAGACCTTGGAGTTGAAACAGTCGTTTGGGCATTACCAGAGGCTTTTAAGCTCAATGGTCAGAGCAACACTACGCCGAGGCGACTACCCTATCACAAAGTCGATTCCTGCAGCAATCCCATTTTCTTTAATTTTTATTTATTCCATCTATGTTGTACTGGCCAAATTATATATTCACCGTGTAATAACGGGAGATCATTTCGAATAAGAGTTCCAATATCATATGACGAAATTTATTATCATTCTATCGGATTTTATATATATATATATATATATATATATATATATATATATATATATATATATATATATAAATATATATATATATATGTGTGTGTGTGTGTGTATGTGTGTGTGAGAGAGAGAGAGAGAGAGTGAGTGTGTATCGTAAAGCTTACAGCTCCAAGAACTAACGATATATCTATTGAATAACAAAGTCCACAAAGTCCCCACGCGGGTATCCCTTCCAAGCTGTCCAAATTTACTCTTTTTCCTCTTCTTTTCCCCTTAAAATTCTTTTTAGCATAATAAATCCAAGCACGAATTCGAGGTTGAATACCAAAATTTTGAGACAGCTGCCCTATCGGTCGCGGGTTCGTTTCCTGCCACAACCCCATTGTCTTTAATTCTTTTCTACTTAGGTTGGTACATTGACTGAGTAATAACAGGTTTCCATTCCCCCCAAAAAAGTTTCTATTCGATCTAAAGCAATTTATAATCATTGTGTTTGATCATACATCCATTTCCTAAGATATACATATATACATATACATATATATATATATATATATATATATATATATATATATATATATATATATATATATATATATATATATAAATGATTCCTACAGCTTGCAATAAGAGTCCATCAAATACACAACACCCAGAAGACATGCCATCTTAACTGATGCTTAAAATCTCAGATTTGTCAAATATATTGCACAATAATACAACGTATTCGTTGAAAAACTAACGGTAAAACATAATATACATGGGGACATAGATTATTTCAACCATTCACGCACATTTCTCAATATTTCTCGACTTGAACAATCAGTACAGTACTCTGTTTTCCGGTCAATGGCGTCCGATACTAAATAGTTACAAGACAGAGTGATAGATATGTCGGAAGATAGGTTCATACATCGAGAGTAGCTTCAAGAGAAAGAGAGAGAGAGAGCGAAAGATCCAGAGAGAGAGAGACAGACAGACTGATAAAGACACAGAGACAGTAAGATAGAGTAGCCCCAAAGAGAGACAGACAGACAGACCGATATCGATACAGAGACAGAGACAGACTGGCCAGAGGGTTCGACTCATGCAGCGAAAGCAGCTCCGAGAGAGAGATAGAGGGGGGAGTAGAGGCAAAGAGTCCGGAGAGAGAGAGGAGTTAGAAAGGGTGAGTGAGAGATCGACGAAGCAGAGGCTGGCGGCTTAGCTAAAAGTCTAGAGTAGCCCCAATAGAGAGATAGAGAGGGAGAATGAGAGCACGACAGAGAGACTGAAAGTGCAAGAGAGACTGAGAGAAACTGACAGATCTGGGGCTGGGGGTTCAGATCATAGATCGAGAGCTGATCAAAGAGATAGAGACAGAGAGAGACAGAATAAAAGAGAGGTTGACAGACCAAGAGAGCGACGGGGTTTGGGCAACACACTCCAAATTAAGTAAAGTGCTTATGGATTCCGCAACTAGACGCCCATCTTATGAAGTCAATGCAATAATTTGTCTAGGAGCAAGACGATATCGAGCCAATAACATTCAAATTAATATAGCGACCACACTTAACTCTGTGACATATATCTAATCAACGATCAGCCACCGTCAAATTCGAAATAAATCATCCAAATGTTGAAGGTATGCTGTGCTCACTGGCGTCCACAGCTTGTAAGCCTGTCTCTTTACGTTGGGCCGGGCTGCAGATAACGACCGCTCTCTCTGAATATCCACATCGCTTTCTCCTCTTCCATTCTGTTGATGTAATGAGAATATATATATATATATATATATATATATATATATATATATATATATATATATATATATATATGCTGGTGGCCAAAATTAATGAGCTACCATTTACAGACATGGAAAGTTTACTGAATCTTAAAAAAACAAAAACAAACAAACAGGAAAACAAAAAGCAGATGGAAGAGTTAAAGCGAGAGTTCATGTTTCAAACTGTTCAGCTAAATTTCTTTTCGATTCAAAGAGAGTTTTTAAGAATTTTTTGGTGGCTCATTAATCGTAGCCATCGGTATATTCGCACACACACACACACACACACACACACACACACACACACACACACACACACACACATATATATATATATATATATATATATATATATATATATATATATATATATTCAGAATCCGATTTGTTCATCTTGGTGATGGTTTATAGGTTCAAATGATGAGATTATCTCTCTCTCTGTCTGTCTTCTTTGGCAACTGATCTAAATAATACCCAGTGTCCTATTCTTATCCATATATCTATTCAAGTCTGTTTGTGTCTATATCTGTCTCTTCGCATCTACTTCGGTCGTTATCTATAACTTCCATTCTATTCGTATATCTCTCGGTTTCTCTCTCTCTCTCTCTCTCTCTCTCTCTCTCTCTCTCTCTCTCTCTCAATATACATATGCTTGTTGTGTGGATGTGAGGTGAATATATCTCGTATGTTTATGATCGGGAGATCATTCCAAATTAGAGTTTCTATATTATATAACGCAATTTATAATCATTCTGTCGGGTCGTATATGCCCATCTTTTAATACATGACTGTCGCGTTGAAAAGAAACAAATAGAGCCGATATATACCGAAGAATAAACGAGATGAGAATTTGGAGTGAAAACAGTTATTTGGGCCTTTATATTACCACACACACACACACACACACACACACACACATATATATATATATATATATATATATTATAAGATGAACGTAAAAAGTAACTTTAAACAATATTCATTAAGATTCCTTTCCCAAAAAATAAACAAAAAGGCGTAAAATCTAAAACTACCAGGATGTAAATCAAACGACCAAGTAGACAAGAAATGGCTGCTGATCGAAATAAGGAATAGGTTTTAGGGTCTTATATGGACTTCTGCTTTCTTGTTGAGTCTTGGTAGCTCAATCAGGCATATACCGAGCTTCAAGCGAAGGATGGAAGTTTGAATCTCACCTAAGATTTTTTTTTTTCTGATCAAGTTTGTTTCTTCACTGCCGAAGGTAAAAGTTCCCCTTAAGCAACTAAAACAGTGAGCAGCAGAAATATAGATAGATATACGCGTATCAAGCATTCAGATGTATTTTACTTCCCATCAATAGCCCCACCCATAGTCTCTTAACCCAGTACACTGTTTTCGGCTCCCTTTGGTCTCCATCACGTGTGCACCTTGAACGACTTGGCTGATGCAGCTGACTGCCGCAATCCTACTTCTTATGCTGATCGCTCATCAGAAACATAATGGGTACCATTTTTTTAAGTCTTTAGGTATGGACCTTGATGCTTCATGCTTAAACTCTCTAGGAAGAACCTGCAATTTACGAACCAGGAGGCGAACACTCTACCATTGGGCTGCGTTGGTCGGTCCCTTACAATACATACTTACATGTAAGCATTTAGAGTATCCAATTTAACTATCTATCAATCAGTCTTTCGATATACTTGTTTATAAATCTACTTTTCTGAACAATAAAACGAAGACAAATTTTATCTATGACTATTTCATATCGAATCCGAAGTAAATACTTGGGTATCTAATTACTATTTTATGGCTTTTAGCTGACAAGTCGTAAATAAAACCCACTTTTTAGTGTTCTTGGCGCTTTCTTTCGCCGTACCAGCCAACAGGCCGCCCTTCCTATAACATCCGACCCAACGACCCTCGCCAGGCGCCCCCAGCCCAGATCTGCACACTGCAAACAACTTTGTGATTAATTCAGTATTATCGCCGAACTGCGTGATTCATTGGAGATTATTGCACCGTTCTTTGTTTGTTTGTTGGTCGGTCGGTTTTTGCTTAAATGCCCATTTACTAGCTCGGGTTTTTATATAATAACTTTTTTTTCCCCCTCTCCATTCAGTTTGAGTTGGCGTTTGGTTAGTCTTAGCTAACAGCCTCCTTGCTGGCAAACCTTGAAATATTGAATCCCGTTTTTTTTTTTCGTAGCTTTATCAATTCACTAAAGAAAAAAAAAGAAAGATGGCAGGATTATTTATGTATGAATAAATTATACAAACATATAATTCAGTATTAAGTGGTATTCATACTTTGTTTGTTTGTAATCATTTGAATAAGTCACTTATACTTATATTTACTGGTTTTTGTTACTTGGTTGGGAGAGATTTCAAACTCTGGGATTAAAGTTGATCTTTATTTTTCCACCGTAGCAAGAACACACACAACCCTCATCAAAATTACGGATGTAAACCGATATGTAAAATTCACGTCTCTTGTCATGATTTGAACTCACAGCCAACTCATTGCGAGGAGGCTGTCTTACGGGTCTGAACTAAATTGTCAGAAAACCTATTACACAGATTTCTGCCACTTTTGTACAACACACACAAACATGTGCACATCTCTCTCTATATATATATATAAATATATATGTGTGTGTGTGTGTGTGTGTGAAATATACAAGTGGCATAGGTTTTCGTGATATTTACATAAAATGATCATAAGTGTCAATATATATATATATATATATATATATATATATATATATATATATATATATATATATATGTGTGTGTGTGTGTGTGTGTGTGTGTGTGTGTGTGTGTGTGCGTGTGTGTGATCGTTAGAGTGACGTATTTATTCAATAAACCATACTCGTGATATTACAGGTTACATAAGCAAGGAGTCCAACAAGACAAATCAGCCCTGGTGGTAGATGAATACACACAAAGATTCGTGACGCCTAGTAATGAAAACTCGAAGTAAGTGGAGACCACAGAGCCCCTCTTTACATCAGGATAATCAACACTTGGACATTTGATTGTAGTGCTCGGATAAAGCATGTCCTCTTAAAGCAAGCAACTAAATATGTAAGATAAGCTTTAAGCTTCAAGCCTGAGGTAAAGAAAATCGTGTATGACCGGGAAACACCTGTTGTAGGGACTTTGGAAAAGACACCGAAAAGTTTGGATATACCTGGTGTCAGTTGATGAAAAGAGTCCAAGACAGGACTGACTGAGTTCCCCCTTAACGGCTTCATACCCCTCGTAGGGTGGAAGGTAGACAAAAGGGCATTGGGGGTTCAATTGTAGTGCTTACAAAATTATATTATCAGCCATTATTACTTTTTATGATATTTTTTCCAACTTAATTTTAGTTGCTTTTTGTTGCAACTACTCAGGCCATCAATCTTTGGCTGTATGTAAACATCATAAATCGGGAACAAAGAATTGGTTATAGACAAGATGGATTTTACCACAGAAAGCTTCACTAAGTACAGTAACATCTTTAAGGCTTAGATTTGATTTTCTATACACCCAAGCTTCGAAATTTCAAAGAGTTAATTCTCTGTTTTGGATCTGTGCTGTTTAGTCCCAGTCGCAGACTGACGGTCTGAGTAATTTGGATGTATGGCAACTAGAATTAAGTTGGAATAAAATAAGTGTAAAAAAATAATAATGGTTGACAATGCTTCACCTGATTAAAAGGGAGGGAAAAAAAGTTCATCTATGTTCAGTCTATAGGAAAAAAGCGTATACAGTTCAGCAGAGTAAGTTGCATCGTGTTTCGGGGGTCCTCTGGTTTGTGCTTACGTAGTTGTTTTATATAAACTAAAAGCGTTTCTCCGTCGGCAAAATCCTTTTGAGATAGCTTATATCTATCTCTCCTTCGCATGGATGGGGCAAATGTTCGTTTCCGTCGTCTTATTTGCACAAGTACAGACCTTTGCGCTATAGAGGGGAAAAGTCAGCAGATGACTTCCTACCTAGCCCCCCCCCCTCCAACTCAGCTTGATGTAAAATAATCGGCTCCTTCCTCGATAGAGGAGAATCGGCAAAGGGAAAAGGGAAAAAAAGATTGGGGAAATATGGATATGTTATTAGTACGTGTAAAATTTGTTGGTTGTCGCTTACAATGAGGAGACTGCACGGCGCCATTGGGTATTGATCGGAGACAGGGAAAAGATTGCATGGAAGAAAGAATACTCCAGGGATATATATATATATATATATATATATATATATATATATATATATATATATATATATATATATGATAGATACATAGATAGATAGATTGATAGATTGATTGAAAGATAGATAAATTGTGAGTATAAATATGCAACATTTCAAATATATATATATGCATATATATAAAGTAGATAGTATCATTTCAAATATATATATCCATATATACATATTTAGAGAGATAGATAGATAGATCAATAGATAGATAGATAGATAGATAGATAGATAGATAGATAGATTGCGAGTACAAATATGCAACATATATATATACATATATATATACATATATATAGTAAATGGATAGATAGATAGATTGAAAGTACAAATATGTATCATTTCATATATATATATATATATATATATATATATATATATATATATATATATATATATATATATATATATATATATCACTTGATGTTAGAGATAGTTGTGTGTTGCTGCTATTTGCAGGGGTTGGTCGACGCCAGAATATGAAATCAGGAATTTTCAAACAAGTTGGCCCTTTTCGATTCAGTTTCTTTGTTTCTTGTTTTCAACGTCTGGCCTTGTGCCAAACTTGAGTCTTTCTAGTGATGTGATTCTAAAAACTCCATCAAGGTAGCACACTCAGAAATATACTCCAGGGGGCAAAAAATATACATAATCATATCATTTGAAGGATATTCACCCAGCTCTTTCTTGCATCATCATCATCATCATCATCATCATCATCATCATCATCACCATCATCATCATCATCATCATCATCATCAATCTTTTAATGTCCGTCGTTGGAAAAAGACCTTCCCCAGGATCCGCCACAAATTTCAATGATGGGCCTCGTGGAGCCAGTATTTTCTGAATTTGTTTAGTTCATCTCTCCATCTTGTGCAGAGTCGGCCTCGGTTTCGCATGTAATCTCAGGGGATCCATATTGTGAGTCGTGATGTCCATCAGTAGTCGGTCATTCTTGCAACATAGCCTGTCCATTGCCATTTAAGTTTTTAAATAGTTTCTATGATGTCTCTGACTTCCGTTTTCTTCCTGATATACTGTGATGTCTTGTGATCTCTCCATGTTAGGTTGAGCATGATTCTCTCACGTGTTCGCTGCATGCTTCTCAGTTTGTGGTTTTGTCTCTTGGTTAGGTTCCATGTTTCAGCTCCATGAGTGACTATCGGGATAATGCATGCATTGGTTGTATACTCTTCTTTTCAGGACTATTGGGATTATCTGGTCTTTGAAAGTTGAGCTTGGTCTGCCTAAGGCTTGCCATATCAAAAAGGAAAAAAAATTATCACAGATATAATACAAAATGATTTTTGTTTAATAGTTGAACACTGGCAATATGTATTATATCTTAAACGAAATAGATTAATTATTGTTAGCATATTTTATTCTCCAAATCAATGAATGGAAAAATATGGACTCCTCAACAAAAAAAAATTACAATCTTTTTCGGTTGCTCCGCCCTCAGCCTTTATGACGGTCTGAATTCATTGAGGCATATATTCCACTGAAAATAATATTTTCAAATAAACTTAATCCAACTTTTTTTAATAACGGTTGACGTATCAGCTTTGCAAGGTGGATCCATGTCATGTCCATCCATTTTTTTTTCAAATCCTCCATAAAATCTCAGTAGGATTGTGACCTGGACTGTTTACTGACCATATCATTGTATTGATATACCTTATCTGGAGATAAGCTTCAATAGTTTTTGCTCTGAGACAAAAATTAATTATCATCTTAAAAAATGACTTCGTCGTCACCAAACCTATTTTCGAAAAACATTCAGTTTGCACCAATGCATTGGTTATGGAGGTAATGATTGCCATCTCTCCCTCTGATCCTTTTCCTGACATGTAACCCCATCACAGAAACGAGTCGAGAAATTTGCTTGTTTTTTCCAGACAGTCACCTTTATATGTTTCATCGAGATGGCACCAGACAAAAGTTGCAGCATCTTTGCACTGCTAAATGCAGATTCGTGATTGACTGCAGAATATCACTTTCATCCAATCATCCACTCTTCATGATTACTTCTCTCTCATATGCTATCATATGCTAAGCTATGGCTGACAAAAGATAAGATGGCGCGACGAACTATATAAGTTCAGAGAGTATTGGCTCTGCGACGCAGGTGATGGGTTTGACGAATCTTGAGAAAGGTCTCTGTCCATCTTGGGAGGTTAAAATGCTGCTACTGCTGCTGCTGCTGGAGATGATGATGATGACGACTATGTACATATATATATATATATATATATATATATATATATATATATATATATATGTGTGTGTATGTGTGTGTGCATACGCTTCATATAACTGTAGTAATGAAGGAATGTAACGTAGGTACTGTAAATACGAAAGGTATTAGACGAAAAAATTACAGTAGTCAATGAATTAAACTTTTATATCAACACGCTGATGTACGTAGTATCTATCCACTTTTCATTTAATCTTTCTCAATAAAAGAGTTGAAATCTCATAAAATCTAAAACCACTTCGTTGTCCAGTTTGTGGTAGAAGCGGGACAGACATCATACTCATTCAAAGCCCGAAACAAGTTTATGTTCTTTGAAAAAAATTCACGTAGCACACTTGAGGGATTGCTGTGGCACACCATCATGGAGAGTACCATGCTCAACTTCACATGGAAAGACTGCAAGACAAACATTGCGGAACTGTGGCCGACCAGAAATAAAAAGGCGTGATTAACTAGACAAATTCAGAAAGTATTAGCTCCCCGAAGCCTATAATTGAGTGGCCTATCGAATTTTTAGGAAGGTATGTGTCCTGCTGCTGCTGCTAATGATGACGATGATGATTGTACTGCAGCTCGCAGTTTGGGAACCCCTGGTTTAGTGAATAACTGTATCAAGGTAAGCGAATGACGACTTCACACCAAACCAGCTGAGTAGAGAGGTTCCTTTTTTTAAATAGCTCCATCTGTCAGATAGATAAGAAAACAAGCTATGTTCTCACAGGAATCAACAGGTGAAAAGGATTTTTTTGCTGGAGAATATATTAAAATTCTCTTCGTGTTCTCGAGAGGGGGAGAAAAAGCAACAACCGCTGTTGGAACACATCTGCCAAGTTAGAACAAACATTTTCCCACGTTTAAGCAGTTCCCCGAGGTTCTGCCACGGCAGTTCTCAACTTGTTTTTTTTTTTTTTTCTTCAGGGCTCGCACTCCTTCGAGATTTCAAAATCTCCCTCGTTAATCTTGAGGATAAAAAAAAAATAGATTTGAAATAGTCAAAGTTGGCAAAATTAATATTAAAAAGTATAAATAAAAAAAAATGTCAAGATTTATCAGATGTCAAAATTAAAAGTCTATATCTAGATATCCACACATAAAGTACTTAACAATGTGTGCTTATACGCTAAGGGGACCTGACTGACGTACTAAAATAGAAATTCATGTTCTGATTACGTAGTAAAAAAAAAGTTGAATTCATGAAATGATAAAGATATAAGAGGTAATGAGAATATAAATAAATTCTGTTTTGGAAATCCGTTCGTAGTCAATGGTCCGCTATTATCCCAGCTCACTGCATGCAAATCTAATCCATCTACGTAAAAAAAAATTCAATGTCTATCCATGTATTTCATATATGCTGCCATTTTCGGAGGCACGGGTAAAGTAGGTACTGACGAAACAGGGCTGGTTAGTCACTCAAAAGAAACCGTCACGTGACCAACGTCTTTGAACAGCTTGCTAAGGATGATCAATTAAAACATTGGGAGAAAGGAGTGATCAATGAATGAGTTACTTCTCTCTCCTTTTGTTGGGTAGTAATCATGAAATTGTCTGAATTTTGAAAAAAAAGCAAATAAAAAAAGAAGAGGGCACAAAATGGGGATCAATTTAGCGTAAACTTACTTTGCAATCTGAACACCCAATAAAAAACCTCATACGAACCTAATAACTGAAAGAATCTATTTCAGCAGTTTCGATAACAGTTTGAGTTACCGGTTTCCAACAAGAGCCAAAAGCCGTACGTATTAGCAAGAACACAGAATGATCGTATTTATTAGCAATAAACCGAAAAAAGGTTTTTTGCCCACCTTCTTCTCGCACCCTGCCTAATCACATTGCACACCGCTTGGGGTTGCTTACATTCCAAGCTAAGAACCAATGTTTTACTTGATGAAGTTCGAACAGAAACAAGCGTCTATAGAATCCTCCGCAGCTGCTGCAGTGTAGTTTTTAACAAGCTTGCTATAGCAAACGAATTAGTCCATGCAGCGAGTGTTGCCCCTCCTTCCCTAGCCACCATAACTTGCAGCAAAGTCATTTGAGTGAATAAAAGTTTTCACACACTCATTATATTATCAATTTTCATTAGATGAACCATTGTTAATCATTATTAATTCTTAGATGTGTCGCCACATCTCTATAAAACGCTTCTCGGTCAATCAGTCGGCCTGTTGATCAGCTGAACTGTCAGTCGGTCCCAGTTATATTAAACAATAGAAAGAGACTAGAAGAGGTTCTGTGTTCTATTTATAAGCTGATATTATATTATGTCATAAGAGGTGTGATGTCATCAATAGATGTTGGCAAGTATTATTTTCTATTATTAACTAAGGCTGTAACACCACCTTTATCAGCCGAGGAGTTGTAACACATAAAAGAAGAAGAAATTATTGATAAAAATTGTAAACTTTGATTTAAACTTACTAATTGCTTTTTTAATAGTCAGAGGAAGAAAAAATCAACATTTTTCCTTTCAAATAAATCCTTAAAAGCTTCTGGTGACTGACACTCATCAGAGGATGAATCGTGAGAAGAATGTTTAAATGTACTGTGTAGGAAATAATTTGAATGAATTCGAAGAATGTTGTTTAAAACGGAAAACAAACCCGTTGAAGACACGTGCAAAGTATTACAGGCGTTATGCTCAAAAATCAAAACGTAGTAAAATTGAAAAAAAGTTTTAGTGCTTAAAAAAAATTACAAATTCAAAACATTTTTCCTCAACTCTTTTATGTCTAACTATGTGTCCGCTTATTACGACAATGCTAAATTGTTATACCGCTGAAAGGCTTTTAAGCTATAACTGATTGAAGGATTGGCTAACTTTCCAATTCATATCTCACACTATAGCTGAAAAAATATATATACCCATTTAAAGCCCACTTATGAAATAAGATATCCATACACTAAAACCCCAGAAGTAATTATTTATTTAAATTGTACACTTACTTTCATTTGAACATACAGATTGTTTTTTTAATAGCCAGTTTTTTTCAGGTGAACCATCCCCAGCTACTACGACCACAACGAGAAAAGCTACAACTATTTAGTTTGGAATGTCTTTGAAATCAGAAATCATAGATATGGACGTACGCATGGTGGATGCATCGATGAACTTATGGTTCTTGTTTCATCTAAATGTTAGCTGCTTCTCATAACAATTACTCAGACTGTCAGTCAACGGTAGTAAGTGAGAAGTACTGATCGGCTTGGATTTTATTTTCCACCAACTGTCAAACTTCTGGTAGTTCAACAGGTAGCTCAGTAATCATACATAAATAGGCTTCTCGAGGTGAAGGGATGCGAGTTCGAGTCTTACCCTTACTTTTTCTTCGGTATGCAATCGGAGCTGTTTACGGTAATACTGCTGTTCCGTGACGCATCTAAACTACACATTTCTAAGAGTCGAATGTTTTTCCCAATATTCCACTAGTTATGAAATGGTAGAATTCAAGCTGGCTTTGGCTAAAAGTGAGTAGTTTATTTTATATTAAAAAAAAAGGTTGAATTTCTACTTCTTACGGCTATTTTATCAGTGTAATGGCCGCCGCTGCTATCATGGCTTCCGGTGACTATCTTGTGTATGTTGAACATAATCAGCTGTGTAGCCGATTTTTGCAGACGGTTTTGTCTTGTGAATTTAGAGAAAAAATGCAAAAGATTGCTTTTGTATAAAAAAATATGAACAAAGCGGCTTTTTTTTTGCATTCTGCCCAAACAACCCTTACCTTAACCCAACTCTAACCCTACCACCGACCATAATTCATTCTAAACAAATTGACAGAACTTCTTTTCATGAAAAAGGTGAGAAAAATTGATCATTTTTTATATCGTGTCTTTTCTTCGATTCCCTCCTAACAATACGGATTCCACAAACGTGAAGTTCAAAAAACGCAAGTTTGTTCATAAAAGAAACATTTTTCTTCAATACAAAAGAAGCAAACTTCTGTAAAAAAAATTCCAAATTTAAATTTGCCAAAAGGAACCGTATGCAAAAAAATCAGGACATTATGTTCAATATTTGTGCTATAATCACCAGCATCCATAATGGGAGCAGTAGCCATTACGTTAATACAACAGCAATAAGTAATATATTTTTTTCTTTTTAGATAAGAATAAGTTACTCGTTTTTAGCCAAGGTCGATGGAGAAAGATAATTCGACCCTAAAAAAAGGCTTAGATTAGTATTATCCAGTTGACTTCCAATGAAAAGCCATAATGGTTTTCACGTGTTTTATCAAGCCTCTGTGATATCACAGCTTATAAAAACAAATACTTATGAAATATTTCATTCTGTCAAGATTTGTTCAGATAAGCTTTGTAGTAAAAAAATCGATATTCCGCACTTTCGTTGTATTTTGTTGGACGAAATTTTTGTGCTCTGTTTTGTCATTAGAAATCCCAATCGTTTTAACTAACTTCATTCAAAAAGTTTTTTTTCCTTCGTATCAAAATATAAACACTAGCTCAAGGCGCTCGAGCAGTGCCGGACAATGTCATTAGACAAAATCAGATGACGTTTGTATGGCTTTAGATATGCCACAAGCGAACTTTTTTTTTCTGTCTGAATTTTGTTAAACGAGGCGTAACAATGATTCTGTGTGAAATGGTCGTACTAATCTCGAATTGGCGAATACGACGACAAAAGAAAGCGGCGCATATACCTCCTCCAGTTGAACCAATTAGGCGACGAACCTTTGATATTAATAGTATCCGGGAACCTTTCATCACAAGAGACTTCTCAGAAAAAAGCAAAAACGGATTAAGCAATTTAACCGGGGAAACTTGGAAGTATCCCAAAATAACATCCCAGATATACAAAAAAAAAAGAAAAAAAAAAAAAAAAGAAATGACATGGATAGTCCAATCGACCATATGCTTTGAGCAGTAATTCCACATTCTAGGATTAAGAACACTCGATAAAGGCCGGGGATTACAAGACCGAAAAGTTATGGAGAAAAATGATTTCATAGACGAAGAAAATAGTCTGGCCACATCATACATAATAAATTTTTTCGTGCAGTTTATAGCTTTTAAGTTTGTTTGTTTCATTGTACGTTTTGAAGCTTTTGCCGAAAGTTTTAATTCGTAAGTATTTCAGATCTTCCTCTGGAAAATCAGAAAGCAGTTCATCCTATCAAAAAGTACAACTTCTCAGTTTTTGAACAGTTGAAAAAGAATTGCCTCGAAACCAGTGATGTTTACATAAGTGTTTTTTTTTTTCCTCGGGATATACGAGATATAACATATAGATGTTTCATGACATGCCCACCTATACCGCATCAAAGTGAAATGAAAAGCTCAGGTAGTTAAGGAAACTGTCACGTAAATATATATCAATGGGATAAGAGTCAAGAAGCAAGGGGGTGGGGCCATGATTACCACGAGAGCATGAGCAGGTAGAAGTGTCGAGGCCAAGCAATGGGGAAAAAAAGCGTTTTTGAAAATCAACCCTGAAAGCGAAGTGAATCGCGAGATAAGCTTTTGATGTCGACGTCACTTTGGTAACGTTCAGTTCACGCACGGATGGGAAAGTTTATTGAGGCGTGTGACAGGCAGTCGGAAACAGTGCTAATCGGAGACACATACATACACACACATGCAGATGCACATACACACATACTTATTGAAAAGTAGAGACATACAGGTATCCATTGATAGATGAGCTTATATATATGTATATATATATATATATATATATATATATATATGCGTGTGTGTGTGTATGAAATTTAAGAATACAAACAATGCATGAATTAATAAGATATACAGAGACACAAAAAGATAGTTAATTCGTGATCATTGATATCTATTTCTAAAGATGTCTATATATGTAGGGGAAAGAGAAATATATATCCACATACACACACACACACACACACACGCACACACACACATACACACACACACACACACACATATATATACATCTATATATATATATATATATATATATATATATATATATATATATATATATATATATATATATATATATATATATATGATGGAGTAATCGCTAAACAAACACGTTTATTTTTCTGCCCAAATAAGTGTACGTGAAAAATCAATGCCATTCAATGGTGGCACACTGAAGTTTTGTTTGTGTAGCAAATCCTTCATTTCCTTATAATTCAAACTGTACTCTAACTCAGCTTAACATTTAATGTTGAAAGTATCGAACGTTTCTTGAAATAAACCCATCACACATGATACCTTGCATTATATTGTATCATATTGTATTCCTGATTTGTACTTTGTATATATATTTATAGGAATATATATATACATATATATATATATATATGTATATATATATATATATAGAGAGAGAGAGAGAGAGAGAGATTTATATAGAAATATGATTAGATAATCTCATACATAATTTATTGATACATTATTATATACAAGACAAATGAGAAATATATAATCATTGACATATGTGTGTGGGTGGGGATGTATGTGCATGTGTGTACGCGCGCGAATGCGTGGGTCCGTCTATCAATCAATACAAAACGCATTTTTTTTTTTGCTCTGTATACATTTGTGCATATGTACAGTACTTGTCAAAAGTATTTGAACAAGCAGAGATCCTCTTCCAAATGGCTTGGTTTTGAGAACATTTCCTGAGAAGAACCAATTCATTTTTGCCATCAATATAACAAGGCATGTATTTAGTCAGGTTTTGAGGTTAAGAACGCCAATTTTCTGAATTTTTTTTAATGGAAAAAAAAAAAAGATTTCCATTTCTATTTTTCTAAATATGTTCAGAACCAATTCAGGTTTTGAAAAGGTTGCTATATTGAAGAGTTGCCAAAATCGTAAGTTAATTTTGACTCCACTCCCAGCTCTAAATCCGTAATGGCCCCTCTAATCATAAACACTAGAAACAGATTCTGCACCTGTTTGAATACTTCAGCGGCAGTCCAGCAGAGCTTTTATCAGTTCGTAAAATGCCTTATGTGTCATTCCAATATTCTGCGCCACACATATCACAAGAACTCTTTCATCCAGCAGGGTCAATGCAAGAAATTTCTCTTCAGCTGTGAGCTCAAACTATTCCACGGTGGCTCACTGTGTTGAGTTATACAGCCCTAAAAGCAGCTAAAAGTGGCGGGAAGAACTTGCTGATCGAGTAGCCCAAAAGCAGCTAAAAATGGCGAGAACGATTTGCTGATCGTGTGGTCAGCAACATGTACTCTCAAATGGAAGGCCCTTGGTATACTGTCTTGAAGTATGGAGTGCTTACAAATGAATAAATGCCCCCCCCCCCTTCAACTTTTACTCAGCAGGGAGTTGAGTGCAAGCCGAACACACTTAAGATTTACTTTTTTTTATGTAAGGGTATATTTTCTGACCACTATATAAATGGAAGGGACACATGTGTGAGCATGCGCGCGCGTGTGTGTACATGTGTATCAGAAGATGAACGATTTATGCCCGATAGACTGTGATAATTATAAAGTCATTTTAATTGGAACTACATTTTGTTCAGCACCGTTAAACCCAGTAGCATATCGAACGGTCCCCGATCGTATGAATGGATATTATCAAAAATGGGTAATGTGTGGTACTCGGACCTGCATCAACCAAGGGAGTAGCCTATACGCAGCCAAGCTCTTGCCATTACTTACTGCTAACAACGCTGGCAAGTCTAAGAGCTCGAGAAAACACCCCACATACACCCCCATATATATATATATATATATATATATATATATATATATATATATATATATATATATATATATAAGAATGAATATTTTTTTTTTACTAACCTTCTCATGTTTTCGAACAAGTAAACGAATCTCTGGTTTCAATGTACATGAATACTCTCCAAAAGGTAGAGCGCCTTTGGCAAAATAAAGTAACATCAAAGAGGATATTGTTCTAGCATAAAATTGGACAGTAATACTACACCCTTATATTGAAAATGGCTGAACATGCTGCCGAAAGCTCTTTATCTTTTGGGAAGTATTTATATACATCGAAACCAGGGATCCATTAATTTTTAATGAAAGATGTATTGAAGAAATGCAGCAAAATTATATATATGTATATTATGTGAACTGTAAGAAGTGAGACAAACCCAGGAGTGAAAGTGTATGGAAACTAAGTTTATCAATCCGTGAATGTTTTCATTGATGAGCTAAACATGTTTCGGGAGGTACTCCCATCTTCAGTAGCGTGTGCCATGTGTGTGTGTGTGTGTGTGTGTGTGTGTGTGTGTGTACCAATTAATGGTTATAAGTTTGCTGTGAAATATAAATCCACCTTCAGGAGCTTTGCTTTGTGGGCAAAAAATGGGATCCCATCTGCTAAGGTCATCCTGTTGTGCGGGATTTGGTTCAGTCTGTGATGAAGTCTGTGGTTTTAGCAGCAATAGTAGGTCTTGGACAGGACATATTATGCCAGGGTAGAAGGGAAGTGGTCAAGTATTGGATTACATATATATATATATATAGAGAGAGAGACAGACAGACAGACAGAGAAGGAGAGAGAGAGAGGGTGTATCGATGGATGTATGAATGAATGAATTTTGATCAGAAATTTTCACTCTGTAATGTTCGGTCAACCTGATGTATGGAGAGGCGTTAACAATGAAAAATACATATTTGTGGCGTAAAACAAATGTCTTTTTTTCCATCATCGGGCATCGGCCTTTTTTAAGCATAATTACTAATATTGTGTTGGGTAATTTTTGTGCGTCATCAAATTTAGACACCCACCGCCTAAAGATCCGAAATTCACACACCGAAACAAAGAGAACGAGAGAAAGGTGTAGATGGAGCAAGGAAGCAAAAGAACAATACGTAACACTAAGAATATACAATGTTGGTGCGGGTGACCGAGCGGATAACGGCACGTAGGATGAGATCTGCGAGCCGAGTTCAATTTCTGCCGGAGATTGTACTCGTTCCCTCCACATTAAAAGGAAAGCTCATCACACCTCATATCTTACAGGTATTAGGAAGGGCCAATGTCCAAGAGCAGATCTTGAAAAAGGCTTATGAGAAAAAAAAAAAAAGAATCTACATCACTGCCTCAGTAAGGCCTCTATTTCCAGCCGATCACTGTACTCGTAGTGTTTTCTGGGTATATTTCCCGTAAACCTCGCACAGCTGCACTCAGTGTTTAAGGTCAATCGGATTGTGCTGCCTCTAGGAGAGGAACATGTTTTTTTCCACTTTCTTATCGTTTATGAAATTATTCTATTTTGATAGATATTATTGAATCAACGTTTCTCGTTTAAATTCGCTTTACCTGAAACGCATAACGAAAAGGCAGTCCATCTGGGGCATAAAATAATAAGCTCTGTTGAATAGCAATAAAGGGCGGGAGAGATACTATCGAAAAAGCCGAAAATATTGAAGAAAAAGCAATAAAATTTGAGTTAATGGTATTTAATTTATTGCACTGCAATAGATGATATTAGGTGGGTCGAATTGACACCTGGGCTGTGCAGCCTATAAAATTACTGATGAGAAAATGAACTAAGAAAAGAAGAAATAATAATAAAAATTCCCCGGTTTCCACTGCATTCGTCAACTTAATGATCCTTGCAAGTTTCAATGCAATGACTTCATTCTTTTTTGCACCCCCTTGCAGGATGCTATTCCACTAAAGGAATACTTCCACCTTAACAACTCAGCTTATAGCGTATTCAAATAGCTGCTGAGTGCTCAGGGAAATTCGTCCGAATGAAAAGTTTTCTACACTCTTTGCTCATACCAGGAATCGAACCCAGATCTTTCTGCATGTGAGGCTGATGCACAAACCGTTGCACTGTCCAAGCAGACAAGAAATTATAATAACTAGCATTCCACGGGAAATTAAGAATCACCGTCACTTGTATATGGAATCACTACTCAAGAACACACGTTCGATTGGACTAGGCATGTTTTTCGAGTATCTGAGTTGTGTTATCGGGGTACTTCTGAATTTCCTCCTGTGCATGGGGTAATCTGTTTTGCTACTCTTGAGAAGTCCCTTATGATGAGAAGCTCCCAGATGCTAATTATATCAGTTAATTGGTTCGACTGAAGAAGGTCTGATATTCAGAAAACGGATATGACGTGATCAGTCTAATAGAGCATGCGCTCTGAGTAGTGATTCAACATTCTAGAACCAAAAATACCTGACGAAGGTCGGAGGGTATACGGTCAAAACGTTGTGAAAAAAATGAACACGTTGACGAGGACAATAGACCAGCCATATCTTACATGATTATTAATACACACTGTCTGACAAAATACAGACAATACGACAGAAGACATCCTACTTGTGTACGATGAAAAACAAAATGATTGATTTTCGTTGTTAAGTGTTGATTCATGATTATCTAGCATTATTGTTGTTGTTTGTTTTTTTTTCTTATGAAATTCCTTTGTCTACATATGAAAAAAAAAATTAATTGTGCTTTGCCTGAGTAGGGGGGGGGGTCTGGACCCCCTGGGCCCTCCTGTTGGATCTGTGCCTGAGTTGAATGCCATGAAAGAAGAAAGGCACAGTCAGGAAGAATGAAAAAAAAAAGGGAACAATTGTAATAAAAAAAGCCCAAGAAAAAGGAAACAGAACAAAGTATTTAACATGGTATCTCTGCAAGCCATTTGAATTCTAGACGGGAAATTGAAGGTAGCACGAAGTAGTTATATTCTCTTCTAGCCCAGGGCTAAAAATCAGAGGCAGCCTGGGGTTTAACTGTCAAGAATGCGTTCGCCCAGGGGCTAATCGTGTTCGTCAACATCACCACAACACACACTATCACCTCACTCCTGCTTTTTCTTTTACAATATTGTAATCTTTTCTTTATTGTCTTTCTATCTTTTTTTTTCTCCGTTAACTATTGAATGGCCGTAGCCATCAAAGATGTTGAAGGGCTCTATCTTTTTCCATATGCACATGTCTTTGTTAGTGTATTTCAGAGCTCCTGGCCATACCGTTTTGTCTACAGAATTGAATATTGGTATCAGTACTCCATTAGAACCCATCTAAAAATGTTAATTGTTTTTTTTTTATTTCGAAGGGGACTATTTTGATCTTTTCGGGGGCTTCATTCTGACGGGTTTATTGATAACATCTAGATTTTCCAGAAAGTAGATGTCTGTTTTTTTTTAACCCTATTTTAGATGCTTTCCTGTGGGAAACTCCAGTGATGTCATAAATAGAATTTACTCCAAGCATGTTTATTCTCTTATTGAATTTGTTTCTCCCATGACTCTTGACACTACGGCTGTCCAATTATTGACTGTGAGGGCGAGTCTATTTTAATATTACTTGTTTTAGGGTTGTTGTTGTTTTTAATTAAAATCTCTAACAATTAATTTATTCCCTTTCTTTCCCACCTTTCTTTAATTTTTTTTTCTTCTTTTTTCTATACAATCTGAAAATACCCGTCTTCCTGCTATATAGAGTCTACGACCGTCAAATCCTGAGTTAGGTAATGATTTTACGGTGTTACATATAGCTTGGGATAACCATCTGGAGGCTGGGTATTTTCAGCTCATTAGGATAATGTAAAAAAATTTTAATATTAATTTTGACTCGTTAAATAATACGCCATTGTTTAATTTTGTTTATGAAAATAAAATAAAAACAATTGTCGTTTCTTTTCTTTTTTTTTTGCAGGCTAGTGCAGGGAGCTAAACGTAATTTTCTTTTGCCCCATAGTATAACTGTTATTTATATATTTTGAATAAAGTAGAAAGTAGATAGAATATCAATTAGAATTGGAGTTAAATTAGGCGTTTTCAATAAATAGTAGCCACTCCTTTCAATAACGACTAGTTTACTGTTTAATTTACTGCAGGTGAATCTAAAAAAAGTGATAAATTTCAAGTAAGAATCGTAGTTGTAAACATACGACGATTACTTTTGGTACTAAAAAAAGTAACAATTAAGTTTCGGTTTAAGCTCATTTTTTTGTTTATTGATTCTTTAATGAAATGCACTCTAATATTTGAATGATACACAAAATAGGAAATTTTATGTGCTTCATAGAGTGAAGAATTGTTGAAAAATTAACACAATGTGTTGCGGTCAAAAATCAGTTTAGTTTACATCGTAGTTTTCTCTTGGAGAAAAATTATTCAGCTTTTATACAATATCATTTTAAAACTAAAATGATAATTGAGATACCCCCGTCGAAATAAATACTGTACCAGTGAACGTAAAAAAAGAAATAGATAATTATTTCGACTTTAGTTAAGTAAACAAAAAAAAAAACTTTTATGCTTGAAAGAGTTACGAAAATCTTTTGAAATTACAGTCTAAAACCAAATAGAGTTAAACATCAAATGTTTACAACCAATTGGAGGGATAAAACGCAATTATCAGGAAGAAACTATGTGACAGAAAGATTCAGAAGATTTCAACTATTTGTAGGATTCACCACCGCTCTCATCTTCTTCATTATCATCAGCTCATTCTTCATATCTAGGACATTTTGAAGTAACATTTGGACTAAAGACAGTGAAACAAGCTTTTGATATATTAGCAAATGGAAATAATGTTAACGACAATAATAATAAAAATAAGGTTCGAACTTAGTTCTTCCAGTATCAGACTGACCCCTATGAATATAAATAGGTAAGAACCATGAGAACTTTGCAAACGACTCAAAGTTGACAAAAAAGGCTAATTATATTAGCGCAAAGCAGAAAACAGTCCTAAAAAAGAATAAAGTAAGTTCTATAGGACTTCTACTCTAACGGATATCCCGATGTATGCAACGACACAAAATCAGATCATCAAAAACGATATATAATCCAAGGTATATTGCAGACAATAAGCTCGTCTTTTGAGAACAAGGATTTTCCATTAGTTTTAGAAGAAGAGTGTACAACCAATGCATCCTTGCGAAAGTCACCTACGGAGCTTAAACATGAAACTTACCCATTGCTCTCAGATTAAGAACCACGCACCGTGCACTTGAGAGGACCACGCTTAGTATCACATGGAGAGATCACGGGACAGCACATTATACAAGAGAAAAGACAAGAGCAGGTTTTCCAATTCGAATGTGACTTTTCAATTTTTTGATTCTGGAAATCACTCTCAAGTTCTCCCCCCCCCAAAAAAAAAGAAAAGAAGTTTAAAATATGAAGAAAACTTTTTAAAAAAACTCTAAATAATGCCAACACTGTCAACACAACAAAAAAAAAATACATTCAAATTGACAACCATGGGTCAGGGATATCATAAAGCGATAAGAAAGCATATTGTAAGATTGTCAGACCACCACCGGACATCACAAAGTGGATCCACGGAGAACATATACGAAATTGTGACTGGCAATAAGATAAGACGACGTGATGATTCAGATGAATTGAGAAGGTATCGGCGCCGTGTCACCCACGAGCAGGAGGATTATCAATTTGGGGTGGAAGGAGAAGTTGCATGACAGACTTGATGATGATGATGATGATGATGATGATGATGATGATGATGATGATGATGATGATGATGATGATGATGATGATGATGATGATGATGATGATGATGATGATGATGATGATGATGATCCCCACCCATAATTAATTACTCGTAGGCCCAGAACACACTCGCAAAAATATGGAACAATTGAGGATCCGAGAAAGAAATGGAATTAACCAGGCAAAGGCGGTAGAGACTTCGGTAGGAATACTGAGAAGATACTTGCTATCACTCGATCTCCCATTAGAGCAACCGAATAGTATTGGCGTAAGAGCCGAATGAATACATCCACTAGCTGTTAATTTTGATCATAATCATTATCATCATCATTGTCCCTACTTTTGTTTATTATCGTAACGATAAACACCAATATCATCAGTAAGGTCATTTAAACCAATAGCAGTGGGGTAATCTATAACCTTGTATTTTCATCTTCTCTGTTGCTACAACCATCTTCCTTAATCTTCTTCTTTTACTTCGCCTCCTTCTCACCTTCCATCTCTTCCCCCTCCTTCTCATCCTTCCTCCTCTCCTCCTCTCCTCTTCTCTCCACCCTTTTCTTCAACCTGTTCCTTCTTCTTCTCCGTCTTCTTCTTCTTTTTCTATTTCGCCTTCTCCTTTTCCTCCTCTTCCTTTTTCTCCTCTTTCTCATCCCTTTTCCTCTCTTCATCCTTCCTACCCTCCTTTCTTCTTCTTCTTCTTCTTCTTCTTCTTCTTCTTCTTCTTCTTCTTCTTCTTCTTCTTCTTCTTCTTTCTCCCGTTCTTCCTTTTCCCGCTGCTTTTACTCCCAGCCCTTACAATGTGACTCATTTTCGTGGACACTGGCAAATGGTTACGTGTGCAAGATGCAGTGACACCCTAGAAAGCCATTGCCGCCGGACACAATCAATGTTACGTTAAGAAACATCCAACCCTACTCTCCGGCACCACACCCTTCTGGCCCCTGCAAGCGAATCTGCACCACTCTCCCACAACCCTGATCCTCCTTGCACCTCGATTCAATCTTCAGTAAACCTAGCACAACGCCATTTGCAAATTCTGCTTCAGGAGTTTTGACACCATTATAAGAGGACGAGCAAGCTCCTCACCGTGAAGTAATGGAGAGAAAGCTGATCAAACAGACTTATACTTCTGTACAAACTTCGATCCTCATTGGTCTACCCGAACATGCAGCCTTGTGCCATACTAAACCCAGTTTAGTACATATCTGTTGAGGCCACAATTGCAGCCATAAGCCAAGCATAACAAAGTCGAGTAAATATCACCTGAGGCCCTAATCGAGATCTGTGGGTTAGCGAGCTAGTCTCAAGAAAGTGGCCGACAATGACGCTGGGCTTCTTTTTTTTTCATTCTGTTTTCGTATTTGTAGTCGTGCAAATCTGTCATTTACAGGATCCCCGCCATCCAAAAGTAGATGATTAATTTAAAAACCTTTCGTAAACCGAAACAGCCTAAAACGAAGAAACAACAAGTCTGGTTATCACCCTATAGAAATCATCATGTGACCAATATCTTTTAGCAGCAATTTCATAGATGCAAACTGTACGTCTAATACATACACAGCCAGCCAGACTGACTTGGAAACTGGAGAAACCTATTTCGACAGTTTTCGTGACACTTTTGGTTTACGATATCTGATAAGTGTACGCTAACTTTTGAGAGCCCCTTGGCTTAATACCAAAGCATGTGTGTTCACATAAAATCGATTGTCACTTCACGATATGTTTATTTCTTCGGTAGAGGGTATAATTGTCCATTTATGAAATCTACAACACCCAAGAGAGTTAATAACCAATATTTAGTAAGCGTAGTTTAATACTTCATTGGCTAATTGTTTGCTAACCTTCACTTTACGAGAGATGCCCGATCTATCTATCTATTGATTGATCTATTTGCCTATCTATTTATCTATCTATCGATTATTCTATCTACGTATCATGCCATATAAACCAGGCGTAGGTTTGCTTCTCCTGCCTGTCGTTGGTATTCGGTAAAACTAGTCTTGTGTGTACTGATGTTCACTGCATATCTCCTGAAGACTGACGTTTCAAAGTATTCCTTCTCTTGACAGATTGTGTTTATGAGTTCTGGAAAGCCCAAATTATATTAACATCTACAAAAGTCTATTTTTATCTATCAATCCAAAAAGTCTGTACAGTAACTGAAAACATTTACACGAATCCAACCGGTGGCAGAGTTAGGTGTTTGAGTTTAGTTATATGCTAAGAAGTCGAATGCTGATTTTCTACGTAGGTATTTTTCAATTGGGAAACTGTTGTGAAATTTGAGATTTGGCATGTTATTGTAGTGAGTCATTAGCCAGGGTAGTGGGTTCCATTCTTGCAGTTGTCATGTTAATGTAACCTTCCGTCACACAAGACTAAGTTTTTTCTCTGGCGGGATTTTGAATGCTGATTATCACTTTGCGAGATTAAAGCAACCGGAAACTCTAAGGTAGGACAGGGCTTCTCAAAGTAAGGGTTAGCATCCCTCTGAGTGGGGGTCTCGTAAAGATTTAAGGTGTTGCAGAAATATTTGAAAATCTTTTTCAAGGATTAATTTAGTCACGTGTTGTTTTTATTATCTCTATACAAAAATGTACTCCGTCCTGGTGCTTATTGGAAAGATGGCTTACTTTACTATATACTTATTACTATACTTATTACTATTCAATAATTCTTGTTTTGTTTTTTAAATTTCGTTTTTATTATATTTTATTAATCTCATTTTTTTTTCAAATAATCTAAAACTTAATCTACGCTTAACTATAATCAGAAACAATATACGCCTATATATGTTAATACGCATGTACCCCCAAGGTGCAGACATCTCATAAAAAATTAATTAATCAATTAATTAATTCGTTCTCAAACTTTCAAAAAAATATGGTTAGATCAATGGAATTACCTTTATTGCAACACATCAGTCAAAGAAGATTGATTTCCACCAGGTCCATTCTCCCTGTTACCTCTTTTCTGGGAACATTGGCACGAGTGACCTGCCCCTGTTTTCAAACATAAGCAAATACAAAATGGATGTTAGTACGATTGTTTTTGCCACTCGCCCCCTTTCATGGCAGCTATAAATTTTTGACACCAATTACAGTCAACAACAGTTGGAGCAAAATATCAACCACACTTGTTATTAGACCATAAGTTGCAAATGTTTCCAGGTGATCGCTGAGACGGCCCCTACCTGTCTCAATGGTCAAAAATACACCCACTAATCACCTGAAAACGATCCTGAGGGGTACGACGACCGAAACATTGGGCTAAAAAATGAACCATGATAAGGACAGGAGTCTGTAAAAAAATTGACATATTAATTTACGCCCCTGATCTTTATCGTACCTAATGGAATAAAATTGATGGAAATTCTTTTATTTTTTTCTTTTGACTGGAGACCGGGTCCCCTTAGATAATGAGACCCATGTGTACATCCGACACTGTACCCATCACTAGTAAAATTGGCGTAACACGATCTTCCTATTCCCCTTTTCCTTCTAAGTGAACTTCTGAAGTACAAAACTGTTTCATCAAAATACAATTCTTGCCCTTTTGACTGGAGGCCAATGGTCCCCTTTAGATTTTGAGGCCCGTATGTAAATTCGACATTCACATTACTTGTAAAATTGGCGTAACACGATCTTCCTATTCCCATTTTCTTTTAACTGAACTTCTGAAGTAATAAACTATGTTTCGTCAAAATACAATTCTTGGCCCTTTGACTGGAGGCCGATGACCCCCTTTAGATTTTGAGATCCGTATGTAAATTCGACATTCACGTCACTAGTAAAATTGGTGCATCACGATCTTCCTATCCCTGTTTTCTCCCCATTGTACTTTTGAAGTACTGAACTGTGCTTCGTCGTATACAATTCTTGGCCCTCGCATCACAGTTACTCCTTTCACCCTTCCCACGAACAAACGCGTAAAAGATAAATTGTTTTGTCCGTTTATTTACTTCTTGATTCTCGCACACCACCGGCGCTAGTGACTCAAAGACGCAATCTTTTGACTTCTCCTTATATTAAAGCGAAGTGACCCTTACCTACAAGCCGAGGCATCAATATCGGGTAGATGTAATGCTCAGCAGAAGAACGCATCAATCTCCGGGTGCATGGCCAGTGCAGGACTCGGCCGGTAATAAAGCCACCATGAATTATAGCCAATTGTGTTCCGTCTATCGACCTGTCCGAATGGACAGAGTTGAAATTGATGCTAACACTGTCTGGATCAGTGGGCGACAGTTGAGTAGGTCGTCCGGTTACGGGCAACACTCTCACACTCACACACACACACACATACAACATACCCCTATACACATACACATTTAAGCACACACACACACACACACACACACATACATACAACTATATACGTATACATCAAAACACACATACGTACACGCATAACTATACATGTGCACACACACAGTAAAGCGTGCTCGTCTATCAATATAATAGGAAAAGACCAAAAGATGAATAAGATAAAAAAAAATTGTTGGTAAGACATGTCAGAGATTAGCATAGTCGCGGTAGGCATGGAAAAATGTGGAAAGCCTCGGTCCAGTAGAAGACCTGGAATTTCTGCTGATGCTAATATATATATATATATATATGTATATATATATATTAGCATCAGCAAAAAATTCCATATATATATATATATATATATGGAATTTCTGCTGATGCTAATATATATATATATATATATATATATATATATATATATATATATATATATATATATATATATATATATATATATATATATATGTATATTTATATATATATATATGTGTGTGTGTGTATTAGGAAGGTGATGTTTGATCAACACTGCTAGGGTTTCATGTTGATATAACTGTTTCGTTTTGAAAATCACAAAAAAGGTTACATGTTAAACAACTGATGATGCCAACAAGGGAAAATTCACGCATAGTACTATAATAACAAAGAATATGTAAAATATTAGAAAGAAAAAACGGAAAAAAATTGCATAAATTGCATTGACAGATATTGGGAAATAAGTTACTGAAGTGACACAAAAGAATTTTGTAAAGGTTTCTAAATGTTTAGTGTTTAAAGCTGCAAAGCTTGCTAGAGTATAAATACGAAGCCCCAAATAACTGCTTTCACTCCAAATTCTCATCTCTTTTATTCTTCGGTCTATATCCACTCTATCCGTTTCTTTCGATTCGATATGATCCGACAGAATGATTATGAATTGCGTTATATCATAGAGAAACTCTTATTTGAAACGATCTCTCGTTATATATATATATATATATATATATATATATATATATATATATATATATATATATATAGATAGATAGATAGATAGATAGATAGATATAGATACGTATTTGTGCGAGTGTGTTTGAAGAGTAACAGAAAGATAGAGTAATTCTCAGCTTTAATAGGTTATATTACAAATTCTGAAAATTTATCGTCTAGATTGAAATGACATTCATGCTTCTTAATGCCAGCACATTAGTTTGTATATACACTCACGTACACACAAACACACGCGTACACACGTGGCATCTATTTTAAGAGGATGGTTATCGTGCTTGTCTCTAACACCAATTGCCGAATATCACGGCCTTAGGCGAAATTAAGGTAAGTCTAGTCAATCAATATAAATATAAATTCTGACTTTACGAGTTTATATCTAATCACAAAAGATGTATACCGAGGTGGATTCATAAATCTGTAACTTTACATGGTTATTAACTGAATTTAGATCATGAATTTCCACTGTATGATATTCGTTCTATGTGAATATAGGGGAATTATTGAGTTAACAGCATTCAATGGCCATCTTCTACACTTTTAGACTTAATCAATCAAGAAATAACACTCACTACCCAAGAACAAAAATCATGGTGCCCGGTGTTATCAATCATTCGTATAGATGGATAGATAGATGAACTATCAAGAATGAGACAAACTCAAGAGTAAAAGTATATTGGAAAATTATTAGTTAATCAATTGTGTAACAAATGATTTAATTAGTATGCTATACATGTTTCGGGAAGGGTTCTCACTGTCAGTAGTATGTGTGTACCTATTAAGTGGTTAAAAGGCTAGGCTTCCTTAAAAAACATATCCAACACCAAATGATGGCTTTGGGAAGTAAGATTCAATAAAAATGTATCCGTTTGGTATCAGGACTGTTTTCTATACGTGAAAAAATATATGGTAGTTCGTTTGGACCTTTTAATGGAAGTAGTAGCAGCAGTTGTGGGTATTTTAGAGGTTGTTTTGGTCGAAGGGTATAGATACTCCTAAGAGTCTAGGTCGCTATCCCAGTGTTAAGCTAGTGAGGTTGTTATTAAGGTGAAATAGACTCCTTGCATATCTGTTTAATCATTTTTGTGCGTTACGAGCATGTATAACCATATACATACATCCATGTACATATACATGTCTATACATAAAACATACGCATCTACTGTATATACGCACATATGCATATATACATGCTTACAAATACACACGGATAACTGAACCCTTCCTTTCATTTATACACACATGTTTAAACACAATATAAAAGAGTGTTCAATGTTATATCATGCAGAAAAATTTAATGGATGATCAAAAATGTGTGAATTTTATGCAGTAAACTTCTGTACAGGTGAATATTGCATACTTGTTAAGAGTACAGTGATCTGGATATAGGTAAATATAGATATAAGACGTACAGGGTGTGTGTGTAGTAGGGATGGGAGTATTCATAAAGTGTAACATTATTACCAAGAATGAAAGATGGGGTGAATATTATCAGTATCACTAGATGGAAATCAATGTTGGGGTAGAGCTCTGGGTATTTCAAGGATATCCGTTTATAAGACGGTGGTTAGATAATTGCTGAAGTGAAATATTGGAAATTATCTCGAAGTATTCTGGTGGTGGGCGTCGGGGTCAGGACTGTATCTAGCAATAATCAGGGTGATGTGGGATATAAATTAGAGGGGGGGTCCTTGTTATGTAAAATCGAGTATTAGTTGGGGAATGCATATTTAGTAAACCTAATGGTCATTATAGATATGTTAAAGAGTCAGATAGCTCTAAATAATAAAAGTAAAATGGACTATACATAGGTAACATTTGGTAGGGGTCCAAGTGACTATGTGTGATATTCCTAATTATCAATATGTGTAAAAGGGAAGTTAGGCATGGATAGTGTAAGATAGGTTAAGGTTGGAATCGAACATGCGATCGATAAGGTTGCCACTTTGAAGTAGCGTTGCTCTTAGCATTGAGCTAAACAGCTGCCGGTATCGAAAGAAATTCCTGCTGCAGCCCCAATTTCTTTAATTGCTTATTGATTTACGTTGTCTAGTTTGAGTCATATATTAATTGCATAACGACGGGAAATCATTTCAAATAAGAGTTTCTATATAATATAACGCATTTTATGATCATTCTGTCGGATCATATACTTCCATTTCTTTACACGCACGTGCACATATATGCACACACGTATTTATATATATTTATATATATATATATATATATATGGGGGGTGTTTATGTGTGTATGGCAAAGTACAAATCTATAATTCAATATGATACAACATACGATGTTTGATGGGTTTATTTCATAAAAGTGCTCGATACAAAAACATTTAGTTTGAATAGAGCTTTCAATATAATGAAATAATAGATTCGCTGAACAGGCATACTCATCGTTCTGCCCTTCGGACGCTTTCAGGCAAATGATTCGATTTATCCGGGTCCCTATAAAACCGCAATTAGGAGGCGCGTATCTTACCGTTGACCCCCTGGTGGGAAAACCCCACGCTATTATATCTATACCTCCCTTTTCCAGTTTTTCTTGTGTATGATTCTTCCATTAGTATTTTCTCAAGTTCTTTGTTTTGTTAATTGCATTTGATATTTCTAATTACTTTTTTCAAAATAATTTTAAGAATCCGACCCAAACCCGACAATAAAACATGAATACTATTTAAATCCGATTATCAACTCTGACTTGCGAATTACTAATACAGAAACTGAGCGCATGAATTCTCAGTTTTAAGATGAATTGATTTTTGAAGGTTTTAGGAGTGTGTCTGCTCCTGTGTTTGTGTGTGTGTTATTGACCTATGTTAGGACCGAGATAATTGCTTATATGTCTGTGGTTGGTGTTCGAGCCCTGGAATGTAGCTAGCAATCGAATGTCAATTTCCGAGGAAGGCTGACCTTCGGGGGTTGGATATAGACGCCTCTATCGTGGGTGTCACGGAGGCAGTACTTTCTGAACTTATTTCATTACACGCCATAGTATATTTTGTCGACCCTGATTTCGGATGCGATATCTGGGGATCCACGTTGTGAGACGTGATGTCAAGCAGTTGTCTGCCATTCTCGCCACGTCACCAGCTCATTGCCATTCAAGTTTTCTCGTGGATTTTAGAATATCCCGGACTCTTGTTTTTCTCCTAATATACTGTGGTTCATATTGGGCATAATTCACTTTTGTACTGATTGCATGGTTCTCAGTTTGAGGGTCAGTCTTCGAGCTAAGATCCAAGTTTCAGCTCCATAGGTGATTATCGGGAGGATGCATTGGTTGTGTACCCATCTTTTTAGTGCTAGAAGGATTTTCTCGTTCTTGAAGTCTGAGATTACACTGCCAAAGTGATTCTTCGTTTAATTTCTTCTTCTTTTGACGATTCACGTGGAGATTCATTGTCCTAGGTAGATTTAGTGATCTACTTTCTCAAGTTCTGCGCCTTCGATTTTGATTGTTGTGTCTTAGTCTTCAACTTTTGTTTTACTGGACATTCTTGCTTCATTTAGTCTGTCAAGCATCATCTGGAGGTTATGAAGGTTCTCAGCAAGAAGGATGGTGCTGTCTGCAAACCTGGGGTTACTTGGGTATTCGTCGGCTATTCCAAACCATTCTTTTCCACAGTTGGGTTTTTGAAGGTCACCTTGAGGCAAGCTGTGAAGAATTTGGATGAACTGAAACCATTACCTGTTTTCGTTTTTTCAAACTTTGTTCTCGTTTCTTCCTATCGTTGCTTTCTTTCTATCTTTCTCTTTCTCCTTTTCTCTTTCCTTGGTCATTTTTCATTTACCTCTTACCACAAAGTTGGAAGAGGCATATTTCCTCACTTGTATCCGTCTATTTGTTTGTCTGTCTGTTCACTCAATATCTCAAAAGTTATAATTTTGTGAAAGGGTTTGTTCATGGGCCAAGAAAGAATGTATTAAATTTGGGGGAAAGTCCAGGGTTTTCTTTTTACATTTACTTCACCTGAATCATAGCTATATGCCCTCACAGTATCTCCGAAGATTCTCAATTCCAGTGACATTTCCTGGGAAAGGTAGACCATGGTGTTATGAAGAACTGGTTCCATTTCCGAGCGGATCATTTCGATTTTTTTTTTTCGATTATGGGATATTTTTTCGAACATATATCCACTCACAGAGTGCGCACAATATATCCAAAATTTCTCATAGAATTCCAATGACAATTCTTTGGAAGGGAGTTTTTCATTGATTAAGGAAAGATTGATTACATTTTTTCCACAGTTACCTACCCTGTAATATATTTATATTTGAACTGATTCTCATTCAGTCTCTCGACAATAGCGTATTCTGAAGTATGGACTGTCTGAATACTTTTTTATTTGGGCTTTTTCTTATATAATTCTGTTTTTCATCATTTTCTCCTTCCTTTTCTTTCTTCCTTTATTTCTTTCTTCTCATCCGTGTGCTTTTTTCATTCATCATGGCGTTCATATTTTCTCTCCGTTTATTCCTTTCTTATCCTGCATATAACAGGCGCCTCTTTTCTTATTTCTATTCATTATCAACTGGTTTGACCAAATTATCAAATTAAACATAATTTTCCCTGTTTTTAATAAATCAGTGAAACGCAGCCCTGTGAAAGTCTGCACACTGTTTCCATCCATTCATCTGCAAAGCAGAGCGACACGTGCCCTCTGCGATGAACGTCGAGGGAAATAGAGTAGCTCCTGGTCCAAAAATTCCCCCCTTTTTTTCTCTTCAGTCGGTCTCTGTCAAAAGCTGTTCCGTTTAAAGACAGTGTGTTGACATGTAGGGTCCTTCACGGACAGAAGAGTTTCGCCAGCGACATATTGAAATGGACTCACGGTACTTCAGCCGATAAATAGGCGTACGGGGTGATATAGCAGGTTAGACATGGATGAGTAAATATGCCAAAATCAAACACAAACATATATATATATATATATATATATATATATATATATATATATATATATATATATATATATATATATATATATATATACTAAGCATTCGGGAAATAAAGCATCAGACACGTATTTATTTGAGTGATCAAGAGTGTTTATATTTAGTATATAGCTCTATGTTGTATGATTGATATACTGAGCACTTTTTATCTTAATATAATGAAGGTTGTTAAATCTTAAAATTCAACTGCTCTATTTTACCCATCAATTTTTTTTAACAAAGTTATTTAAAATGATGTAGCAGTTTTTATATTATATATGTATACATGATAATCAATATTTGTGTCATCCACGGACAGCTATTTGTTGTATTACAACTCTTCAGTGTGGCTATAGACTATCTAGCATCTCTTCCAGTACCGCAATGTAGGGTCGAAACCTCAGCTTCAGACCCAGAGGCAGATGCTCTATCCCTGCCCTACGCAGGACTGGACGGTGAGTAGGACCAAATTAAGCGATAAATTTACTTATGCATAATTCCCCATCAACCATTCCAGAGTGGGGCCACTCTTGTTGGGATCGATTCAAATGTACACAATCATCGTTTATTTGCTCCGTTTATAGTAATCAATGTACTGTTCATTTGGACCAAGCAGCTAAACCACCCATTTAACATTTTCTAAAGAGAATTAGATACTATTTCTAAAAGTGTATTTTTGACTTCTCAAAACAACTATTCCAAATATTTTGAACGCGTGATTCAAGTTAAATAGAGAGATAGATAGAGGGTGCAAAATGCAATTGAAGAGCAAATTAACAATATCAGATTGACGCAACACAATCTTCTCGTCCTGTATTTTCTCCCAGATGACTGTGCCAAACAAGCCTCAGTAAGTGCAGATAGATATACGGAAGCACAGATAGAAAGAATGAAATGCTATCAAAAAGGATATCAAGATTATAAGATTGATGCAACACAATCTTCTCGGTCTGTATTTCCACCCATATGACCCTGTGCTGAACTGACCGTAGTTAGTATAGATATATGGAAGCACAGATAGAATGAAATCCAATCAAAGAGGAGATGAAGGTTATGAGATTGATACAACTCAATCTTCTCCGTATTTCCTTCCATATGACTGCACTAGCCTTAATAAGTACACACACACACATCTATCTATCTATCTATCTATCTATATATATATATATATATATATATATATATATGCACATACACACACACACAAACACACACACACACGCACACATATATATATATATATGCATATATATATATATATATATATATATATATATATATATGCACAGATAGATAGAGAGAAAGAAGTGTTTCATGTTTCTTCCTTTCGGTTATATTCATTATCCCAATGAATGCAACAAAGTCGAAGCACTTTCTCTGCAGGAATTTAAATTTATCATCAAAGAACAAAATCAACAAACGTTCGAGATTTATTTTCTTGGTATCTAGTCTTTCCCCGTGTAAGTGATTAATCAATCCAAACGTCTTGACGCCCAATCTGACAAGAACAATGAGAAGCTAACACTCAGTTTAATTTAATATTCATCAAACGATTACTTCCTGCAGAGGATGCAGTCTATGGTCGCAAAACAAGTGACTGTCTCATCAGGAATGTTCCGTTATTTGGTTCTGGTTTTTTGTTTCTGTTTTTTTGCGAGATTTATTCTTTTTAGCTCTTCAATACCTTTGAATTAACGACCAATCAATTTATTTAGTCTGCAATCCCTTTGAATTAGCAGCCAATCAATGTCTTTCCTTGCCAAACCTTTTGAATTAGAAGGCAATCAATCTCGATCTTTTTCTACCCTTTTCATTTAACAGCCAATCAATATCTTTCTTCTGCTTTATCAACTTTTTCTCGGGAAATTCAATATCATCTTCCCTTTTTTATATATATATATATCTTTTGATATTCTTTTTTTAATTTCTTTTTTTTTTTGAATATCCCCCCCATGTCTCCGTCTCCTCTTTGATTGCAATTTCTCTCTATGTATCAATCTATCAATCTCTCTCTCTCTCTCTCTCTCTCTCTATATATATATATATATATATATATATATATATATATATATATATATATATATATATATATATATATATATATATAATTTGGTTTTACTTTATCTACTCGTTAATCTTCTTCGGCTTTCTTTTTCTTTATCGATTTTCCTCCTATGCTTTTGGATATTTACCTTCTATCGAACGATGTATTTGCTTCAGACTGTTTCTTTAATCTATGTCTCTCTATCCATCTATCTGTCTATCTATCTATCTATTTCATCTCATTCCATTTTATTATATCTGCCCGTCAATCTGATTCAACCTTCTTTCTTTTTTTTTGTTCAGCTATCTCGTGCCTTCTCTCTATTCACATGACTTGGCCTGATCAATCTCTATCTCTCTCTTTCTCTCTCCTCCCAGGCCCCCTCAAATTTTACTGATACCATTCTTCTACAAGAAATAATTAGTCGCTGTGCCCCGCAAATTAATCTTGCTGGACGTACACTTCGAGCGCCATTAGTCAGGTCTTTATGACAATCGTCATGCAATGTGGCCTTTAACGCAAACGAAGAAGGTAGGCGAAAATATCCACTAACAAAATTGATGTCCACGCCAGCCTGCATTGCAGATAACTATATTTCCTTTTGCATTAATCACCTCCAAATCAGAAATCTCACGCCAGATCTTGTAAATTATTGTATCAAAGGCCAAACGAATAGTTCATTTTTACTGAATCCAAGAAAAAAGCTTTTGTCCTATTCACAAGGTTTGGCCGATAAGTTCGACCCCTAACCAAAATTATTATAACCTTGAGTGGCAGTTGATAATTATTTTTATATATTTTCTTTTGGGATCCCAAAGGTCTTCCAGTTGTAAATAGTGTCTAAATACTGCTTCATATGTGGGAACTTGAATTATTTCTAAGCGAATGACCCATTCGGTCATATTTATGTTTTTATTGTGTTTTTATTCTAGACTTGGCATTTTGCTTTGAGAAAATAAGAGCAATATAACTTTTTTATATTTACGACTACCATTTCTTCCGTCTTGATTTCAATTGCTTTGCATAGCAACTGCTCAAAGCAGCGAGTCGACAATGCTGATTGGGAATGGAGAATTAGCTCACTGCCAGACTTATATCATCTTTGTTTGGGAAAATCCAAGTTTTCCATAGCTGCTGCTCTATAGTTTGAGCTACGAGAGCCCTACGACTGACAGAGGATCGTTTACAATGACTAAACTTGATCCTCATTATCCTGACTGTTTGATGCTATTTTTTCTCCTTTTTTTTCTTTTAATTTTACTTCAGTTGAATCAGTAATATTAGTAATATCGACTTGAATTTTTTTTTGCTGCATGGACTATATTTAACTGATTGTAATTTTTTGGCTAGAATCCATTTCATCTTAATTTCAGTTGCTCTGTATCGCAATTACCGTGCTCATTGTTCTACAGCAGTGAGTAGAATGCACAGATCAGAAATATAAAAGGCTCTCAGCGGGATGATTGAATTTCCAAGTTTTGTAGATAAGTGAAATTATTTGAAGAACATTTCCGGCAATAAATATAACGATATGAAAGCTTAGCAGATTAAAGCAAATTTACAACAATAATAATTCCATTCTATTTAATAAGCACCATAATCTGCAGTATACTAATTCATTTTTTTCGGACAATTTGATCCCATCTTTTCATCTTTGATGTAGTTTCGATATTTCAGGAAATTCAATTCTACAACATGTAAAAGTGTGACTACATCGACGATGAAAAAAAAAGATCAAAATGTCCGAAAAATTTTTGGTATGTTAATGGATCTTCTCAAAGTTACAGACAATAAATCGCAGTGAGCAAGGGTTAAAAGTCTTGTTTGGATTATGCAAGTAATTTCCAAAGTTGTAAATTACATACGCACAAAGAGGTGTAGTAAACTTTTGTTCCCTTCGTGGCGAGACACTCACTATCATATGTGTGTGTAAAAAAGGTAAGAGAAACATATAAGATGAATCCATGGGGGGAAAAACAAAACATTTGATTTTGGCTGTCGATAAGCAACGAAAAATATGTCATAATCGAGATGAAGTTAAACTGTTAATCACGTGTTAGTAGCTGGTAATTAAATCTGGGAGGGTCGATAAACAATCTTGAATTGACTGTTAATTATTGATAAGAATTTAGAAACACCGAAACTGAAAGACGCGAAAGTAAGTAAATCGGTTTAAATACATGCAGTGTGATCTTGGAAGAAAACCAACCTATTACTAAAAAGTTGAATTGAGTTATCAATCGGGGTCAGCTCCTGACAAGACTGATCATTAACAGCTTGATGATTGAATGGCAATATTTTTTTCTTTTGTCTTAGGTTAGGGGGAATTATTCAGTTTCTGATTGGTAATGAAATATGATTGACCAAGTTTGAATTTCTTGCAGATACAATGTCTAATCGGAAAGTGTCCAGCAATTGAATACTGACGGAATTTAGCCTACCTAGGGCAGTGGCAGCCTAGTCCTCTTTAAAGTACCACTATTGAGACCTCACACACTTGTACCAGTTTTCAGAATAGTTTGATGAGTACTTTTTCGGGATCTCTATAAACTTCCTTTTCACCTTACCCTTAATTTTGTTCACAGTCTGGAATCTCTTTGGGAAGAGTCAGAAGCCACAGAAAACCAAATCTTGAATGTAGGGTGTAGTTGACAGATCTGGGTGTTGCAATGTTTTGGCAAAAATCCTGTGCGAAACGTGAAACAGTCACAATGTTAGCGTCACCACACATTACACAAGGTCACTTGGCATCTAACTGCTGATCAAGTAATCCAAACACAAAAGTATTTGTCCACGCATACACAGTAAGGTCCCCTCTGATCTGTTTGGGTTTTTGAAACACTGAATTTCACAATTTTTGACATGGAATTTGCTTTGTTTCTTTTTTAAGTTTTGGCACTCAATCTGTCGATTGTGCATTGAAAAGAAGAAAGAAAGAGGTTGTCAGTGATCACTGAAGACGGTAAGCATTCCTGATTGTGTAGGGTTATCATATATAATATATAAACCTTTACTATACAAATATATCAGAAAATTTTTTTGTCAAACTTTGGTACTAAACTTGGAGTTAAATTGCTGCGAAATAACCCTGGTAAGTATTGCGAAGTCAACTGGCACACCACGAAACATAGCAGTAGCACGGGTCAGTTGCATCCGAATATAGCTTCTTTGTCATAACTTTACACAAGGATATTTAGGGAACTTTGTTAAGTACGACAAAAGGCCCCAATAATGTAACAAACGAAGAAAATCTTTTTCAAACTCCATTACTCGAGATGACTTCCGTAACAAGAATAATTCTCACCAAAATAAGGAGCTTGCGACGAGGAGTAAAATCCTCTATGCCCTCCCGTGATTTGAATTCAAGACCCACTAATTACCATTATTGAACAAATACGTCAAGACTCACTGATTGACCCTAATTGACAAATCTTTAATATTAACGAAAATCTACCACACAGACATGCACGGGCATATCTCATTCTAATAAATCAGTACACAAATACAAATATATATATATACATATTTTTGTGTATTTTTATTTGTTACATATACAATACAGAGGTTACAATAATCATCTTCAGACGGAATAGAAGTTTGGATGGACTATGACCCTGCAGAAGCCAGGCTTGTATCATAAAAAGTGATTTGAAAATCCCAACGGCAAACATTTTCAACAGTCGTGAATTAATTCAAGCGTAACTGACAGAACAGAGTAATGGTATGTATAACTGAGTATTTATGTTAACTGAGATCTCACGGCTAGTTTTTATTAAACAAATACGTCAAAACTTTCATTCTCTCAAATGATTAATTATACAATGACGCAGTTGGAGGGAAAAGACGAAACAATATCCTGTTTCAGGAGGGCAAGGTTTCAGCTAATGTTATCATTGCTCAATAATTACCCCACCACTCCCAGACTTGGCCTTTGTCATTTTCTGTCTGCCCCAGCCAACTTATTTGGCGATAGAAGAAACATTATTGATTAAACACCGAACGTTACAATTTATGGAATAGAATTTGTTTTAGCAAATTTTGACACCCAGTTTGTAAATTATATATCGGGGGAAATAAATAGATGTGAACGCTGCTGACAGATTAGGGCTGTCATTTTACTATTATACTATTTCACTATAGAAATGGCGAGAATTGAAACGGGTGACCAGAAAAGCAGGAGTATTAGTAGTTTTGCAATTCGACTAACAAAAAAGTAATAATGATAGTGATTATGAGCAAAACCAGTAAAATGAGGTAAATAACTCGGGCATTCTCAACAGGGTGATATCGCCCCTAAGGGGAGTGAAAGTCGAACTGTGAGATGGGGGGGGGGTTGATTGTCACATGCAGACGTCTCAAACAAATGGATTTTTCTTCTTAAAAAAAAGTCCATCTCCTGTTTTGTGTTGTTAAAGCCAAGAAACAAGCTACTACTATGGTGAAATACCAAATATTTTTTTTAATTTGTTTTAATTATCAATTCGTGTTTCTATGATCTTGTTATTTCAATATGCAAGCGTTTGTAGGTTGTTCTGAAGCTGCGAATATCCACCAATTCATTATGAAGTCTATTCAGCTTGGCCAAGATGAGGCATTACGTAATGAAAAAAATATTGTTTTGGAAGATGTTTGATATGAGCATTCATTTGACAAGATACATTCGTTAATGTAGAGTAGTCATTCCCAATAGGAGCAATATCGCCCTTAAGGGTGCGAAAATTGAGCAAATGGTAATAGTCTTTTCTATGATAACCAAAAAATGGCGATAGAGAAAAGATAGGAAAACCCCGAACAACAAGGTTATTTCATGGAGAAGTTAGTTAATGCAGAATATTTTGGTAAATTTTCATACATTCCATGTGTATCATTATCCAAATCTTGTTGCATACTAAGTTCGAATCCTGCAGCAGCCCCATTTTCTTCAATTGTTTATTCTATTCACGCTGTTTCGGCTAAATGATGCATTCAGCGAGTAATAACGGGGTATCAATGCAAATAGAGTTTCGAAATAATACTTAGCAATTTATGAATACCAAGTTGAGCAAATATCTATAGAGCAACGGTTCAACCCAGATGAATCCAGTAAATCATTGATAATTGTAGTCAGTCCGATCCTCCCTGGGTGCCTTTGACCTTGTAGCGGACTAGGCTAAGCTTAGTAAGCCTCTGATTGTTGGGTCAATAATGCATTCTCTTTGCTTGAAGCATCTACAGTTGTCATCCGATGCTTGCTCGAGAACAGTCCCGAAGGGCGCGGCAAACAGTCGGGGGTTGGTAAGAGATTTGACGTTCTTCTGAATGATGAACACGTCAATGTCGAGTAAGTGCCGTTGGCGACCATCAGTAACAGAACCCTGACTGCTTCATAGCGTGATTGATAGCGTTTTGAACACGTAATATTGCAATGAAAAAATAATGAAGATTGATATGCCCTGTCCTTTTGAGCAAACGCCAAATCTTTTTTTTTTTGTTCAGCTCTGTTAGAAACCGTCAACCAAAACTGTCAATAAAACTGCTTTTCTCCGTTTCTAAGCCCGTCTGGCTGACTGGCTGTTTATGTGTAACACGTGTGTAGGCTGCACAAAACCAGAGACATTATTTAATTTAAACATTCACTCCTTACAAAAAAAATTTCTTGTCTGTTTTTTTCCCCTGATTCTTCCCAAGTATATTTGTTGCAGGGGGTTTAATTTGTTATATATGCTTATGCTAAATTGATCCCTCAGTTTGTGCCCACCACGTTTTGGGGAGGGGGGTTCAAGATTTTTTTTCAGTGATCACTTCCCCAAAACAGGCGAGAGAAATAAAGTTTTTTTTCTAAATTTTGAATTGATCGCCCCTTGCTGCCAAAAGACATTGATTGCGCAAGGGTTTCTATTGGGTGACTAACCAGACCTGCTTTATTTGGTTTTGCCCTTAGCCATTGTAGTAGACTCTTCGTCCTCTACTGTCAGTCAATAAGTGTTGCTTAATAGCATTCAGATGGGAAGTGCAATAATAATGTGATAATAATGTCCTTCCTAGTTAAATAGCTTATGATGGAGTATAGGGTGAAACGGTTCAGAGCAGTGTTTGCCTTGACCCTGTTCTTGCTGAGAAGCACGATAAGTAAACAGGGGGGGGCAACGCCCCAAGGGATGTACTTAGTTTTATGCATGTTCAATAGTGCAGGTTTCTCAAGTTCTGTGTTTAAGTATTTTCATTCTACCATGTACTATTATTTCGTATATCATCGTCTTTATCTTTTCTGTTAATAATACAACGTTTCGGAACATCCATTCCTGTTTTTGCTGAGGCTCTGAGATTTAATGTTTTCATTATTTGAAACTAATGCTTTCATCTTTGTTGCATTTAACACAACGTTTCGGACGGTACGTTTCTCTAGTTGAAATGTTATCTCAGAGTTGAAATGTCTTCATTGTCTTCGTCTTCCTTTTTTTATTAAATCTTACGTTTTTATATTGTTTAACGTTTCTATTTTTAAAACAACTGTTTTAAATGACATCCTTAGTAACAAAGTAATTTTCACCGGAAAAATAATATGAATATTCTTGTTGCTATATGAAAATGATATTTTTGAGAATAGGAATTTAATTTTTAGAAGAAAAAAATACCAAGAACTAGGAGACACGAGTTGATAGGACACGACGTCACAGGACCAATCTTTCTTTTTACTCCCTCTCTCTCCCTACATCTCTCCCTCTGTCTCTGTCTCTCTTTGTCTCTCTGTCTGTCTGTCTGTCTCTCTCTCTCTTTCTTTCTCTCTCTCTCACACACACATACATACACTGACACACCTCTGACCAATTGCAATAATAAAGTCAAATAGGGTTTCGACAATATTCAAGAAACGATAACCATTTAGGAAGTAAAGCTCTGTGTATTCGTGTATCATTCTATTGTAGCCAAGTATACCTTTTAACGTTATTACTGTGTCAAGTTTTTTCTCGTAGGAAATGCTGAAAACTGAAAGTCTTCATTGCTTGTTTAAAACGGTTTTGTTTCCACACAAGCAATATGGACAATGCAGTATCTAATGAGTGTAATGTATTCATACATTTGTTAAAATGAAGTATTTCAGTATTTTTGCTTACGAGTGTGAAATATCTTATATCAAGGATTTACAAAGAAGACCACCCCGCATTCATTTCATTCTTGTATCAACTCTCTCTCTCTCTCTCTCTGTTTTGTATTTTGTAGACATACTTTACATTTCCTGCGGGACGTTTCTACGCTGGTGGGGAAATTGCCAAAGAGAAACGTAGCTCTGTTTGCCGCAGGTTTTTTCCTGGAGTGGACTTCCTGTATAACAAGTTCGGTCGACATGCTAATTAGAAACCGTCAACAAAAACTGTCGCTTAGACTGTCAACATAGATTTCTCTCAGTTTTTAACCTGATCCGGCTGCCTCACTGACTATGTAAGTATCACACATCGACGTAGCTAGAGGGCTGGGATCTCCTATATAATCACTCCTACGAGAAGCGGATCTCTTTTTCTTCTTTAAATTCTCTCCTTGAATTCCTTTTTGGAGAGGGGTTCAATTTGCAACGTAAGTTTATCCTAAATTGATCCCTTTAATTTGTCCCCATGCTTGTTCTTGAAAATCCAGACTTTCTTTTAGTTATCACGGGCTAACAAAAAAAAACTTATTCATTGATAGCTCCTCTTCCCAATTTTTTTATTGATCACCCCCGACACAGAATGCCGCCAAAAGATGTTGGGCGTTGTTTTCTATTGAGTGACTAACTAGACCTATCTTGAATTGAGTTATTGTTTTTGTTTATTTTATCTCATTTCGAAAATGGTATCGTATTATCATAAGACTAGTTATCTTCTCAGGGCAGCAAACGGATTGAAATATATGATACTAGCAAGATCGATTGATAGATCTGGTTTGGTGCCAATCAATAAAACGTATTCATCATGTAGCAGTTTAAAGACAACATCAGAAAATAATTCGCTTTGATTCATTCTCTGTTTGCAAATGACCGTTCAGCGAATAGATGACATTTATGGGGGAGCTACTTATGATTAATGGGTATCTTTCTACTCTCCTTGGGAAGCTGGAGTATCAAGTTCGGGTCTCCTGCCCGTTCCTTCGGTGACCTTTCTGGCGAGTGATAATCGTATGAGAATGACAAAACTGGTCACCAGCAAAGCGAATGGAATCGGCGAACCAAGTTCGAATTCCCTCCCAGGCTGAGGAGAGGATATTCTGAGAGCATTTACAACCAAACGTCTCATAATCATTACCCTTCATTTTGGGTATCGTCAGGCAGCATTTCTTTTCAGACTAACCTTCTTCAATCTTTTTAGACTGGAAGAACCCTTGCGGTAACTTTCGTATCTCAAAGGACCGAACAAAAATAAGTTTGTATTCACAACTACCAATACATCAGTTTATTCAAAAATGTATATGTGTTATAATCCAAAGCAACCATCAGTATTTTACACCGTACAGGAAGATAGTTTCCTATATATTTGTTCACTTCAGCAAACATTTGAAGATACTGTATTTGTTCAGTCCTCTCTCAACAAAGAGGACTTTAATAATAAAAATCGAGCAGTTTGCTTATAATCGTATATGCTTGTGCATCTCCTGTATAGGTCGACTCTTGAATTATGCTAACGAAATCATTAATTCATAGTATGCTTTCTTTTCCCCGTTATGTTCGAATTTCAACCTTACTAACTTATTTCTCTTTTACAGGTATATTCCAAATTTTTGCTTAAGAATTAGGTCTTCAAAACTCGACATATACACGAGTATAGACGTTAATGAATGCAAATTATGAAGCGTTATCTATAGATAAAAGCAAAAAAATCAAATGCTATTTAGTACATAAAGCCAAGTTTAAAATGATAGAGAGAAAATTTCGTCTGAACAAATCTGATTGATAGACGCCAAATTACTCTTTCGTCTCTGACTCAGCCAAGGCAGACAAAAAACAATTAGTCAGAATTTGTTCCGATTAAAAAAACTATGTAGTTATTTGTTATATTGTTATCTTTTTGTATTAAACCATGTACTTATTTACAAAAAACATATTTTTCATCGTTTTTTTACGAACTAGGTGAAGTGTATGAATTCATTCACAGCATCTTTTTGTGTTGAACTGTATGTATTTATTTGAAATAAAAAATAACACATTGTTTAATGTTTTGTTTTAAAATAAGTATTGAATTGCATTGATTTAAGGAAAAAAAACTTTGAATTATATCTTTCCGTTGGATTGTTTTCAAACAAATACATCCGTTGAATGTGATACATCACTTTTTATTATTTTGTTTTAATCTACGTATTAAATTACGCCGATTTAAAAAAAAATCCTAAACGGTAAACCGTATGCAGTTATTAGTAATATCGTTTTATTATAAACTGTATGTATTCACTTTTGAAAAAAAAGCACATTTTTTCATTGTTTTGTTTCAAACTAGGTATTAAAGTACGTTTATTTCGAGGAGAAAAAAACCCATATCGCACTGTAACATTGTCCATACATAAACAAGTACTTTATATTGTAACGCGTTTCTTCAGGAAAACAGATCAGAATTGTCCAAATAGTTTTCTTTTGATATTCAAATTATCCAACATGATGCGAAGTTGTAGCTGACGTTAGCGATGTCCAAAAAAAACAAAACTTTTTGGGGAATGGGCGAAATTTGGGTCTAAAACGACTCACAAGCCTCGTTTGTACCGCGGTGGTTGTTATTGCTCCATTGATTTAGTAAAATTCTTAGCGTAATTTGTTTAAATTCACACACTCAGAGTATTTTCCAAGCCAATTGCAGGTGTTGATGATGGTGTAAAACGCATTTAGAGATTATTTCTATTGAAAAAAGGAAGAGGACGACTATGGTTGTTTCTGTACAAAAGCCATGCGAGACGCACGCTACTAGCTCATCCACTATACGACATGTTTTGCATTTAATTAATATACCTATATATTTTTCATATCTATTAACAAATTTCATCATTTATATAGATATATTGCGTTTAACCATTTCATCCATATTCAATCTGTTTAATTCAAGTTTCTAAGAGTCTTAATACTTGAGAGATATGCGCATAATTCGAAGGTTAGAGGAGTATCATCGATTTATCAGTACGTGAATTCTGTTGGTCGAACAAATCAATAACCCGGCACGGTCAATGAAGCGTCGGGCTGGAAAATCTGGACCTTTCAAGAGAACCGAAAACATAGCGGAAATTGAATTGACAATGGTGTCCATCGTAACAGACGTCCCGAAGGACTTCACATGAATTTTATAAGGACAGGAAATCCGAGTAATGATCGAAAACATCTAAAGCGGTAGCATTGCTACTGTTAGCTAGAACATCGCATAGACTTGCTGTCACTTGATCTCCAGCAGAAGACGTCAGTAACTACTCATGTGAAAATCCAAACGGAGATAGAGTATCCGACGTAAAAAGCCAAAAAAAGCCCCAAAACAGAGGTAAATCATAGAATAGGACGAAAACTACGTCTATGCGGATACTACTTCAGTTGGTCAGATGTGATTAGTGGACCCTGGTGTGTGAGCAAGTGCATTCAAGTTACGCAGGTGGGGGTGGTGGTGAGATGAAATTGGGGGGCGGGGGGAGAGAGTCATGGTGGGCGATGGGACAGGTCCCGACATGCTTTGCAATATCCGGCCATCATTTAATATACCGATGCAGCTGCCGCTCATCGAACCGTAGGGAGAGAAAAAAAGTGTACCAAGCAGAAAACCGCTACATTAATATCGACCAAACAAAAACATCAATTGTTGGGGGGATTAATTAATTTCCATGGCAACTATTTTTGTCTAGCTGTTTTGTGTACTGTTCTATATTCTTATTCATTACTGGACATTTCTATCTTTACATCACGTGAGCTTTTTCAGGCTTTTCGTTCTTTCAGTCGCCCGTAATAAGTACGATCGGTTTTTATTGATTCTCTCCGGATCTATTCAATAACCATAGCCATCAAAGATGGTGAAAGGTTCTATCGTTTTTTGTTTTTCTTTTATATGTGTGCATGCGTTTGTTTGTTTGTTTGTTCCAGCGCTCCTGGCCATGCCGTTTTATCTATAGACTTGAAAATAGACCTGCTTAAAATGTTCTTTTATTTTTTGGGGAAAATGCTTTTTTGACCTTTCGGGGGCATTATTTTGACGAGTTTATTCATTTTCAAATTCTACATGTTTTTTACTCACTTTTCGATGATTTTCAGTGGAAAACCCCTGTGATGTCATGAGTTGAATTTATTCTGACCATAT
>OY735209.1:15009062-15014062 GCA_963457665.1 Thysanoteuthis rhombus
CGCAAGCATATTCAAACATACAGGTGTGTGAACAGATATATAAAGAAATGTTGCTTTTCGTGATAATTGCATACTAAAGGCCAGAAAACTGTTTGATCTTCCCGAGCTGAAAGAGAAATCTTGTAAGCTCTTTCTTATCGCCGTTTGTAAAGAAAGTGAACATTTACGCATTTAATTCTGTTTTGCAGCGGTGCAGGGTGGTCGATTGGTAAACAGCACGGAGAACAGACTGGGCGAGTCGTGTTCAAATTTCAACAGAGACAGCGTGCGCTCACTGATAGCTAAATCTGAGCCGAGATAGATGAGTTGAGCCCGTGTGGGATCGGCTTGAGCTATAGCCAATGTGAGTGCATCACTTTTACTTCGTTCAGCTTATTGCGTAAAATGTCTTTACTACCTTGCGTGTATGAAGTTCATTGCGTCATCCACTGTCGAGTGTAAAAACGTGGATAAGCCTAAAACATTCGAAGAAATTCTGAATGTGTTCAAATTTCACACAAGGACGCCTAAATGTATTGATATACTTATAGACAACCTTACGATTGCATAAGGAGAAAACTCGAATCACCATGGAGCTCTGAATTTTCAATGTATACCTATTTACACCTGCTATATACCCGATATTGTGATGAATTGGGAATGAGACAATCCCTGGAGTAAAAGTATATGGAGATATCATCGGTGAATTAATTGATTCACAAATTAATTAATAAGTATGCAATACATATTTCAGGAAAGGGTTGACATCTTCAGTACCCAGTGTACGCCTTTTAGTGATTAAACGTTTGGTTTCCGTGGCAAATTTAGTATCAGATGTTTTGCTTTGAAGGTAAAAGTGGAAATAGAATTTAAGGATTCGTGGGAGGCCATGGCAGTGAGTCCGGACTGTTTTATGTCTGTGAAGAAATCTGTGGTAATTCGGTTAGATCATTTGTTTATAATAGTATTAGCAGCAGTTATGGGTATTTTATTGGTTGTATTGACCAAAGGTAGTGGGCATTCTTGAGAATTGGTTGTCGTGGATATAGGAAATATACTAGCTGAGGTACCTGGGAAAGGAAACCGAGCTTAATTCTGTTCTGAAGATAGGAAATATCATGAGGGATGGTGGTATATTTTCCACTTAGAATTACGTTAAGATAAAGTTATATCATTTTAGAAAATGGTTGCAAATGACCGGAAGTAATAGTCCAGCCCAGTATTATAGCTATATGATTAATAAAAAGGCCATGCCAACCCAGAACCTGAATTTTTTTTAAATCCAAAACTAACACCTTGCCAAAGGTAATAGAGAACTGACTGAACGGGGAGAAAATTATTGAAATGTTTCTTGCTCTCACCGGTAAAACGAAATTTACCCCAAGAAAACAACTAAATGAAATAAACTGAAGGTAAGTAGTTCTGTAGATAAAATAAAAAAGGAAAAGTCGAGAGTGAGAGAGATGGGAGTTGATCATATAACTTGACAGCGGCTGGCTTTATTACCTTACTTACCTGTGTTGGAGATTTAACGTGAATTGAGATTGTTGAAAATTGTATCGTGAGGAATGTTTTTTTGCCATTCATGGCATTAATTAATTACGGAAATCCCGGTATGAAAACTATTCTTTATTTATGTATACAACTGAATATTGGCTAGAGAATGAACTTTGGAGATCTCGTAGGTTGGCCAATGTATTTATTAATTTTTCTTGCCGAATATCAGGTCAATTAGCCGCAAGAATAAACAAATAATAGCTAAACTATTAGTGTATATATATATATATATATATATATATATATATATATATATATATGTGTGTGTGTGTGTGTGTGTGTGTGTGTGTGTGTGTGCTATTTAATCACTGTCCCACCACAGCAATATATAACATAAGGTCGGGCTTAACGTGGGAAGAAATTAAAAAAATAGCTCCAGCCGATGCAGTTACAGTTGAAAAGCTCATCGTAATGGCTAGACAACATCACCCACGGAACGATCTACCAGGGGACCTGCTCCAGTGCTGCCCCAGGGAATCAGAGACCCCGCAGCTGGGCCGAGTAATAATGGGATAACCTAAGGACGAGTCCAAAGGCTCCTCAATTCGCTTAGCAAACGCAGCCTCAGTGAAACCTTATTGGCCAACGCTTGCACCGGCGCACTCGGTCTTTGACACACACCCTCTCCGGCCCATTCAGCGGGCAAGTATCAGTACCGACTCCTCGGTCTATGCCGGGGAACAGATACTACACTTTGATCCTGAAGAATAGGCCAGAAAAAGGGTGTTTGCGTGTGTGTGTGTGTATTTGTTGTGTGTAAAACTTTTCAATGAGTGCATATATTCTACATTTTTTTTATTTACTCGCTTTCCCACAAGAGCCAGACGTAACACAATGTCATTTTCAATGTGGGATCAAGTTGAGGGAAAGCTGCAAAAATTGCTCCAGTCCCTGCAACTGGTGTTGCAAAGATGTCAAGGTGATCTCGGCCCTTCCCTTTTAATGCAATGGAAGGGTGCAGCCTCGAGGTTTACTGATCCCCCGAGGTTGGGCAAGGTTATTTTTTGTGGCTGAAGGACGAATCCTTGGCCTTTAGTGCTTAGCAATACCGAGCCTCAGTGAGACATCATCAGCCATGGTATTGCACCGGTGCAAAACTCCTACAGAATGTACTGCGAGCAGATGATCCCGTCATTTTTTTATGCTGGTGTATAAATTAGACGCGGGTCATCATTGAAATACATAGATTATAGATTATAGATTCTTTAAACTTTTAAACCTAATATAATCATCTGTTGAGACAGTCGCTGTCATTCTTGCCACGTGTTGCTGGTCAAATGTTTTAGCTCACCAGTATGTACGTGCATGTGTATGTATGTATGTATGTATGTATGTGCCTCAGTGTGTTGTCGCACTTTTACACACTTTGGAATCTCTTCAATGTTCAAAGTTTAATGTCTCGTCATATATTTGCTGACGTGTGTGCGTATACATGTGAATCAATTCCTGTGTATTCGTAGATGTGTGTAAATATGCACACGCTCAGGAGCGCACATCTACTTCTATGTTGAACAGCGTGATTGTTTTGTTTGTTTATTCGTTTTTTGTTGATCTATCCACGACGAAGGATTCAATTTGTTTGATAAAAATATCTCCTTTCCACCATTTAAAACAACGGACTTCTTCACTGAAACAAATTCAGTGTTTTCTCCTTATTTTTTAAAAATCATCTTGGAGAAATTCAAATATATCCGTATGTTGATTTAAAGGGAAAAAAAACAAATTGATGGAAGTGAGATGTTATTAGGCGTGTAGACATAAACTTTGAGGTTAGTGTGAAAAAAAATTGTTATTTTTTCCGGTTGAATGTGTTGGTAGACAATCAACTCGAAGAAGTCTGTCTGAATAACTAATTAAGTGTAATTAGTGTTTTTACAGATGATACCATAAGTTGGTTTGCATGCAGTTTGTGATTAAAACTGACGCGAGATTTGATATTCACATGGATGAACACTCAATAGAAGTAACCCAAACAACGAGTCATGACTATAGTTATACTTGCTGACTCCTCATCGTTAAATACGTTTACAGAGTTACCTACATAAGTAATCCTTCTTTAAAAAAATAAATGATGTGTAGTATGAAATAACACCCATAGACAATACATTATGATAATACCTTATATAAAATGACATACTACATGTAAGGCATGAGCTATAGATTAAAATCATAGCTGAACGTGTGGGGGTATGATCAACACTGTCAGGTGCCTTGTTAATGTTACTGTTTTGTTTTTAAAATCCCCGTAACGGTTACATGGTAAACATCTGATGATCTCGACAAGAGATAATTTACACACTGCACCATAATAATGAAATACGTGTAAAACATCAGAAAAAAACACTGAAGAAAATTACGTTAACAGATGTTGGGAAATAAGTGACCGAAGTGACACAAATAGATTTTTTTTATATTCAGTGTTTAAAGCAGTGTGCATTCAAAAAAATGGACATACTTGGTTGGACAGAATGAATTGCGTTATATCATACAGAAACTTATCTGAAACAAATATCAGATAAGTTTCTAAATTATCTAAGGCGATTCATAATTCATTCTATCGGACCAAATATATCTATTTTCTCAAATACATACTGTCGTATTAAAAGAGACGAACAAGGCCAAGAATAAACGAGATGAGAATTTGGGTTGAAAGCAGTTATTTGGCCTTTGGCATTACTGGAAGGCTGTTTAGCACAATGGTAAGTGCATGCTATGCTGAAACGGTTATATATCGCTGGCAGGTTTGACTCCTGCAGAAGCCTCACTTTCTTTGTTTATTCTATTCACGTTGTCTTAATTGAATGATATATTAACCGTGTAACGACGGGAAATCATTTCAGATAAGTTTCTGTATAATATAAAATAAGTTTCTACTCAATATATATATATATGTATATATATATATATATATATATATATATATATATATATACATATATATAAATATATATATATATATATATATATATATATATATATATATATATATATATATATATATATATATATATATATATATATATAATGAGTGAGTGGTCATAATATCCGACAATATTATTAAATGAACAATGCAGAAAATAGTACCATTCAAATGAAGTTATTTTACTGAAATATTTGGCCATTTTTTGACTAAGCCGATTAGCGCAACATGTTAGTATAATAAACATGATTCAAATACTACTAATCAGCATCGTATATTAGAGAAAAAAACAGTCCTATGTACCGTAATATCCATTAGAATACTCAAATGGTAATGGGCTGGTCATTTTGCAAGAATGTCAAACAACTGATGGACATCACGACTCTCAACGTGGATCCCCACAGATCCTATGCGTAACTGTAGCCGGCAAAATATAAGAAACAGACCAGTTCAGAAAGTAACTCTATTTTCTTAATTGTTTATTTTATTTACCTTGTCTTGGCCGAATGATTCATTCACAGCATAATAACGGTTAATAATTTCA
>OY735209.1:15016562-15036562 GCA_963457665.1 Thysanoteuthis rhombus
ATTGAATTCATTTGTAAAGAACACAAACACTATTAGCAGAAACAAAAGTCTAAAATGAAATCAATTATTTTATTCATCGTGGAAAGAGCTGAACTTTTTGGTCGGAGAGTATTTTTAGACTAAAGTGATATCTTCCTTTTTTTTTAAGGATTGTGTCCTGAGAAAATGTTCCAGTGATTGAAATGAAAGAAAATTTGGATGTACTAAGCTAGTTGAGTTCTGAAGATGCTGCATTCGATATTCCAGCCTGAAAATTTGATCTCTAACTGGATTTATTTCAATCAGAGTCTGCTTGCATTGGTATTCTGAAGAAGGAAAAAATTTTATTTGCCAATTCAGGGGAATTTTGTCTGGTTTTACGTTTCGATCGGTCTGGATAATACGCAGGTCATCTTACTTCCTATTCATACAAAAAAACTATTATAATATATGAAACGTAGCGTATTCCACCAGTTGATCATCAAAATCTATGGCGGTTGGGGTTATGATTTAGATATCGAGAAAGGTAATTTGTTCGTAATCGTAGATTGTTTCAACGGGTAATTAAATGATTATATGCCTGATAGATAAATTTAACTTTCTGTACACGTGAACGTTTTTTATTACGTCTCTAATACACGCTTTTTTATTACGTCTCACACACATACAGATGCATGCACACACGCACACATACATACGCACAGAAGCAAGCACACATTTTGATAAACGCATTTTGGTTTTGGGGAAAATAATTCAGAGTGTTTAGTTTCTAGCTATCTATGCGAACTATTTCTCGGTCAATGATTCGATGAGATCCCGTGTATTGTATGCTGAGTTGTATTTCAGTAGTTTCATGTTTATGAATCAATTTCACAAAACCATAATCTTACAACACACTAACACTCTATTTCCTTTGTATTCAAGATTTTCGCCAACCTTCAGTAGTTTCGTTAATGAGATGAAAGATGAAATTGACCGACAGTATCAATAAAGTTGTCTTCCTTTATTGGTTGGGCCGGTCATTTTTTACCTTTCACCTCACTGACAAAGCTATGACGTAATGGCGAAAACGTTGAGAACTAAAAGAAAATAAAGTGTGTTATGGAATTACGCTTGTGTGAAATTTATTCAAGAATATTAAACTACCAAAATAGAACTATTTTATCAAGAAGGTTCTGTGAAAAAAATTCCGGAATGCGTGAAACAAGATGTTGAAAATAAGGAAGGTACCAAATGTTTTCTCAACCAAGTTCCAAAATCTTTGCTGCATGGGGGCTGTGCATTACACTCCATTTCTCTTATCAACGAAACTTGGCTTATATTTTTCAAAGCAGTGTTCAATCGTTCAAAGCAGTTACAATAAAAATCTTCTGACATTGTTGCATTGACTGATAGCAACTCGAAGTGGACTACACTAATGTTTCTCCAACAAACATTTAACAAAACTTTCCTTAAATGGAGGACCATTTGGGGTTGTGTTCTGACCTCTACCAAGCCATTGTCAGTGTTACTTTAAAATTTCTTATCACCAATCTCTAATCTGTAAACTGCAGAAAAATGCAGATGTCTTCTCTTGCTTAACAGTTGGCTTCTGTTAAATCTTAGATAAACCATCACCTAAGTTTAGGCAGGATTCCAAAATTGTTGCAGCTGACTGTGAACCTTCAAATGGTTTGAATTCAATTTTTGGCCTTATTCTTTAACTGTAACAGTGCTATTTTCCATCGAGTTTGGACGCTATCAACTCATCCTCAAACTCAACAGGACCACCTGTTCGTTGTGCATCTCTTCAGTGTCACCTTTTCTAAACCATAAAGCTATCTTGGGTGATTTCTGTACATACTTGTGAGTTATCGTGCTGCATTGGTGTAAAAGGGCAGCTACGATACATTTGCGTGTCAAGGTGTCGTGTATATTCTTGATGGAATGGATTTTGTGAGAGTTGAAGTTGTGGTTGTGTGTGCGTTTCTATGTTCGACCAGGTTGTTTGTTTTTTCATCCAATTTTTGGACACCTTTGTGTTCATATATTCTTTTATTGGAAGTCTCAAGATCTCCAATGTAGATCTTGACACAACGAGTGCTATACTGCGTAGACACCAGCTTTGGATGGCGAGGGTTTGTATCGTGGTTTGTTTACCAAATCTTGGATAGTTGTTGAAATGTTGATGGTGGTGTATATTTTCGACTTACTCAACTTGAAGCTGAAGTGAATGGTGGTAGAATTGGTGGGAGATGTAATGCCTCTAATGGTGATGTTGTTATTTTTTTATATCTAGTTTGGCATTAGTTGTGTAGATTTTATATGCATTTCTCATTGCATTGATTCCAGAAATTCTGCACATTTAAAACGCGTTCCAGGTTCTCAACCGGCAGGGCTTGGAACGTGGATAGCTCAAAGCCTATGCAATGGTGATGTGCAATGTGCATACCGTCAGCACTACACACACATATACATATATATATATATATATATATATATATATATATATATATATATATATATATATATATATGTCTCTGTGTGTGTGGGCGCATGCGTACGTATCTATCTATCTATCTATGCGTGTAGAAGTGTATCAGTCCGTAAAGTAATCATAGTTTAGGGAGACGTTTCAGTAGAAATTCTTTCAATTCGTGAAGTAATATAAGTTTTTCTTGGTATATGCTGGGGATAATGAAATCTGTCAACATGTGCTGCAATTATATTTCACATTTACGACTCATAAAATAATTACAGTTTTCCTTCAAAATAACTTTGCTGGGATAATGCCTACAGTAAACTCTTGTTGAAAAGGCACTCGCTCTAACAGCACCATTTAATGACACACACGTCTTGACTGCATGTTCGTTACTATATTCCTATAGCACTATTGTCAAAGTACCTTTTTCTGAGCAAATAAAAAAAAATTTTTTTTGCTGCATTTTTTTACATCTGCATTCCGGATTTTTTTAACCCACCCATTACAACTGCACTAAACGAGGGTGTTGCAATAATGGGAGTCCACTGTATTAAATCACACTGTAATTAGAGTTTTCCTTTCCCCTCTCTCTAAAGTTGGAATTAAAACCTTCTTTTTTTTCTAATTTAATGTTCATGTGCAAAGCTATATACCAGATTTCTTATCTGTTTGCACAGACATTTCAGTTTACTTCTTCTGTTTTTGTTGTTGTTTAAGTGAAGAGCATTAGAATAATTAGGCATCCATTTTTTTCAAAAACCTAATTTCACCTCTCAACTCAAAGTAAACGCCAGTTGTGTCTATAACCTTCTGTAAATGCATTTGTTGGTTTCTTCTTCTTCTTTTCTTTCCATCCAAAAGAAACAAAATATTATTTTCATCTGACGCTGCAGTAATAACAATGGGTTCGTTGGGAACATGATGCCAATTCTTTTCCTCTCTCTCTTTTTTTATATCTTGAAATGGGTGCGCCTTTAAATTGAAATTGATTCTAATGCACTTAGGACATTAAATTTTGCTGAGTGCAAGTAACTCTATCCCGGGGAAAAAGCATACTCGCTGAATTTTTATGTAGAATAAACTAAAAAGAATTAAAGTTCAAACGAATGGGTACAGTGGCTTTAATGGAGGGCAAACGAAAACGAGGCTGAAATAATCTTTATAGCAGAGTTTGTTATTGCAATCCGTTGAGAATTGATGTCATCGGCCAAAAACTAATTCAGTCGATAATTTGTAAATAGTACTTACCCAGCATGTAATATACAATCAGAAGTTATTAGTTATCCTGATATTCATCTAATTCGCCATTTAATTGGTACCAGTCTCTTCGCTTTCTGTCTGTTAATTAGCTGAGTCCGTTACGGCTGTCATTTGCACTGTTTGGGACCGTATGTCGACCAGCCAAGTTCAGGGGATTTCAGGGTCTCTCCAGGAGAGTGTTCTATCATTCCATGCTTTGGCTGTCGACAATTTATGCAAGGGGTGAGCAATCATTCGTCCCTCTCGTCAGCAAGGCGGGCAATGTTAAGTGTGGGATTATTTGGGACAAGCAATCCAGAATAAGTACATAAATGAAATAAATTACGCTTGAATTTCTTTTTAAAAAAAAACCCGAAAAAACCAGGAATATAAGTCACGCATGCACGTATATAAGTACTTTACAAGTGAGCAGGGAATAACTGAGAACTTACGCGCCCAAATGATATCATGAAAAAACTAAGATGAGGATACCATTCAGAATAATTCAGAGGTTTCGCTTATAGAAAACAATTCATGGTAGTTGGAGGACTTTTCGACTAGAATGTAGTGAACCAAACAACAAAGATGAGGATACTAGTCAGAATGATCCATGAAAAAAAAAAAAACACTTCTCGGAACCTGGAATAGCATGAGGATGGCCAGAAGACAAACCGGCTCAACCGTTTTGATGAATGTAACAAAGATGGTAATAATTCATGGAAAAGAGATACATTTTATATAAGATCTTCAGGAAACAACGGGAAGGTCGGAGAGCGGACCAGTCGAAAGATATCGACCAAAACAAGAAAGATTAGTATAAAATTACGTATAATCCTAGGAATATTAAAATGTCTTTATTTCAGAATGTCGCCTAATGCTAAGCCGTCCGGAGAATCCATCAACTGAAACATTGTGACCAAAACAATAAAGATAGGCATCCTAGTCCAAATAATCTATTTAGTATTGATAAGACTTCTTTTCAAAATACTAGTATACCCTAATTTCCAAAAGTTTGCTTTAAAACGCTATTTTTTCTCTTCTACGAATAAAAAGTGAACGGTTAAACAACGTTCAGTGTTTGTTTAGGGGTGAGCCGTTATACAGGCAGTGCACACTGCATTATCTCTCCTACACCACAAGTCTCTTGTTCATCCCACCACTTTGATATTCAACAACCCAGTGTAATATATCATCATCACCACTGATGGGTCTGGGAACACTCAAAAATATTTCCCGTATAAATTACTGGTCGTTGCTTCTCCACTTCGCGCCATTTCCCCCTTTTATAAAGATAGCAGAGGAAACCTACATGAGAGATTTCTTAAAGGTCTCTTCCTATTTTTAAGCTAAAGCTGCCTTACAAATTAGCTCCATGGGCCATGTACGAGAGTGTAACAAACAAGAATTATTTCCAATGACCTTGTATGAACTCTGATGTCAGCATCACATAGCCTATGTGACAATGCGTTGTCTAGTGAGTCTCCATGTCCGAAGTTCGGGAAAAATCGGTGTCATAGCTTTAGTGGGATAATGGAACGAATTAAAAAACGCACAAAAAGGCTCCAATAGTAGGATAGATGTGTTCACGTGTACGTTGTAGGAACATTTTTTGTTGAGGGGGGGGGGCTATCTCCACATATTTTTCAACTTGTGGGTACACTTAAGAAACATTTAGTTGAATACTTTGTGAGAGATTGACGGTTGCTTTGCGCTCACTTTCACAGGCATTTCGTAATAATATTGCTTTTTGTGAGCAGTGAGTTCAGCCAGCAGTGACCATGATACCAGATCTAACAGGATGGATACATAGCAGTGTTAAATGTCTGCACCAAGAAATAAAATCGGACTTTTACGTGCGAGCTGAGAATTATAGGTAATGCCAGTCGGTGCTTGGCAGTATTAAACATTAACTCTCGTTAATTCTCTTCTTCACCCTCCGTTCTGTCTTTCTGTCTTTCTCTTTATCCTACTTTCTCTTTCTCTCTCTCTCTCTCTCTCTACTATCTCGGGATCTGGTTCATGGGTTAAAATTAATCTGCTCCAGGTTAGCTTGATTTTCACCGCAGTTATGCACGCAATTTGTTTAATACTTGCTTACCAGGGCCAGGATTTTGCCCCTCAGGGCAACATCCACCCCTTTTGCACTCAAAGAGGAAAGTCATGGATCACTCTGACGCCTTTGTGACACTGTTTGTGACACTTGGTAATGTTTGTCATTGCCCACACGTACACAATTTGTGCTCCTAATGTTAAACCGTCCTTATATCAAATTTTCCCTTGTTGTGGCTGGGGTTGGGCAAATGAATTTGTTTACGACGAATTTTCAACAAAGTTTTTTCTGAATTATTTCTTTTTTTTTTCTAGAACAGGTAAATTCTATCTGCATTGTATGAAGTGCAGGAGTACATACTAAGCTCAGCATAACCTGACACAAAGAAACTAATGTGGGACAGCCACAGCGGATAGAACTTAGAACACAGTAGCAACAGTTTGTAATATTAGCTTGCTAACCATTCATCCCGGATATGCCCCCCGTATCACTAAGTTTGGCCTTGTCTTACAAAGGCCACTTGTAATGAACAACTAGTGAGAATTTGTATATATATATATATATATATATATATATATATATATATATATATATATATATGTATATATATGTATGTATATATATATATATATATATATATATATATATATATATATATATATATATATATGTATACATATATATATATATATATATATATAGTAGAATATGGATTCGCAAATCCACATTTTACTATTTATTTCTAGCTCTACTCTAAAACAAATTAACTTCAACAGTGAAAGGTTGTATGTATCAAGCACTCCATGAAATAAATCCATTACATTTCAGAAGTGGCTTTATGATATTGATATATTACTATATTATGTTATACTGCTAGCCTGATTTGTACCACATATACTGTTTATATATATATATATATATATATATATATATATATATATATATATATATATATATATATGTGTGTGTGTGTGTGTGTGTGTGTGCATGTGTGCGTGTGGACAATAGGGAGTGAGCAGACTCAGTAGTAAGAGCATATGGAGACTTTGTTTATTAATCAATTATTCCATAGATGAATCGATTGGTGTGCTATACATGTTTCGGGAAGTGTTCCCATCTTCAATTGCGTGTGGTGTCTGTCTGTCTGCCTGTGCATGTACGGGCCTTAAGTGGGTAAAAGGTTTCCGTAGAAAATAGACTCTACATCAGATGTTTTGCTTTGGAAGCAAAAATTAAAATCAAGGAAGAGGGTCATCATGATGTGTAGGACTTTGTTCCGTCTGCGGTAAAAACTATGGCAAAGTATGATAGCAGTAGTAAGTCTCATAAAAAAGCAGCACAGAATAACAGCACAGTATAACAGAAAAAACAGTGAGGCTGTAAAACTTTATATGCACATACATATATATATATACGTATGTATGTATATATATATATATATATATATATATATATATATATATATATATATATATATGCATCCTCGATAAAGTTTTACTGTAGTATATATTTTTTGATTTAAATACTACTATTTTCCATATGGTCCTCTTGATAATATTGTGCGATATCATATCCACTTACTCATCACACGCACGCACACACACATACACACAAACACACACACACGCACGCATATATATATATATATATATATATATATATATATATATATATATATATATATATATATATATATGGTCTAGACAGCTTTACTGCTTTAAACACTAAACATTGAAAAAACTTTTTCAAAATTATTTATTGTCACTTCTTAAATCATATTTCAGAATATTGATTACGCAGAAAAACTTCTTGAATAGATTCTCTACCAACATATTCAACCGACGAATTTGACAATTTTTTCAACTTACCTGAAATATATGTATAGTTTAGAAATTTTCTCAAATCTAAACACCACACACATTGAAAAAAATGTTTCACTTCAATCACTCACCTGCCAATACCTGTAATTTATATGTTTTTCCTCAGTAGTATACTATGAAACTTTTGGGGGAATTTTAAAGAACAAAACAGTTGTATTAGCATAGCACCCCAGCAGTGTTAATCAAACACCCATACGCCTTCAGCTATGATTTTGATGCATAACTTACGTCATGCATGTAGTTTGTTATATATATATATATATATATGAAAATCTGCAACCATTTTCATTACCACGAATACTGGTTGTGCAACCATGACGTAGTTTGAGTGAGCAAACAATCTCTTCTCACTTAGTCAACAGTGAGACGCCAACAAGTGTGTTTATGTACAATGTAACTTTCCCATTCGCAATGAACCAGAAAATCATTCTTCACATATCATGCTGCGTTATTTGACAAATCATCACATCATCCGTTCAGCTCTTTCACGGTTGAGTTTTCGCACCCCTGCAATTTCTGGCTTTTTGCCGTTGAAAGGATGTGGCAGACCGTGTACGAGATTAGGGAGACTGCAATAAAGCAGCCAATGATGATCCCGAGAGAGAAGTTCGCAGACTGTTTTGAAAAAAATAGAAATGACGCTGGGACAAGTGTGTGGAGTTGCCAAAAGAGTACTTGGAAGGAAAAAAGTCGACATTCCCCTTCAGAGGCTTTTCATTTGTTAATACCAAGTGGTTGGACAATTACGAGACAGACTTCGCATGCAATGACTGGATGTATCTAAATATATAATATTGAATCAATAATGTCTGTGATATCATATTGGGATTTATCAGTTCGTTTCCATTGTTCACATCGTTGCTCTATATCAGTTGTTCTCAAACTTCATTGTACTGCGGCACACTGAGAAATATATTTGCGGCACAGTAACTCTCCATTCAAGATGAGAATATTTATTGGTATACATTGGGACATTGGGGTATGGAATTTTATATGTATTATATATATAAAAAACTCTTCTAGAAATTATTTGTAAATTAAATTAATGTATTGAAAAACATATACGTTTTGAATGTTATTATATAATGGAACGTTTGTTTGAATGGATTTGTGTACTCATTGTGCATTAGAAAATGACTCTTCCAGAAATAAAACAAAACGTTTCTTATTTACAATTATTATACGCACAGCAAATGCAGTTTTGGAAGCAGTAGTTGTTGGTTTAAAAACGCTGTAATAGCTTGCAATCTGGTCACAAAATCAAAAAGGTACAACTCGACTTGATAATATTTTCGATATAAACGAATTATGGTTGCTCGTTACTCTGACGAGTATTACAAAGCTGGTGGGAATCCTATACTACTTTTGAGTTTAGAAGTGTGACTTTATCAGTAAGGTTGTCCTTTGTCCAATCCAGAGAAATCAGATTAACAATATAATTTTTTTAAACAAAAATTTAATGTTTATTTATCTAGAAAATAAAAACATTGAATAGATTAAAATTGCGAATAATTCTTGGAGCGACAAAATAAACTCCGCATATACACAATACATAAGACCATGAGAAATATCACCTCATGTTATGCTTCATGCAGAAACTAAAAAGATAAGATAACAGATACTTGGCAGTGAAATTTGAAATCAGGACAGTATCATATGTGTGTTTGGGAAATTTTTTCTCGGCACACTTGGGAGATAGTTGTGACACAATATTAAACCGCAGCAAAGTTTTAGACCCGCTACTCAACAATATCACTATCAAATGACATTTTCTCTTTGCCGCCATCTCCCACGTTTTATTTCTCTCCTCTCCGCCGTCATCGGCGTGAAACATTCATAGAGTTTGCTTTCAGTCTGCCCCGCTCCGTTCCAACCATCTATACGTTTCGACAAACATGTTTTCGTTTCGGCTTGCCATTGTCAGTACAATTGAATCAGTGTCACCGGCGCACGTCAGCGTGTACGGTGGTAAGACAACGTGACAAGGTGAATCTGGCGTTGGGGACGGGGAAGGGGAAATCCTCCAATGGTGCTGTATCGCAGGATTGATAATAAAATTAACGATGAGAGAGAGAAGATTACTGTGATCATGACGTTGCTGGTTGCATTTTAGCAGCAACACGTCAAGGACTACGTCCATAAATTTGCTTGTCAGAACGAAACGACTGGTTGATTTGCGAAGGAAGTGTATCGCTTCGGATATCGTTGGCTGAATAGTGAAAGTGCCCCCCACTAAAAAATAATCAGTCTCTGTTAATGGTATATGGGTTTGCCAACAGAAAGCTAATCAAATTCTTATTTTTTGACGAAGAGTAGGTGTGTTAGAATGGGTTAGAACCTCAAATTTAGCATTGCACCGTGGGTGCACGGTAGCATCAGGACGGGAAAGTTTGGGGGCTATTCCACAACTGCTGTATGATAAGGCCCAAGTCAGGAACAGGCGCCTTTTAATCCTGGAGGCGACGCGAAGAGCTGTTGAGAAGAAGCAGATCAATAAGAATGTAGCCATACGAAAGTAAGGAGCGTGAGAAAGGTGGGAAGATGCACAGGAGAGGAAGTTGTCCTGGTATGATAACTGGTTGGAAGCGGAACAAGATCACGATACACCCAGTGTGCGATTCACTACCTAGCCCAGTAACACTCCATTTCTGGGGCAAGAGTGAGTCTTCAAATTGTCCCCTGTGATCATGGAAGGGCTCACTCGAGCATATCCCAAACAGTTGCTGGACAGTGTCATGGTACAGTTGCTACTGATAGCGTGATGACCATGTGCTGTAAACAGTCGCAGATACCGTCTTCAAAGCAATTGCCGGCAACGAGCATGTCTGCAGCCGGAAGTACATCATCTTGACATAGGTAGAAAGTGATCTCAATCACAACACGAATCAGAGCGCGGTCAATTCACCTCTACGTCAGACTGGGAGTTGAGGGTCAATTTGGGGAATCAGCTTAGGTTTCCAGATCAAGTCGTGACTATTTAGCCGAGGTTAGACTCTTCGAAGCAAGTGATTCTCTTCTAGTTGACAGTTCTCGTTGGAGGATAGTATAGAGGGAGCCAGCGAGAGAAAGTGGTCCAAGAACCAGAAATTGATGGAGCAGAGCCGGGGAGGGTGGGAGGACGTAGTCATTTCATCGATGTGGGTTGTAGGGGCTTTGCTGGCCGGTCGCTATGCGAAGTCTGCTCTCTGCTTTGCAGTACATCAAAAAAGAATAGCCATTTAAGTTGTCATGTGGGCTACCGAGACGGTATCCAGATGGCTTTAGATCAGAAGGAGTGATCAGACGGCCAATGCCACTGAGACTCAAGTCAGAGCTAGATCAATCCTGCTGGGCCGCCTGACCTCAAGGATATCATTGACAATGTGTCCCAGTGCATCCTAGCATTTATGGTGAATCTAAACTTGACTTTCATTTAATTGCTATATTTTCTCTGAACGAACATAAACTATATATATATATATATATATATATATAGGTATTCCCCGTATATACTAAGGGAGAGATGAAAGAGAATGATTACAAGAAGAGAGAAATAGAGAGTTTCAGGAAATATTCAAGCATTTTGTTTAGTCAATAATTTCTATGGGCAAATATCCTGAAAGTAGATATAACCCTTTCATGAGGAAATTCAAATGTTGCTATAAACTGTTGTTGTAATGTCACTCCTTCTAACGGCAATATTTAATGAAACACACTTTCTAAACGCAAGTCCATTTTTATATTCTTCCAAGACTATTGTTGAAGATCATGTGTTTTCCTTTATCGTATTTTTCAATTCGGATGCCGTTTTTCATTCATGCAATACAGTATCAAATTTGTTATGACGTCACTTTTCGAGGTTGCTGTTATAATGGAAGTTCACTGTTTAAAAAGAGGACCATCGTGTTCAAAGGATGTAAAGTCCTGATAGACCAAACTATAAACATTGCATTACAGCAGACACTCCGAACTGACATGAAATTTGGCTCAGTCTAGCCAAATGGTACTTACGGCTCTGCATTTCCTGGCTCATTGGTTCTGATCAAAATGTAGTATCTGCACGATGGCATTGCCCAAGGTGTCAAGACGTCCAATGGGCCAGAATATGTTGGTGGGTTTTCTCAGTCTAGGTGTATAGGTGCAATGTCGTGGCTAATGAGGCTTATTGAGGTCTATAGACTCGTTCTAAGTCCTCATATCATTACTCGGTCCTGTTGCGGGGAAGCAGTCCACCTCGGAGCAGAGCACTTGTGGGAGCATACTAAATCGATGGGGGAAAATTATACACCTGTTCCACATTTTTGGCTCATCGGTTCGGATCAGAGTGTAGTATATGCACCATGGTATAGCTCAAAGAGTAGAGGCTGCTCCTAGACATCCAAAAGGCTGGAGGAGGTTGGTGGGTTTTCTCAGTCTGGATGCACCGGTGCAATATCGAAACCAATGGAGGATACTGAGGCTCGGCATTGCTCAGCACATTGAGTCCTTAAGATTCGTCCTAGCAGGGGAGCAGTTCGCCCCAGGGCGGTGCTGTATCATTGCACTAAGAGGGATAGGTCGGATTTGTCGTGACGCTTTCTCGGCATTAGTTGCGTGGACTGGAGCAATTTCTTTGGGTGCTCCATCCCACATTGAACACAGCCTTGTGTCAGATCATACTCTTGTGAGAGCGCAAGTGAATAGGGAAAAACAGTTTTTTTGACCAAGTTTTAAAAAATTACTTGATTTGTAAAACCTATATTCATTAGTTTTTCTTGATTTATATTTAGTAGACTAAATAGTCAGTCTAGTAATTATAGTTTGAGAAAAACTAATAAATTTGGGTGTGACAGACCAGAGTAATTTTCTAGACGTTGGTCCAAGTATTATTTTGTTCAGTGTTCACTTGTCTGAACCTAGTCTACAAGAATACCACAATACTGAGGCCCTAAGACTCCACCTCATTAGCATCGGCATGTAGAATTTGGACTTTGGCAGGCACCCCAACCACCTATATATTGCCCCTGTTCTTGTTTACGTGCCTTCAAGTGTCTGTGTGAATGTTTACACTAATTAGAACTATAAAACGAAACTGTCACGGATACTGTCAAAATAAGTTTCTTCAGTTTTCAAGTAGATCCAACTATATATATATATATATATATATATATATATATATATATATATATTAATTAATACTCCTCTATTCAGGGTTGCGCACTCTTTAAGTGAAGTAACTCATCCATTCTGCAATGCTTTTCCACAGGAATACACCACTCTGGTGGATGAGGAATTTCTGCGTAAATAAATATATCGCTTGAAGCCTTACTAAACACCCAGTTCCGTAGTCCAGAGGTAGGATATCTGCCTCCGGGTCCGATATGAGGGTTTCAATTCTGCCTCGTGGTACTGGATGGGATAAAGTCTATAGTCACACTGAAGACATGTCATACATCGAAACAGCTGTCTGTGGATGACACAATAATTATATATATATATATATGTGATACACACACATATATATATATATATATATATATATATATATGAGTGTGTGTGTCACACGTAGAGGCAGTACCAGTGAAGATAAAGGGCTGATAATTTAAACATTTACTCCTAATTATGTTTAAAAAAAAAAACGTATTTTGAGATTGTTTTTTTATGGGGTTCTGTTTGCTGTGTAAGTTTATGCTGTATTAGTCACACTTTTGGTGACAGTCTTAGGGTTATGTTTAAATGGTCGCTGTTTGACCAATGAATCAGTGGAAACAAGGCTTTCAAATGGCAGTGGACTGGCCATGATGCAAGAATAGCGGACAACCGATGGATATGGCGACTCATGACATGGATCCCTCGAGATCACATGCGCAACCGAGGCCAGCAGAACAAATTCACGTACTGGCTCCACGACGCCCATGATAGAGAAGTGTTGCAAATCCTGGGGAAAGTCTATTTCCAACGACGGAAGTTGAAAGACAGATGATGATGATGATGATGATGATGATGTTTCACTCTCTGAGGCGGCTTGTTTCTTTGAAAATTCAGACTTTTTCGTGATTACCGTCAAACAAAATGCGAAAGAAGTAACTCATTCATTGATCACCCTTTCTTTGAATGTTTGTATTGGTTGCCCTCAATGCAACATGCTGCCAAAAGATTTTGGTCACGTGGCAGCTTCTATGACTATACATATATATATATATATATATATATATATATATATATATATATATATATATTCAATCCAAATTATGATTTCGTTTAGTCATGATCTATAGCTACTCTCTATATATTTCTTTTAACGCAGACAATAAAGAAATTTTATAAAGAGATGGATACATGATCCAACAGACGGATCATAAATTGCGTTATATCATATTGAAACTCTCATTTTAAAAGATCTCCCGTTATAACACGGAAAATGTATTACTTGGCTTAGACAATGAAGATACAAAAAATAATAAAGAAAATATACAACCGATAGGGTAGCTGCTTTAGATTACCCTTGCTCTTACCATTGAGCTAAATAGCTGCCGGTAATGCAGAGGCCCAAATAAATTCTAATTTTGTTTATATCTACTCTGTTTCTTTCAACACAGACAATTGTGTTATTGAGAAATGCATGTATGACCCGAAAGAATGATTATAAATTATTTTATATTAGTCTCCCGATATCACACGGTTAATGTAGCATTTGGCCTAGATTACCATTCAGTTAATCTATTTGAACCCTCAACTTAACCGAGACGGTGCATCCTAACAATATTGAATCAAGGTACCCCCAAAATGCATCAATCTAAGACGAATGTGTTGAAAAGAACCAGGCTGTAGAGACTTGTGTCGTTCACCTGATCACTATACTCACTGAAGTAGGCAGCCCTATATTCCCTCAACTCTTTTTTAACATTTCACCACCGCTTGCATTTTGTGTGCTCATGTGTATTAATTCGTTTGCTTGAATGTAGTTCAAGATTCAGCATGGAGATTTCTGTTATTGACTAAAATACATTTGAAAGCAGCGTAAGTAAAAAAAGCTCGACAAACACGTGCCACCCTATACGACTGGGAGTGGGGTGGAACTAGTACCCAACCCAAATGTAATCAACTTCTTCCGGTAAAGTGTTACAAACAGGAGCAGGGTTGAGTGAAGCTCTTTAGAACTGGAGACAGGAAAATGCAGAACCGGGTTTCACAATGACATTTTCCCTGCAAATTACAGATGATCTTGTTCGATTGTGTTCGCTGTCAAAAGATATCGACTTCACCGTAGAGACAACGTCACGAATTGTAAATAAACATTCTTAGTGGTTCTTTCATTTAGCTTCTACACAGGGGAATGTGAAAAGTCATTCATTTTTTAAAAAGTTTTTTTCTTTTCTATTCATTGATACTTCAAGATGCGTTTTTTCTTTCATTCACTTCAAGGATAATTCTTAATTTTCTATTTTAAAGCAAGGAAATGTTTTGTTTGTTTTTTGGTTTGTTTTTGTTTTTTTCATAATTATTTTAACGCTTTTTCTTGATTTACCTCTGTCGATGAAGTTGGAAGAGGTATATATATTCATCTGTTTGTGTCTGTCTCTTTGTCCACACAGTATTCCAAAATGTCTCAATGGATTTCTATGAAATTTCCTAGAAGGGTTAGGCATAGGGTAGAGGAAAATTAATTAAGTTTGGAGGCGGATCCTAGAATCTTTTTTCGATTAGGAGATATTTTTTATATATCAAATGAACTGAAAAATCGAAATGTACAGTTATCTATCCTCATATATGATCTTCATTTGATCTATAATAAGTCCATGGTGATAGCAGAAGTATGTGTCTTTTAAGTGCTACCTAATTGTGATGTTATAACATGAGAATGTTGATCTCCGAAGAAGACGGGAAAAGTAAAAGAAAGCATATGTAAATAGAGAAAGAAAGTAAGGAAGAAAGAATTAAGGGATAGAGAGAGGGGACAAAAATGAAAAAAAGAGGAATGAGAAGACTATTGAAGTAAAAGAAGAGATCACGAAAGAAGGAGAAACAAGGAAAAAGGGGACGCAAAAGAGAGAGGGCGAGAGTCTCAACGAACATATCAAGAAGAAAGAAAGAAAAAGCGATATAAGGAACAAGGAAAGGAGATGAAAAGAGAGATTGGAAAAGAAGAAAGAAAGAAAGAAAAAGACAAAGAGGAAAGAAAGAAAGAGACAAAGGAAGTGAAAAGAAAGAAAGAGAGAAAAAAAGAAAGAGGAAAGGTGAAGGAAATAATGGATGGAGTGAAGAGAAATCTTACTCATATATATTGGAAAGAAATCAGTAGAAGTTGAAACAGGTTGGGAACTGTGTATTTAACTAGACTACCATTGAAAAACTATATTACAAAGAGAAGATGAAGTAGCAAGGAATAACAGTGAAGAGACAGACAGATAGAAAAACAGAGACAGACAGACAGAAACAGAGAGAGACAGAGAGAGAGACAGAGAGAGAGATGAAGAGTAAGATAGATACTTAGATATGCCAAGAAGAGGACAGACTTTTGTATATAAGAAGAGACGGATATTTGAACAGATGGGTTTGGGATGTTTCTATATTTAAGCTAAGAAAAATAGCAGAGCTTAAAAACATTTAGATTCTTTTCATTTTGATGTTTATTTAGATAAGATTTGTACTTAGATAGATAGATAGATAGATAGATAGATAGATAGATAGATAAAAAAAGACCTTGATAGATAGATAGATAGATAGATAGATAGATAGATAGAGAGATAGATGACAGATAGATAGATAGATAGATGACAGATAGATAGATAGATGACAGATAGATAGATATAAGCAGGCTAATACAGATAGATAGAGAACAAACTTTCACGTAAATAAAGGGAGTAATTATGAATTTTTCTATTTTGAAGCTGAGAAAAGTAGAAAAGTTTGTTGTTTTTTTTTTTCAATATTCTGATTCTTCTCATTTCAATGTTTATCATAAGATTTCATTTCGCTTTTTTTTACAGATCTTCATTATTTTCCTTCTCCGTCTCAAAGAGAAAAAAAGTTAAAACCTTTAAATTCATTCACTTTATGATTTGATCTTTCGTTTGATTTGATTTTTCAATTTGTTATCGAAACAACAAATATCTCCAAAAACAACTTCTGGATGTTTTTTTTTCCCAAGATGTCTAAATCAATGTTTATAACCTCTGCTAACGAAATGAGAGGTATAGATGAACCCAGTCACGTAATTCCGTCTGTCATTCCATCTGACTCTCTGTTTGTCTATATGATATCTCCAAAAGTTCTCAATGGACTTCAATGGAATTTATTTGAAGAGTTGGCAACGGGTTAAAAAGACGTGGTGAAATTTCCAGGGCAGATCCATGCACAATTATCCCCCTATGTTTCAGTTATATGTCCTCAACATATAATATTGCCGAAATTTCATGCCTGTCCACACGATATATCCAACATTTCTCAATGAATTTCAATTCAATTTGATTGGTTGGTTGGCAAAGGACAACAGAAGAAGTAATTCAATCATCGTGTGGATCCATGCACAATTATTTCCCCTGTCAATGACGTAGGAAGAGGTATGTGCTCTCTGAAAGCTTTGTCGGTTTTATGTGACTATTTTAGGTAACTGGTTTAACATATCAATCTCTTTGTCCAAGCAGTATTACCAAAAGCTTCTATGTGGTTATTTTAGCTAATAAGTAATTAGAAATAAAGTTTGCGAGACGAAAAATAGGAAAGAGCAAACGGAAAAATGAAAAAAAAGGTACTATTTTTCATATCATCAATTCTTCTATGATTGCAGTGACATCTTCCAGCAGGAAAATGCTCTCCGTCACGGAGCACGGGAATGGTTTTTGGAACAAGAAGAAGACTTCAACGTCTTAATCTGGCTTCCATACTCATCAGATCTCAATCCCGGTGAGCACTTAAGGGATGTGTCAGACCAACATGTTTGATTTGCAGAACTTCCGCCACGTAACTTGTAATGGTTAATTGGACATCCGGGTACCAGACACCAAAGAAAAAACTTTGGAGATAGTATAGTCATTTTTCTCGGTCTGTCTCGTTATATCTACTTTCTCATCTTCACCCAGGTTTCCCCAATCTTACTCAAAATCTGTCCCAGTATTTTCCAAAATTCTGTCCTTTATTTACCTTTCTTGCTGTTTTCCATTTTTTCTCCCTCCCCCCCATTGTCACAAGTGTTGATTTCGTTAATTAATTCCTCTATCGTTTCCTAACGTATAAACTACGCCTGGATGACTACCCCCCCCCCCCAAAGAAAAAAGCTCAATAAATGCGACGCAGGGATATGACAAAAGGCTTTCGTGCAATCGCTTCAAGACAGATGCCCTTTTACTTAATGGTGGGGAGTTAAAGTGACCCAAGACGCTTTTGAGAAAAAATTATCCCCAGTAGTCAGACAAATGAAATATACGATTCGTCTCTTCATCCAACTGTTCCGAATACTTCCTGTTTCTATATTTCAGACCATTTCTGTTTAACATTACTATACACAGTTTCATTCAAATTGTTGTCCTCGTCTTGGTTCTTTCCAGTGCCTGTTGTATTCAGTAACGTTCTAAGAATTCTGACCTGAACCTATTCTTTATTCTGCTCTACATGCGAGGGGATATCACGTATTGGTTAATTATTTTGCCATTTAGCCCCTTTTGTTAATTCGGCTTTGAGTTGTAACGTCTTTTTCTTCTGCTGTATTGATTCCGTTGCCTGATGTAAAGACTGCAACGTTCTTCCGACATAGATATTCACGTAGGACGATCAGGTGGTAGAGTCATAGAACCTTAAACTAAATGTCTGTCCCTGATCGAAAGCTCTCAAATGGTGTTTAATTCTATACTAGGCCTTCTGAGAGGATCATCAGAGTCTAGCTTATGAGCCAATTCCTTCCATCTTTATTCTCCGGTGTTGATTTCTATTATTCTGGCCTCGTTCCAATTGAGTTGGCAATCCCCTTTCTCTTGAACACACTCAACTATACCTGACTTCATAGTCTCTCCACAGATTACGGTTTTTTTATGCTTCTGCTGCCTTACCGTTCAGAGTCTCTACTCTATATACCCTCCCGCAACTCCATGGGATGCAATACACATCGTTCTTGCTCATGCTCTCTCGTGATGGAGGCTCGGCTCGGGGTAGGTTTCTCCAAAGAGAGGAACATGATTTGAATAATCTCCTGATATGGCATGAACTGTAGATCCCCTGGATCCTTTTGGACACGTCGCTGGTGTTGGGCAACAAGGGTTCTTCAAACTTGTTTTTTTTTTTTTTTTTATTGTGAGCCAGTTTGATTTCGTTCAATAAATTCGCGACTGACTGTTGTGTATCAGGTTCAAATGCATGGTATTAGCACCCTAATTTTGCATGAACAGAAACATGATATAATTTCCTTACCCGTATGATATATACATACATGAAATATTTACATTAATGCTCGCACTGAATACATCTACAGGACAAAATCACACTCTCAAAGTTCAAAAGCAATTAAATTCGTATTCATTTCAAAAGCGTAGATATGTGGAACGTTCTAGCTGCTCTAAATCGTGTGTTGCCTAAAACGTCTCACAAAACTATCCCACCCTCTTTTATTTTTTGTTTCCTGGGCCATGCGAAATTTTTTTTCAAGTCGTCATTTAAAACATATAACAAATGAAACAATGAAAATAAAATAACTGCAAAAAGTGAAAATAAAAATCTATAAGAATAAAGAATAACCACATAAAAGAATGAAAAAGTAAAAAAAGCATAAAACAATGAAGTTGAAATAATCTATGAGAATAAGAAATAACCACGTAAAACAATTGAAATGAATAAATCTATGAAAATAGAAGATAACGGATGAATCAATGAAAATAGTAATAAGCTCATGGAACAATGAAAATAAGGATAACCGCATAAAACCATTAACAAAGGATTCTATGACGACAAAATATAACAAATACAACAATTAAAATAATGAAAACCGTGTGAGAAAATGGAAATGAAAATCAATGAGAATAAGGAATAACAATTGAAACGATGAAAAAAAAATCTATGAAAATGGAAATTGACAAATAAAACAATTAAAATAGAAAAAAACATTAAACAATGGGGATAAAAAATCTATTAAAATAAAAGATAACGGAATAAAACAACAACAAAAAATCAATGACGATAAAAAAAAATAACCAAATAGAATAATAAAAATAAAAATGTATGAGAATAGAAAATAGCCTAAACAATGAGAATAAGGATCAACCCATGAAAACAATGACAATAACAATTTATAGGAATAGGAAATAACGAAAAAAATAATTGAAAATTTCAAAAAAATCTATGGGAATAAAAAACGATAAAAAATGAAAATAAAAATAAACACATAAAACAAAAACGAAAATAACCCCATAAACAATGAAAATAGAAATCTATGAAAACAAAAGAA
>OY735209.1:15041562-15066562 GCA_963457665.1 Thysanoteuthis rhombus
CACTTTCGCACACCTGACCACAATTTTGCCACGGACGCAAGCTTTACCATCATAGAAAAAATAGAAAAAAACTACTCCAATTGACATAATTAAAGTTCAAGAGAAACACGAAGATATGTGGATCAACAAACTTAAAACCCTATATCCTAATGGATTAAACACTAAACTAAACAAACTTCATCACACAGAACCTTAATACACAAAACTCCTACCATTAATATCCCCACACCAACATCTAAGACACATTCAATAATGGAAGCTTCAAAGTCACCCAGAGCCATAGGAAAAATTTCACCTTAGCCAGTTATAACCCCTGTCCAAATCATAGCCAACACATTTTCAATAACTTATAAGGTTAATACCTATGTAGCTCCTTGACCTCACCACCCCTCCATTTACACTACCCCTAACGTACCAAAAAATCTAACTCCACATCACTCCCCAAGACCAACTGCTACTGCTTAACCAAAGACCTGATACCTTACTGGACATTCTCCCACTCAGCAAGAGGGCTCCAGCAGCCCTGACAACACAATTTACCCACAATGCATAGCTCCAGACAGTGGACTCTGGTTCCACATGGGAAATTTTAATACACACTCACACAGCACACACCACCAATGATGAGAAGAATCCCGAAACATGTATACTTATTTATAAGGATTAATAAACCTTACCTCAAAACACCTCACTCCCGAGTCTGTCTCACTCTCTACAGTACACATTATATATATATATATATATATGGGGATTTCAATTTTTGCATCCGAAAGAGAGCATCTGATGCTAAATTTGTTTTCCATGGTCATTTTTGAACCACTGAAAAGTACACACATGCTACTGAAGATGGGTAACCCACCCAAAACGTATATAACATATCAATTAGTTCATTTATGAAATAATCAATGAACAAATAAAGTCTCTATATACTTCTATCCCCGAGTATGTCTCATTCCCTATAGTTCATATATATATATATATATATATATATATATATATGAATGTTATAGTTATGAATGTGTTATATTATTTGAAACTCTGTTTGAAATGATCCCCTGTTATGAAACGGGGAATATGTCACATGTCCTAGACAGCATGAATAGTAAAAACATTCAAAGAATTCAGCAGCCCCATTTTCTTTCATTGTTCATTCTAATTTCTGTCATATTCTCCATGTAAAAATAGGAGGTCATTTCAAAATGTAAAACACATCGATTACTGTTCTGTCGAACTATATATCCATTTCTTAGATCCCTGCCTCCAGCCATGTTCTCAATGGCTCAATCGCCTAGCGGAGAACTAGGCTAGATAGGTGCTCCCATGGAGAAGGCATCGAATCCTACTCGGGGATCATTTCTTTATTCTCCAATCATCGCCGTTGTTTTGCTAAACACTATAAATAATTTGATCCAAGCAAAATTTAGTTCCCAAACTGTCTTCCCTTATTCACATTGTTGGATACTAATATCCATTGCTCATATATATATATATATATATTCATATATATATATATATACATATATATATATATATATATATATATATATATATATATATATATATGTATATGTATATATATATATACTAAAATGTTTAGGAAAAAAGAGAAAAGAGCAGATAAAAGGAAAATGCATTTGATAACGATTGCAAAAAATTCCTCCCAAACGCTGTACAATTCAATATATTCCATTTAGATTTTAAACAAGTGGTCATTCATCAATGGAAGACGCGTGAATTTTGTTAAGTGCCAAGGTTTTTCCTCTTTGTGACACTAATGCACGCTTTCTCCACATCTCATTGATATTCCCATCGGGGGAAGGGAAACACCACGCCCACCTAAATGGACATTACTTCATGGAAGTCAGAAAGGATGAATGAATACGGTCCCCTGCCCCTCACATTGATCTGATTTAAAAAGTGAGTCTCATGATAAGTGAATAATACTAATATATATATATATATATATATATATATATATATGTCTGTGGGTTTTTTTGTGTGTGTCTGCTTGCACGTAGGTTTGCAAGTATTCAATGGCGTGCATCTTAATGCAGTCGGTTGATTTTTGTTGCAACTTTTTGAAATACTTTTTTCTTGAATATGTAAATCTAAATTCAAAGTCCGAGAGTACCTCATATCTATCTATCTATCTCTGTTCATATCTATCTTTATTTATATGTATTTCTCTATTTCTCTCTCTCTCTCTCTCCTCCCATCTATCCTTAATATTACAGTCATGTAAACTTACTATTTTTAACGCTGAAAACGAAGAATTTATTAGTCAATTTTTTATAGTTCCAAAATTAATCGAAATTTTTAAATCCAACAGGGTTATTTTACCGTTTTATCGTAGGACTATTATTTTCTTTTGAATTTTGTACGTAATTTAGTTATATTTATATTCATATTTGTAATTTTATTCCATATTATGGAGTTCAACAGTTGTTTTGCCATAGCCCTGTTTCGGGAGTATCAAAAAAGAGGACAGGATTCTTGCTATTGCACTAAACGTCATATACACATATGCTTACATGAATATAACTATAAGTTTGATTTATGGTGAAGATATATTGTTTAACAATGTTTAAACAAGATTTTGAACTTGTATTATTGTATGTGTTTTATGAATAAACTCAATTTATGTTCAAAGTAAAAACCTTATTTATGTCTGCACTTACGAGGTAAAATAAAATGTAATTTATGAATAAAGGATGCTTAAATAGAATTTTAATGTTATATTAATCAAACTTATTCCTCTTGTTAGATTTATGTCCATGTAAGCATGTATCATCTAATATGATTTATGTAAAATTTCATTTCATGTGCGTTTGAAAGAAATTCAATATTCAAAGAGAGAGAGAGATACTATTTATTTAGAATAAGAGTTTTTCCTAACTTTGATGCTTTAGATCCTTATTGTATTTTCAATTTCTCCCTGTTGGTTCGATTTCAAGAAGGAATGAATAAATACTTATTTTGTTTCGTTCGATACGTAGAATGCAATATGTTATTGTTCATCTTTTCGTTGGCCAAACTTGGTCCTGACATTCTAACATATTTATGTCATATCCACCTTCGTATTGTTAAATCAGATCCCCACATTATTATGTACACCGCTGCCAAGGTATTTTCTTACATACATATATTCGCACATGCATCTGTAAATTCCTGTAAAGCAAACTTTTTATTCATGTTACAGTGTCTATTAATTTGAACATATATTATTTAACAGGGTTCGAACAAAATGTTGGAGCATGTCCTACTGTGGGTGGTTTACAAATAAACTCAGATTTTATTTCCTGTTTATGTCAACAACAATGAGGTGAGATAGGACTGTATATCGTCATGAAACAAACTTTCTCTTCCTGTTACAGATACATTATTTGAATATGTATTGTTTTAAAAAGTTCATAAATAGATTCAGTACGCCAAATAAATTTTTGAAATGTATCGCTAAAATTGATGAATGTCATATTCTATGTTATTTCATTTCCTATTTAATTGTTGATGTATCCAACACATACACACACATATATGTATATATATAGAATTTATTTGGCATGCCTAATCTATTTATGAATATATATATTATCTACATATGAATATAAATACATTATTGTGTCATCCACAGACAGCTGTTTCGATGTATTACATCTCTTCAGTGTGGCTATAGACTCTTCATTATCCCATCTTGTACCGTGAGGCAGAATTAAAACTTTCACGTCGGACCCGGAGGCCAATAACATACCTCTGAACTACGGAACTGGACAGTCAGTAAGGCTGAATTTAAGCGATATATCTATTTACACAGAAATTCCTCATCCACCAGAGTGCTCTATTCCTATGGAATATATATATATATATATATGTGTGTGTGTGAGTGTCTGTGTGTGTGTGTGTGTGTATGTGTGTGTGTATTTGGCCATGTCTCTCATTTCTCATTACACAGTATATAGGTGCTTCTATACGATACGTAACTTGAAATTTTCAAAGGTCATGTACAACGATTGAATCGAAAACAAAGGAGACGACTACATCTACTTAGAACAACTAATCTCAGGGAAAGCCTTTAAAAAAATCAAGCAAATAGTCGCTCTAGGGTGGTAAGCCTTCGGTAGAGCCAGCTCAACTTTCAAAAACAAAAAAAAAACCTTTAGTTCTAAAAAGAAGAGTATACAAACAATGCATCCTCTCTTGGGAAAGATCTATATCCTAAGATGGGCGATGAAGAAACATGATGATGATCGTTGAGATGTTTCCCCACAAATGTATACCTGCGACCGCTCTGTCTATTGAAACATGCTTATATACTTATTTTTATATATTTCCACCTGTATTTATTTGTATTTTGTTTTATACAACCTTCGTTCGATTTTGCAGGAATTTATGAAACTATTTCTAGGCTATCAATATTGAAATGTTTGAATGTCCGTGGATGCCTATCAATAGCCATATTTAGTTGTTTTTGTATCATACGCTTACCATCTCCCTGTTTCTCTATTCTGTGTGTTAGACTTTTGACACTTTCTACAAAATCCCTTCGTCTGCGGTGTAGTTCTTGCTATTCTTGAATATTCCAACTAAATCATACAATATGATTTTTGGTGTACAAACCATGGGGAGTGATGGGCCATGCCCAGCCACGCTTGCCCATGACTTGTTGCCAGGGGGTCTGGTGGATTGTCCACTGCTGATGTGGGTCAGTGGCCAAAGAGCTCCACTGGCTCTTGATACCCATCCAAACTGTTCTTGTAAGTTGAGAATGGATGTTCGGAGCTCTTGAAAAAAAAAAAAAAAGAAAAAAATTTCCTAACACAATTCTACCTTTTTTTTTTTTTCGAAAAAATTGGATGCAAATTCCATGGGTAAAGATCTTTTTTCTCCCTCTCTCTCCTACCTGATAGGGTCAGTGAGGCAGCACTGGAGCATACTTCTCCCTTATATATAAAGTTTTTAACTTACTTAAAGTAACATCACGACTCACGACATGGATCCCCTGAGATCACATGCGAAACCGAGGCCTGCAGAATAATAGATGGACAGATAAGCTAGACAAGTTCAGGAAGTACTGGCTCTGCGACGCCCATGATAGAGAGTTGTGGTAAACCCTGGGGAAAGTCTATGTCCAAGGACGGACGTTAAAAGACTCATGATGATGATGATAATGATGATGATGATGATAATCGTACAATAAGAAGCAGATTGGGTCAAATTATTAGATTTCTGAGGCATTCGAACTATATGGAATGGGAATGCGTCATGTTTATTTTAACAATCTATAAATGGATATCCCTTTTTCAATTTCTATATCCGAGTTGATAGATATTTCATGTGTTCTTTAATATTCGATTTCCAATTCAGTCAAGTTCTTTCAGATATATTCGTATAAGTGATTTTTTTCGAATTCGTCTCTATCATTCGAACAATGCATATCATCGATGAAATGCATGAAATCTATAAGCTCAATCTATATTGTTATCGATTAAGGATGATGTACATTTGTATTGGTGTTTACATAGCTATAGATGTGCTGCAAATGGTACAGGGTCAATCCCCAGTGGTATCCCTACGTTTTGTAGGAGTACTCGGTAAGCTGTTTCAAAGAAACTTTCTCTGATTAGATGATTTACTACTTCTTTAGTGTAGATTTACTGAAGAAGAGTTTACTATTAAGATTTTTTATTTTGGCCGGGAAATTTTAGAATCTATGACGCTATTGTATTAGCTTTGACTGACTGTGAATGTTTAATCTATTGATAACGACCCTGTGTTTGTATATGGTACACTAAATTCGTATGTAGACATTGATTTAGCTTTTTTCTCCTGCGTTCATTTTGTTTATTTTCTGTATGACCGGTCTGAAATTATTCACTACCCAAAATAGATTTAGGTTACTGTAGCAGTGGCGTATTAAGGTCGGGGTCGAATAGGGGAGACAGTCGCCACCCAGGCGCAAGACTGAAGCGTTGCAGAAATTCCTTTGGTTTTCTGGGTAGGAATTAAGTTCAAAGAAATTATTTTTTATTTATTTTATGATGACGTAAGTAATATTATAATTAAATTCTTCTTTTAGTGATTTCTATTTACCGACATATTTTGACACAATGTAAAGAAGGTTGTCCTGATCGTAAAGCTCCACACGCAAGCTCCTATTCGTTGTTGAAAACGGTGAACAAATAAAAACAATCTCAAAATTCAATTTATTCAAATCATTAACAATATCATTCATTTTAGAGTTGGGGGGCACGGAAAATTAACTTTGCCCTAGGCGCTGAAAAACTTGATTGTATAATAATCTGGATAATTTCGAAATTGCTCTACTCAGAGGTTTGGTATTACAAGTTTTCGAGACGATAATAAATCGAGCATTGGTTTGAGTTTATGAATCTCTGTTACCCGATATATGACTTGTAATGTGTCTTATTCATCTTCTATGTTTAGTTTTCAAGTTTAACATGATTCAATGTTATTATATTAATGCATATTAATTCAACCGGATGTTTCTTTTAATTATGGTATATGTTGGGGTTAGTGACCCAAGAACTGCTACTTCTAGCAGTGTTTGTAAGATATAGTATATTTCATGAATATGTACAACGTTATTTAACTAACAAACTATCCATCTATCTATCTATCTATCAAGAGAGATTAATTTATACAGTACCTTTATTTTTTTTAAACTTGAACATATAAACAATAAGATACTGCAAAAAAAAAGGTGCTATCTTATTAACGGCTAGATACAACAGCAATGATGAAGACAAAACATTGTATGTATTTATGCCTTGAAAGATAGGTAGATAGATAGATGGATAGATGGATAAATAGATAGACTGAAGGCTCAGAAAAATCGGAGAAATAGTTGCAGGAATATGTATTATAACGTACGCGCAAACTATCAAAAAAGTTATTGGTTAATAAGTTACCTCAATTGAATGACTCAATGGCACATAAAAGAACATGTTCCTGAACAAGGGAGACGACTGCACTGCAACACCAGTCCTTGTGTCGCAGCAAATGATCATGGGATCGGGATGAGATAATTTTCAACATAATCTCCTTCCTTGTCAATGTACTTGATTTACTGGTGAATATCAATCACATTTATCAAATATGATAATGCAAAGATTTCAAACCAAAATTCAGCTAATAACTACAACTCAGACTACGGACTTATTCATTTAATATAATAGATAGTTATATAGATGAGACCATGTGTTGACTACCTAAATACCACGTATAGAGAAAATTAGATTTTACTTTACCGTGCTGTTTAACGCACCGTCTTTAGTCTCCGATAGCGCAATACGTGGTCTACCAAGACCCTAACAGACGCAATTATTAAGCGTAGACTATCAGCAAGTGACACATGATTTGTTTATTCTATCTAAGCATTGAAATCTATGTACCCACCGTCGAGCTTGTTAATAATCAATTGGCATCTTATTCTATTCATATCAAATAAAATATTTACCTTCTATGTTTCTTTATCATTTTTATTACAGATAAAATAGATTTATCTGAAATTACCAATATTCAATCGACTTTTGGGTTTGGTTTTTTTTCGATAATTTAATTGGTATATTACAAATTGTGTAATTTCCTTGGATTGATGAAATATTCGATGGATTTTCAATTAATTTAAATGAATGAAACCTCAAGTTTTTGCTTCCGTGACTATTCCAGTGGCATTTACACTTAAAAATCTTTCCATAATTACAATTTTGGTTTTAACATCAGATAAAACTTTTGGGGCTTGAATTTTTAAACTGAAAATTGAAGGCGAATATTTTTTTAACATCTGTGTAAAATATAGTTTGCTCTTCTGTGTTATCATTTTGAATTATTTGTGTGTGTGTGTGTGTGTGTGTGTGCAGGGCCTAAGGGAGGGGGTGATGTGAAGTCTTCTCCAAGCTATCATATATACGATGGCTTGGCTTCGCAAACGAAAATTCTTAAAAGAGTTCCCCATGGTAGTAGGGCCAGATACAGTGGGGCTTACGTGCAGAATGACCCTTCAGCATGTGAGAAAAGGAAAATATTTGAAACTAAGGTAAAGTGCAACTCGTCCTCGGCTGTCCTGCCCTTTGAACCGAGAGTTTGGATCCCAGGGTTCTACGACATGGTGCAACTAGGAACTGGACCCTTTGGTCCTAGGTTTGATTGGAGTGTTCTTCCACAGGACATTCCGTAGTTGGTTGATTCCTGTGCATGCTAAAAAGTTCTACCGTCGCTTCGAAGGAGAATCAGATAAGCATGACGGTCAGCAAATCTAGGCACAGGTTCAAGAAACTCAAACAAAAGCAGATATGCGATGGCTATAGACCTCCGCTACCCATCTCCCATTAGCGACCCGCCAAAATAGCAGCCAGAGCAAATTAGAGCCCAGGTCTGGATCACATCCCTGGGGAAAAAATTCGCGGCTGCGTATTAAATCCTAACTCAGTATTTCCCTGTACAACTGTCAAGAAGCCAAAGATGTTCCATCTCAGTTCGTAAACACATACCCTTAATCCAACTGTGTAACCCAAAACTCGTCTCTTATGATTCTATCTTTGAATTGTGTTGTAGACTTGTGCGAGGCTTTGGGGTTTGAAATGGTGCATTGAACGATTAGATACTGTCAAATTCAGGGCTTTTTAAAACCATCTTCAAATATGCCGAATCACTTTTTTTATCAGCTCTTATTGGCTTTCAGTGTGTCCTTTTTTTAAAATGCTCCCATAATGGCTAATGGCAAAACAACTGAGGAACTCCATAATAATGAATAAAATTACAAATACAAATATAATAAAGAAGCCTAAAGATATATGATAAACAGTTGAAAGACAACGCGTTAAAATATTACAAATCAGATTAAAAGTGGCTTGTCACACGGTTGTGGATACTTTGGGACTACGTATAACACTTGATTAAAAGAGTTGTTCTCCTCTAGCGTGCAATATGGGAAGTTTATATGGCTATATCTATGTATATAAGATTGACAAGGATATATACCCGGTGAATGTCAACATTGTCTGACGAACGCACTCCTCAGCAGCCAGCGATTTCCTTGAAAATCTTTTTTTTTTTTCATGTGATAATAACTCTGTTTACTTTGATAGATATTGAGCTCTATGATTGAATATCAACAACGGATAAAATCTGTTTCCAATTTCTTGTTTTTTGTATTCTCACAATTTGAAAATACATTATTAACTATATATATATATATATATATATATATATATATATATATATATATATATATATATATATGTATGTATATGTATATATATATATATAATCCTTTGAGATTAAGTTACTTTAATGTAGAACAACATTGCTAGTGCTTATCTCTTTATTATTATTATCATTGTTATCATTATTGGCCTTTGGAATTGAGTATACATACATATATATATATATATATATATATATATATATATATATATATATATATATATATATATATATATATATATATATATATATTCTGATTTTGTGGATGAAATGTGTTAGGTCTTTAAATTGTCTTTAAAACAATCTGATGATGGACTTTCACCTGGGGAGGCTATTTAAAATATTTATGTTTTGCATTTATTTTTTATTTTTCTCCTCGTAAAAGTGATTAATGATCGTAAAATGTTTACCACGTACATTTCCGCGTTTTCCGTTTTTTTTCTCTTCACCCTTTCAAACCTAGCCATCATCTTGTCTCAGAGTTGCCATTATTTACTGATTTATTTTATTTCTTCTTGTCACTTAATAAATATCTTGGAGGCATTTTTGCATCTAGTTTTCAAATTTCAGATCACAATTTAAATGCCCTGAATGTTAAGTATCGCTAACATGGTTATTCATTTACAATTTTTCGAACGTTTTCTTTTCTTTTTTTCCTCTTCGTCAGTCATTCTCCGTTATTTTTGGTTTAAAGTAGGCAGATTTATGCGTTATTGCTTACCCATAGGCACCAGGTTTACTTTTGTTTGTTTTTGTTCTCTTCAAATTCTGTCGACGAAGTTGGAAGAGGTATATATATATATATATATATATATATATATATATATATATATATATATATATGTATGTATATATATTCCCTAGTATCTGTCTTTTTGCCCGCACAGTATCTCCAAATGATCTCTAATCATTGTGAGAGTGTAGGCAATAAACCAAAGAAGATGATTGATTGAATTTTGGGAGCGGATCCAAAAATGTTTCACACTTACCTCCCCTGCATCGTAGCTGCATACAAACTGATTTTCATTCAGTTTTTTATCGCAATGGTGTCGGCAGAGGTGTGCACTCTCTTTATAGTTTAAACTTGGAATTCACATCTGTGAGTAAAAGCGTATCACCATGTATACGAGGGTGAATATAGTTTGTAGCCTGACATGTTGTCATTAGCCGAATCGTTGCTGAATAATGTTTGATCCATGCAATTAATATTCACCAGTGAATTAAGTGGGTTGACAAGGAAGGAGATTATGTTGAAAGATGAATATCTGTTGCGAAAAATAAATGCTTCGTTGTTAAGCAACATACTTATCATTCCGTGAGTGGAAATGCATTCTGAAAAAAAAAACCTTAGAAAATTCAAATCACATTGCACTCGAGTAAGATCTAGAAAGATAAAATATAGTTTTGTTCTTAAGGGTATTGCCTTTCAGGGGCGTTGTCCTAAACTAATATATATATATATATATATATATATATATATATATATATATATATATATATATATATATATATATATATATATATATATATATATATATGTATGTATATATATATATATATATATATATATATATATATATATATATATATATATATATATATACCGGCGGATCTGTAACTCAATGGTAAGAGCTATATATATATATATATATATATATATATATATATATATATATATATATGTTGCTCTTACCATTGAGCTACAGAATTTTATTAAGAAATGTATGTATGATCCGATTATAAATTGTGCTATATTGCATAGAAACACTTACTTGAAATGGACAACTGTTATTACACGGTGAGTGTAACATTTGGCCGAGACAACATAAACTAATAGTATGATAAATAGCAAAGGATAAGAAAATATAAATGAGAAAATATAAATAAGAATTTCAGCTTATAATTTTCTGAAAGTGTGTATTTGACAATAGATGGTCCACATAGAATAAATAGACACCTCACAATGAAATTCATGATATTGAATTAGCAATTACAGTTGTGTTGTTATTCCCTTTATTTTGTAAGAGATAGTTTTCTCCAAGCATTGTGTATTAAGTGAAATCGATATGGGAGTGAACAAGAGGATTGTTCGATGTATTTTCTTAATCATCAAAGTATTCAGGGAAACATATTCTGAGGCACTGACATACCGTTGAGATTGGGGGCGGCGGTCGACCCCTTATGACACCATCTGAGGGGTGACACCATGATGATTTGTCCACACAAAAAAATCAACATTTGCCTCAACATTTAACCCTATTTTTCTGCAATTTTAGCAAATCTTTAGCTATTTTCAAGCCAATTAGACGAATTTAGTCAGTTTCAACTATTAAAAATGGCCATAAAAAGGCTAAAACTGTTTTGTTTTGTTTTAGTTCGTTTTGGTGTTTTTGATATCTTTCGAAGTTGATTTAGCTCAAAACATTGGTAACACTGGGGATGACATCCAACCCTAGGAGCACTACTATTCTGAAGACCTTTCGGTCAAGTCCTATGAATAATCCTGATTTCATTTTCGGATTTAATGGCTATTAATTAAATGCCAAACCCTACCTTTCCATTCACAGCCACAGAAACATTCCTAAAAAACTGACAATTTCCATCCTGACCCCTCCTCGCACAGACCTTTCTCACTTCAGACCAACCCGATTCTCACCGACACAGATACTACATCTACCCTACCACACCTTCTAAACAGCCAACAACGCAGAAATCTCAAACAAATCCCGAACATGTAAACTGCATACAGTTGTATATGCAACTGCAGCAAGACCTTTGAATAAGGTGGTTGGCAACCATCAAAATGCATCTGAACAAGCCCCAGTGATAATAAAAAATAAAGATATTCGTGGTGTGACGCTCGTTTTTCTCTTGAATTTCTTTTTGCCTTCCATTTGTCAGATCAGCAACATTGGTTAAATGTCTTTAAATTGTCTTTAAAACAATCTGATGATGGACTTTCACCTGGGGAGGCCATTTCAAATATTTATGTTTGCATCAGTTCACTTACTCTTTCTTAAAAATGATTAATGATCGTAAAATATTGTGGGAAGGCTGAACAAGTGAGAAAGGAGAAAAAATTGAGACTAATTAGAATATCATGATTATTTTTTTTTTTTTTATTGAAAAGAGTGATTGCTTAGGTACGTTTAACCCGGCTTATGCACTTCCCCAGAGCCTTGAAAGATATAGTTTGTTTGAGGGAAATGGTGAAAACGACGGCATTTTTCTCAACCAAATTCTGATTCCGAAGCTCTGAGAAATCCCAGTTGAAAAGAATTTTAGAATTTATGCATTTTTATATAAAAAAAAAATGAGATGTACAAATTAAACTTAAGTCTGTTTTCCTTTTCCAATTTGTCAATCTTTCCTCTACATTCTGCTGGAACTACATCTTTTCTCCTCATACACGCGCATATATATATATATATATATATATATATATATATATATATATATATATATATATATATATGCATGCAGTCTGAGATTAAAACTGACATAAAGGATTTAATATTCATGTGGGTGAACATTCAATAGAAGTGGCATGAGCAATGAGTCATGTTTTACTTATCAATCCCTCGTCGTTAAATACAGTTTTTAGGTAACTTACGTAAGTAAACCCTGGTTATGTGTAGTATAAGATAACCTCCATTTGCAATTGCCTTATGATAATACACAATTGAAATAACAAACTACATGTATGATAAAGACTATATATATAAAAATTATAACTGAAAGTGGGATGATATTCAATCAACACTGCTGGGTTCCATGTTTATATAACGGTTGTGTTTTTTTAATCCCTGAAACGGTTACATGGTGAACGACTGATGATCCCAAGAGGAAATTTACGCATAGTACCACAATACCAACGTATATGTAAAACAGGAAAAAACACAGAAGGAAATTGAATAAATCACGTTGACAGATATTGGGAAATAAGTGACTGAAGTGACGCAAAAAAAGATGAATTATGTTTCTCAATGCATTCAGCGTTTTAAGCTGTAAATCTTTCTAAACCAATACATACACACACACACTCACACACACACACACACACACACACACACATATATATATATATATATATATATATATATATACTAACTTTCATCATACAATATTGTATGTGTGTGCATGCAGTGTGTATACACACATATATATTTACTTATTTCAGCCTTTGATCATTTCAGGCAAATGTCTTGTCCTTCTGATGTATTTGTTCGTTCGTCAAAAGCTCTGATGTTAAACCTTGCTCAATCTGACTTTCTTTATGAGTGATGTCCTGTTCTCTCTCCCCTCCCTTCTGCATCCATTACCCTCTTAAGCCCCCACCTTCCCTACTAAATAACTTCAAACCACGAATGGCTCCCAATAACGTTAAAACAAGATAGGGGTATTTAAAGTTTTATCACCCCGCACACTGTTTCTTTTGCCTTTGATCTTAATGAACAGCGGATTTCGCGGACAGGATCCATACAATCTTGACTGATTTTTCTTTGACTACTTTTCGCAAGGGTGAGGGGGGCAAAACAATAATAAATAAAAAACTAACAAACTAACAAACAAACAAACAAACAAAAGACCTCGTCTAATAAATCCGGGAAAAGACTCACCCTGGACTCAATCAGAGCCATTAAGGAAACGTTCTATCCAAGGAGTTTAAATAATAGAAACGTAAGCCAAGTTGGGAATTCTTCCCGTTCAAGGTAGGTACGAACTTAGCAGCGAGATAAAAATCAAGAATATCTACAGGGAAGACCAGAGTACCACATCTACGTCATCTATTTCAACTCCTCATCTATATCCTTGTGCAGTACTAAGCAACATTATGCTTCAATTTATTCGAATAATCGCCTCTTTTCTACACATCAGCTCTGATTGCCTCATAGTTGCAAACCTGCTCAGATTCCTCGGTGCATGCACCTAATTGTCCAACGATTTTTGCCAGCGTATGACTATTAAGGTGCCTAGTGTACATTCCGTTTTTTTGGTTTGACAAACTGGTATCCCAAAGTATCGATTGCATTGTCGTGAGTTGGATCCCTGGAAATATATTCATAAACAGAGAGAGAGAGAGCATTTATGTTAACGTGTGTTTTCCATTTATCGGGGCAATGCTGTTCTATGACTCGAAAGAAACTTCAGAACGTAGCTTACCAATGGTTGAAGACTTATGTCGTAAAACTCGTGCTGGGGCTAGTTTCGAACCTTTATAGTTGCAAGAATTTGTCAATGTTTACTAAGTAGTATTTCTTTGTTGAATAAATTGTAGATAGACCCGAGGTTTTTTCTAAGATTTTAAATTCAATTTCATTTCAGCAAAAAATGAATCAATTCGTTAAAGTAATTTGAAAGTCAGCAAAGTTCAAAGAACATCCACTCATAGAACTGGCGGCGCCATATTTTGAAAATAGGAAAGTAAAGCAATGGAAAGGAACGAAGCCAGTTGCTATTTTTATTCATACGAAACAATTGAACTAGGTGAGATAAACATGCCCGCTACGTATAGTTCTCGGTTTGGAAGTTGAATTTGTCGTCAGAGACATAACGTGACAGCTTTGTACAATCAAGCCGATTTCGACTACCAATGTTGTTCTTAGTTTTGGCTGTCTATGCTAAACGATTCTTGTTTAGTCCCTGTGATGCCGTTTTTTGCGCTGTCTTGACGAACCAGAATATATGCTGATCTCACTGTTTCATCATCAGATTGAACCCATGACCACAAGCTAATCGCGACACTTTTAACCATTGCCTATGTTCGCTAGGCCTCCGCCTGGTGTTTCGAATTGGAACACATAAATCTGTTATCAGGCTGTTCGACATTAGTTATCAGATCGGGTCTGCATCGTTCTGGAAATTTCTGTCTGTTTTTTTTTTATGAATACTATATCAGATGAAGGCCAAGAGCATCGGAGGACAAAACCGCATGGACAAAATCCACACCAGACAAAAACATCTGAGGATAAAACAACATGGACAAAATCCACACCAGACAAAAACATCTGAGGATAAAACAACATGGACAAATCCACACCAGACAAAGACATCTGAGGATAAAACAACATGGACAAAATCCACACCAGACAAAAACATCTGAGGATAAAACAACATGGACAAAATCCACACCAGACCAAAACATCTGAGGATAAAACAACATGGACAAAATCCACACCAGACAAAAACATCTGAGGATAAAACAACATGGACAAAATCCACACCAGAAAAAAACATCTGAAGATGAAACCTCATGGACAAAATCCACACCAGACAAAAACATCTGGACGAAATCCCCACCAGATAAAAACATCCTTGGACAAAACCACATGGAAAAAATCCTCTCCGGACAAAAACATCCGAGGATAAAACCTCATGGACAAAATCCACACCAGACAAAAACATCTGAAGATAATACTACTTGGACGAAAACCCTACCAGATAAAAATATCCGAGGACAAGACCACATGGACAAAATCCCCACCAGACCAAAACATCTGAGGATAAAACCATACTGACAAAAGCCACACAGACGAAACCTCTACACTTAGAAGGAGAAAAGAAAACTGTAGAAATATCTCACAATAAAAAAGATATCCCTGGATCCACCCCAAATTTACTGAACTCCCACCTACACTATTGTTCACTCTTCCACACACTTTCATTGAAATTCATTGAGTACTTTTGAAGATATGTCGTGGGTAGACAGTGAGACGGAAAGACAGAAGGATGGACCGGAGAGACTGACAGAAAATGGCGACCGAATACCTATATCTCCCGACTTCTTTGGCAGAGGTAAGATATAGGTGAATAAAAAAGTTGAAATAACATTTTGATCGAATTAAAAACATATTCGACGAGAGGACTAGTACATGTAATGTATACAATCAAAAATCAGTATTTCTCTGCACGCCCCCCCAAACACACACATCACATACAAGTATGCACACATGCATGTATTCACAAATGTATAAGAATGTACACATATTATATAATATCCAAATAGATGTATAATTCGGCAAAATAGACATAAATGCTTTATTTTCATTTGAAACTCAATTTGAACCAACATCCCGTTTTATACATGGTAAACATGCCAGTTACGCCCAAAGTGCGTAAAAAATAAAACTTACTGAGGTATGGACAGTTGCAAGAATCGAACCTGCGTTTAATAGGAGGCCATGTTAATGCAACGCCGCTCTTACTACCCGAGGCAGCTCGAATCTCTTTTCTCTAATTGTTTATTCTATTTACTCTGTCTAGGCCAACTGGCATATTCATCGTATAAAAGACAGGATGTCAGTTCGAATAGAGTATCAAAGGAAAACGACGCTTTCATAATCACACATATATAAATAGATAGGGACGTATATATGTGAATACCAGACGACATCTTTGGTGTGTTGGTGTTTAAGCACACAGAAATATGCACAGATAGATGGATGGATACGGGCAGACTGAGTCAACTGTAGGAAAGTTGGTAGATATGGACCGATAAGTGATCTATTGGTATCAGCAGAACGAGATATATAAAATGTAAGTAAAAAGACAAAATTACTCTTGAAAGCCATTTCGGAGAACTTGATTGGTGAGTAGGTAGGTCTCAAACCGGGGCGGAAATTTTATACATTCAACTCCCCCCCCCATTCCTCTTGACGCCCCCTGTCCCCGAATCATAGCCGACATCAAAAGCTTTTATATTACTTTTTTATCTATCTTCCCCAGCTTTTTTCGTCCCGTCCATGGCACTCGGTGCGTTTTTAGACCCCCCCTCCTTCCCTTTTCTATCCTTATTTATTCCACTCCACATTCAAAACACGGACCCAGTGCCAAGTCGAGAAGTTGTCTAAACAGGAAGTCTTCTATGCCAACTCTAGCAACTAACAAACACACACGCACATATATTGATGGTAAGGGGCAGCGCTACGTTGAAGTGGCTACCCTAGCTGTTTCAAGGTTCGATTTCCTGCAGCAGCACCATTTTCTTCAACTATTCATTCTATTTGCGTTGTCAAGGCCAAATGATATATTCGCCATGTAATTATGGGAGATCATTCACAATAGAGTTCCAGTATGATAAGACGCAATTTGTAATAATTTCTCTCGGGTCATATGTATCCATTTCCTTCTGGTATCATTGTCCAAGTTGAAAGAAACATGTCCAGCGGATATAGATGGTAAATAAAAATTAGTTGTAAAAAATGTTATTTGGGCCTCTGCATCACCGGCGGTTGTTTAGCTCAATGGTATGAGCAACGCTGCATATATATACATATATTTATATATATATACACACACACACACACACATATATATATATATATATATATATATATATATATATATATATATATATATATATATATATATATATATTCTAGAAATTTTTACAACTTTAAACACAAAACATTGAAAAAAATTTTTAAAAGACTTATTGTGTCATTTCAATCACCCATTTCCCCAAATCTGTCTAGCAATTAATGTAATTTTCTTCAGTGTTTTTTCCTGTTATTATTATTATTATTATTATTATTATTATTATTATCATTATTATTATTATTATTATTATTATTATTATTGTACAATATACAAATTGCTTCTTATTGGGATCATAAGTTACTTACCTTTTAACGGCTTCAGGGATTAAAAAAAACAAAACAGTTATATTAACATGACACCCTAGCTGCGTTGTTCAAACATCACCTTCTTTACCTTATAGTTTATGCCATACATCTAGTTTGCGATTTTAAAGAAGGTTTTTATGCATATTGTATGTTGATATTATTTCATAATATATGTCTATTTTTTTAAACAGGCTTACTTACGTAGGTTAGCCTAAAAACGTTTTTAACGATGAGGGATCAGTGAGCATAACAACAGATGTGTACTCTTCGTTTCCTTTCCATCGAATGTTCATCCATGTATACGTGTGTTAACAATCAAAAAAATAATAAAATAATGCAAAAAGTCTTTTTTTTCCTTTTCCGTATTGTCAACTTTCCCACAACATTCAGTCGGATCAACATCATTTCCCCTCACATATGTATGTGACTGTTTATGCAAATAATTGTGAAACTAACCAAATATAAACAACTTCTCCACCGATTGGAATGAGAGACAAGTTAGAGTTGTTATCTAGCTCCTGTCTATCGCGTGGGCTTTTTAGTTGCTCAATCGGTAAGAGCAGGCTGGGCTAAACAGCACCCTCTTTAAGGGTGTAGGTACGAATTCCACCTTGATTTCCCGATCAACAAAAGTACATCGGTCCGAACAAAAACATAGTTCACACACACACACACACATATATATATATATATATATATATATATATATATATATATATATATATATATATATATATATATGTATATATGTATATATATATAAAGAGAGAGGGAGGGTTGAATTGTAAAAAACTTTATAGGTAAATTCAAAGAAACTCACATGTACTTCAAATTAAGAACAATTGTCTCTCCTACGTCAGACAACCTTCTTTCAACATAAACATTCAAAACATGGCTCTATTAAATTTGATTTTGTAGAATCATTTGATTTCATCGTATTCTTAGACACCCTTATTCACATAGATAAAAGAAAACTCCTCCTAACCATATTGCACCCATAGACACACATAATCACCCAAATGACAAATCAGCGTACGCCTTACACCCTAAGAAATAACCTGCCATACTCACAGGCCCCTGAGAATCAGAAGGATCTGCTCCGAAGTTAATGAACTCAATACACACAAAATCCAACTTACGCATCACTCCTAAACACGTGAATACTCTGACACCCTAATTAATAATCAAATTAGAAGAGCCATCTCAATCCCCAGAGAAGATACCCTGAAAATAACTCACAAAAACAGATCGAGCTGCATACCACTCAGCACTACCTTTGACGACAAACTCCCCGCCATCAAAAATAATCAAAAACAGATGGGACATCCTAACATTAAAACATGAATATTGAAGAACCAGGCATCCTTTATTTCCGGATGCCCCACAATACTAATGATGTAATTAGCTGTAATACCACAACGGATAATAAAGTAAATAACCTCCAAACTATTGAATTCTCCCAACCATGCAATAGTAAAATAATGTCCATATTGTAATCACTTCGAACTCATTAATTCCTTCGACAGTTGTACCACCAAAAATACCTCAATATTCATCACAGCTCTAACTGCAACAATAGTTGCAACATAATCTACCTCTTTGAATGTGTTCAATGCAAAATACTGTACGTATCGAAATCTGAAAGAATTTTCAACATCAGACCCGATAATCATAGACGCTGAGTTCGATCCACGAATTATAACAATCTACTCCCAATAGAGCACCACTTTCGCCTACCAAATCATAACTTCTCAATGATGCTAGTCGCCATAGTTGAACGAATAGAGAAGACCATGCCTCACAAGACCACAAAAAACCTCGGTAATCATTTAAAAAAAACATGTGGATATTATATCTATAAACTCTTTCCACAAACGAGTCTAAATATGAAATTGAACAACCTGAAATCTAATCCTAACCCATGAGATTATCAGCATCACTACAGAATACCCTAACTGTTTACAAGCCCTTATGCACACCTATAAGCCAAAAGATTACAATGTACACCAAAAACCCCAAATTTCAAAACCCCAAGGAGTGGAAAATCATAATCGCGTGAAAGGGATAAAATAAATAAACTAATGAACATATAGATGAATTTTAAAAGAATTTAGATGGAGGACTGAAAGTAGGTTACGCTGGCTGCTTCTATAATAATAAAAGAACCTTTGATCACTGGTGCATCTCCTAATAATAAAACAATTCACTATATATATATATATACATATATATATATATATATATATATATATATATATATATATATATATATACACATACACACACACACACACATATATATATATATATATATATATATATGTATATGTGTGTGTGTGTATGTGTGTGTGTGTGTGTGTGTGACATAAATACCTTTGCCTAAACATTCGAAACCGTGGACTTTTCCAGTGGAACGAATTCAGTGTTTTTTCACTAAAAAAACATCTGATAGAATTCAAGACATATCTGTGATTTTTTTTTTTCACTGAGATAAACATATGGAGCATATAAATACAGTAGCAGAAAAACTTCCCCGGGGGCGACATTCTCAGCTAGTTGCTACCAAAGGCCAAAATGGGGGATCAAACTGTTCCTTACGGGTACCTTAACTCTGTGTCTATGGCTACAACGCACTATTTGGCTACTCAGGGGTTACATACAGATAAAGGGAATCAGACTTTTAGTATCATAGATAGATCGATACATGGAAATCAGATCATTGTTATCTGGGAGAGAGCAAATGCAGACACCATATTTTTTTTTGGTACGAAAAGCATGCTCCGTGGTCCCATCAGTAATCATGAAAAATCTGGTGGCCATGGGTCTAGATGTCCTTGAATTATACTGACACAGATGGACTGACGGACATTGAGTGGATCAAAACAAATAGAGTGAACAGGTCCCGTTGGTCACACTCGATAGAAACCGGCTTTTGTAAGCATGTAGTGTTGGGAGTGATCAATCAAAAAATTGGAATGAGGTGTGGTCAATAAATAAGTCATTTTTCTCTCCTGAAGAGTTTGCATTTTTCGAAAAACAATGAGTACAAATAAGTGATCAATTTAATATAAACTTACATTGTAAATTGAACCCCATTAAAACCTATTTGGGGAGGGCCATTTAAATAAAAAAGAAGAAATTTTTTGTACTCATAATGAAGAGGAAATGTTGAAACTTTTTAAGCCCCTTTCCTCCATTGGCACGGCCTGTACGCGTGATATATATATATATATATATATATATATATATATATATATATATATATATCAAGCCAATCAGATTAACTTGAAAACTGAAGGAACCGGTTTGGATTGGCAGTTTCTAATACTCACCCTAACGTCAGGTTCTGCTGACCAAAATAGAAATAATGAAATTGATACGTAGACGGATATCAGGTAGCGTTCAATTTGATTTGTTTTCAAAAAGAGACGTTTGTGAATTTTTTACGGTTTTTTTTACAATCTCAGAAAAATGTATGCGTGTGTTAGCTCAACAGTAAATGAGTAAATTCGTGATTTAAGATTTCATTTTTTTCCTTTCTATGTCACATTGTGGATTCTATGGAGTGATTAACCAGCTTGATCTATCTATCTATCCATCTATATCTATATCTATCTATCTATCTACATATCTATCAACATATCTATCTATATCTATATCTATCTACATATCTATCAACATATCTATCTATATCTATATCTATCTATCTATCTATCAATATACATATATATATATATATATATATATATATATATATATATATATATATATATATATATATATATATATATATATACATATATATATATATATATATAGCATCCCCAGCCTATGCTAATATCTTCATGGGTAAATTTGAAGAAACCTTCATTTACCCAGAGATATATAATGATTGCATTTTTTATGGTAGATACATAGACGACATTTTTTTCATATATACCGGCGAAAAAGCCAAACTAGATAATTTCTTTATACATCTAAACTCAGCACATGACTCTATTAAGTTTGACTTCACGACATTCACTGACTCCATTGCCTTCTTAGACACCCGCATATATATATATATATATATATATATATATATATATATATATATATATATATATATATATATATATATATATATATATATATATATATATATATATATATCCCTCAGTCTGTTTTTACCTTCTTTTCGTTCTATTCATTTATTTCACATTCTGTTACAAACTTGAATCTTATTCTGTTAATACACATGTATTATTGAGTTTGCCTTTTAACTTACGATCTTTAGTAAGGATGTCGCATTTTACGACTTAAACCTGTACTTTTAAAGATGAAAGAAAAAACCCAAATACACACATATACGTACTGAGATTTATATATATGTATAGATGCATATAAAAAAAAAACAACAACATATAGACGCAATTGTATGTGTATCTTTATGTGTGCATATGTGCATGTGTCATCGCTTTGTTTATGTATGTGTATGTGTATATGATTGCACGCGTTTGTATGAGAGTCTCGTTTGACTCAGGTTTTCATTATCTTTTATATACTCTTAAATCTAACTCGTCTATAGGGTCATTTGAAATCCCAGTCGAGTTCAGTCTGCGGTTTACGTGATAATTGCATACTAAAGGCCAGAAAAGCGTTTGATCTTGCCGAACTGAAGAAGAAGAAAAAATAAAACCCGTTTATTTGATGCCTGCATATAAACTCTTTCTTGCCGCCATTTGTAAATTGTGCTATAGAGAGAGAGGGGGGATTTCTTTTTGCACTTTACTCTATTGCGTAGGTTGCCTTCGTTTTACAAGCTTGTGTATATGAAGAGCAGTTTGTCATCTGTTCTTGAGTATGTAAGCGAACATAAACGTGAAACACTTCAAGAAATTCGAACCGGCTTGTTTATTCCTGAATGGGTTTATATTTGTGTCGTTCATGGCGTAGTGATACAGGTTTCTCTCTTCTTGTGATACGGCCGTCTGTTTGCATGATGTATAAAAATTTTGTCTTTCTTTGTGACTGAGTTAGTTGCCATTTTCCTTTTTGAATGAAATAGCAAATGATCCTTGTTGGCTAGTCTGCTTGGTTTTCATTTCAGTTTGGGGGACTTTTTCGTTAGTCCATACAAATAGCTGAAGTCCTCAGTTTGAAAGCTAGGGAGTAACTCAGACTTGGAACTAAATTAGTGGTATTAGTTTGAGGTCAAATCTTGCACAGTGATTTGATCTTGGGCAAATCAAAACATTTCAACCTTTCACCCAAGCAGTATATAATCCCAGGATGAAATTTTTATGGGTACCGTGAGATCCCCAGTAATATTTTCAAAAGAAAAGAGAAAGTTAAAGAGAAAAGAACGGTTTCCTATTAGAATGACAACAATCAAAATTCAAACATTTGTTTTGCGTAATTTCATTGGGCAAAAATTTAATCAAGACACCAATGAATTGAAAGTTCTTGAGAAAATCATTTTCAGTTGAGATGTGATCGAATCTGGTTCAGTCTGTCATACAATATATATGTATACAATAGAGTTCCTTTTTACTGTGGTAAGTTTATTACACACACATATATATATATATATATATATATATATATATATATACATATATATATATATATATATATATATATATATATATATATATATATATATATATATATATATATATATATATATATATATATATAACAAGAATATGGCGAATCAAAGTCAGCTAGGTAAAAAAAAAGTGTCCTGTAAATAGATAAGAGTGGACTGGTGAGTTAAAAAAATAGACTGTTATTTCCATTATTCCTTTTTGCCTGCTAAACATAGGATAAGTACAACTTTGATATATAGTTTTTACTTTAGACTAACTTTCGAAATAGTATTTTTTTTTCGAATTGTATTACTGATATTATTACTAATTTACCAAGCTTATTGTTTTCACAAGTGAACTATATTTTCCTTTTTTTTGAAACTATTGGTGATAAGAAAAGAAAGAGATGGTACCTACAGGGAAAGGAAGTCCGGACTTAAACTAAGCTGTAACCCTCACCCGTAGCATTCACTTGGGTACCTTGCCTACTACACTGTGGGGTTTGTACCCGGAGAGGGGGGTAGCAGACCTCCTAAGTCAGCGTAAGTCCGCTTCATCAGGGTATCTGGGATGGATCACTGCTTAAAGTTACGGACAGTCGTACAGTCCGAAGTATCTGCATCTTGAAATCGCAGTGAGATATACCATCCGGTGGTTCTGAGCTTAAAACAGCTGTACTGTCCCGATTCCTCTCTAAAGGGATGATTGGACTCAGTACCCAACTTGGGATCTATCAACTGCAGATTGTTTACACCTCATGTTCCAACTGCAGGCGACCTCTACTGTCGGAATACTCCAGAAAGGGAGCGACAGAAGTCTAGAGCGAGCGTGTACCTGCCAGGAGGAGGACACTCCTATCAAACTTACGACCTTGGAATCCTGCTCCTATGCATATCACCTCGGTGGACCCAAGGATGCTAACCCTCAATTTAAAGGGTGGGGTCGGTCCTGAGCAAGCTGGCCTCACCTTGAAAATCTATCGCTCTGACCAGAGAGAAAATTTGTACATAGGCCCCACCGTTTATGGTCTTAACGCTGTGGCATTATCTCCAAACAATCTTCGTCTTCGAAGCCAAGTCATTCATTCATTCATAAATTGGACCTTTTTTCAAGTACATAATTTAGATTTTGATTCAGCATTCTCGAACAAAAATCTTTCACTTGATCTCTGGGGGCTCTATAATTGACGAAGCCCCTAAGCTCCGGGCCTTGAACTCAATTCCTCAAACTGGCACTGCTTATATATCTTCTCGTTGGATTCTAGATCAGTCAAATTGTCATAATTTACAAGTGGTCAGAGGATTGTGCATCAGTCAAGGGAAATTTTGTGCATAGGCCCCGCCGTTTATGGTCCTAAAGCTGTGGCAATATCTTCGTCTGTGAGGCGAAACCATTCATTCATTCATAAATTGGACCCCCCCTTTTTTTAAATAGATGAAGAAGAGAACTTATACTTTGATTCAGCATTCTCAAACAAAATAACTTCTTACTTGATCGCTGGGGGCTCTACAGTTGGTAAGGCCCCTAGGCTCCAGACCCCATTCCTCAAACTGAGACTGCTTATATATCTTCTTGTTGAATTCT
>OY735209.1:15071562-15124062 GCA_963457665.1 Thysanoteuthis rhombus
CAGAGATTCTTTTTTTTATCACATTTATGTATACGCTCATGGCTGTCAACACAGTATCTCCAAAAGTTCTCAATGAATTTCAGTGACATTCTGTGAAAAGCTGCAAAAGAAGTAATTCGATATTGGAGCAGACCCAAGAAAACGTCGTAGTCATATGTCTAAGCCACATAATGCTGCAAAATTCCATGTTGGTCCTCAAGATATATACAAAAGTTCTCAATGTCGATAATATTTAGTGGGAGAGTGGACAATAGGCTATGAAAGAAGCGATCAAATCTTGGGGCGGATCCGTGCACAATTAACTAACCCCTAAATGGTGTTGGCAGAGGTGTGCACTCCCTGGGTGCTCTGTTCTTTGCTGAGGAATGGGTTTGACTGGGTTCGAGGGGTTGCTTACTGAGAAATACAGATGCAGGAATTGAAAGAAGATGAAGACTGTTATAAGTTATATAAGATGAAGTTAAAAGATGAAAATGAATGTAATTCAAGAACAAACATTACAAGATTAATTACACCTATTCCCTGACTTACGACCGGGTTCCGTCCCAACGAGCACGCTGTATCTCGAAACGGTCGTAAGTCGGTCATTTTTTTTAAAGTGTTTGTATGCTATGTTTCACCATTAAAAAAAACTAATTCATTGTCACCTTTTCTCATTCGTTAGTGAAGCCAATTCAAATGTGATCTTTCTCCTTGAAGTTACACCTAAATTTAAAAAAAAAAATTAAACAAAGCATCTAAATTGGTAACTGTGGACTTTGAATCATGAAAAAAATTGATAGAAAACTTGAAATAAATATAGAAAACACTGGACCCACATCGAAATCACACCTACATTTGGAAGGCTGCTTTTGTTCCCAACTAAGTTCTTTCAAATGAAATAGAAAACAAGTACGCAATCGTATCTCAAAGATGAAAGATAGGTAAAATATCATATGTAGTTTAGTAATCATCTGTTAGCAGTAGAAAGTAAATTAAGTCATCACCTCTGTTTCATATCTATGTACATATATAAATATATTTTTCTAAATTTAGGAATGTAGCTTCTATATTCGTATGAATTGTTAACATCAACGTATTGCGGTCGTATTTACGAACAGTCGTAAGTCGGGAAGTTATGAATCAGACGAAGTTGCAATGTGTATAAGTAGATAGTGAGGTTCGAAGATAGCACTAAAATAAAAAATAAAAAGAAGAAAAATCAAACTGCAAAGTCTTTTGGAGAAACAATTTTTTTTAAATCGCTGAAATAAATCGATACGATTAAACTTGTGTTTATGAACCCAACTAGTTTAACTAAGTTTTCTCTCTTTCATCGTTCAAAAATTAGGGAAATTTTGACAAATCACTAATTGTCCCAACCCCATCTACAAGAGAGGAGAGAAAGGAGATCGACTCTCAACAATGAATAAATAGGGGGTCCTAATGAGGGCATGAGTTGTGTAAATTCTTTCGAAAATTGATAAACAGGTGGGGACAAGGCAAGATAATGTTGATGTTACAACAGGAATAAGCAGTAAAGCATCTACATTTCTTTAGGTGAAGGGGTGTTTAGGTTGATGGGGCACACACATGCAGATTTAGGTTGGTACAGCATGCAAATTTTGATAGAGCACGCATATTTTTATAGACTGTGTACTACAGTAGCGACAATTCAGACAATATATTGGTCAAACGCTTGGAGGATTTGTGTAACACAATTTTCCTAACCTCAACCCCCGGTCATTTTCCCAGGGATACTGTCCGCACACCTAAGCGCACCTTCAACGCCAAACATGGCCTGACGTATTCTGCGCTCTTGTAAAGTTATCTCATTTACTCCCGTTATTCTCAGCTAGGCCTTGTCAAGTACAGCGGAAGTTTTTGAAACGGCCTTGCAGTCGTGTCTTAGTGCTCCTACTAGTCAGACGTGCCTCTACGGCTCACGGACATTTTGTTCATTTTTTTTTTTTTTTTTGGTGTGATATTCTGACTTTGAAGACTGCGAATATTTTTTTTAAAGTGATATAGATTCTCCTGTCGCAATAACAATGAATAATGATAAATGTAATTACTCATGTTCATGGATTAAATTCAATTCGCTTGTCTTTTCAATTGGCACTTAATTTGTACGTAGCATTTTAAAAATTACTGATTTATTAATTTGCTCACCTGCTTGCCGTATTTCCAAGTTGCCTGTCGTATTTTCAAATTTGCATACCATGTTTTTCATCTTGCTTACCATATCTTTCTAATTTGCTTGCCTTACTTTTTAATTTCCTCGGGGAATGTGTAAATTGTTGCTGATTTCGTACCAGCAAGATTGGTCACCGTTAAAGTCTTTCTTAAGATCAAGGGTTTTCATTTATCGCTGGTTTTCAAGGCAAACAAGCACTTCCCTCTTGCAATTCTAGATCAACACAATCTTGTTACGCCGCCTCTATTTCGGCCTTGTGTCGCACGGAGATAATTATCAGTACAAAACATTTAAGTGAGAACTGTAATACTCCAGTTAGGGCTCTTGATACGTTCATAAAAATGCAGTGCTAAACGAAATAGCGCTATACGGGGCCCCAGAACAATTCTCTTTGTCATGCTCCTGCACTCCCAGACAGGGTCATTTTCATTTTTTTTTGTTTTTGTTTTTGTTAATATATGTTATCGTTGTTGAGCCTCAACAGAATGGAAATGATATGTACTGTGTATCTTGTCCGGTAGTTACTTTCTGGAGCTCGTGAATCATCATTATATATATATATATATGTATATATATATATATATATATATATATATATATATGTTGCAAAACAATAGATTATCTACATAGCTTGGCGAAGTGTACCATGTATCATTATTTGGAAACTGTCCATGAGGCTGTCTCTTGTCATATTTATTTCGGAAATTTAAGATTACTAAATTTATTACTATTAATATTTGGAAAGGGTCGCTGTAGCGAATCAACGCTAAACAGGGCAGGGCATTACCCTAGTCTGCCAACTGACACACCCACTTTAAATCTAATCTCCTGTCTCCTTGGGGAAATAATGAACGGGCGCGCGTATACGTTCACCTTTTCACGCGTTGACAGAGCTCCCGCGCAAAATTTCCCGCGTCTGGAATCGACAGAAAAGAAGGAAAGAGACGGAAGTTGAAAGAGAGGGAAGAGTAGCTCAGGCACGATGAAGAAGTATGCTGGGAAGCAAAGAGCACACAAGGAAATTGGAACTGTGCGATGTAATGACAGGAAATAGGGATCGCGTTGTATTTACACAGAGATTGAGGAGTCCTTGATTGTGTTACGCGTCTATCGATATGGACACCTTGCTGCGTGCGCCCCCTCCCCCTTTCTCCCTGCCACCGGTGGGGTAGGCAGGCAGGCGAAGGGTTCTCTTCTGTGTACAAATAAATGTGTCTTTGTGTACGATGAACATGTTTGGATTAGTTTGTACGTGTTTGGTTCAAACATTTTTCTCTGTTTTTCCACAAATGTGTTCGGGGAAAGCATCGTCCCGTATAATTGACTGAATTGTTTGAATGCAATTGCCTTTCCTGCAACGTAGCTTTTTCAAACGTGGGTCTGTGTTCACGTGTGTTGGTCGGCACGAATATTTGTGCTTACGCGAACGCCCCTAAGATATTATCTGACCTCACATTCTATGAATAGATGTTGAGTATGCTTAGCTTAATGAGATACGAGGACAAAATATTGAGAGGCGGGTAGGAGCAATGTGATGCCTCAGTTTTTTTGTTTTTTTCCGAGTGCTGAAGTGCCTGCCTGCCCAGAAAATCAGCATTTGAAGTCGTAGCTTTAATAAAAAAAATTTAAAAAGAAGACCAGTTGCACCTCTGAGAAAAACGACGCGAAGCTAGATATTGTTTTAGGATCGTCTAGTGGAAAAACATAATTTTGCACCAATCTTCCAAGTGTTAAAGGGTCTGCCGACCTTGAAAATCAGCATTCAAAATCCTGGTCTCCATCTAGGTTCAAACACCGTCAACAAATACTGGTGACACATGAACAACTCCTTCAATCGCAATAGAAGGTGACCTGTGCCTATTGCAGCACCCAGTTAAATTATAGGGAATGTGAACAATAATACGGAAACTGTGTTGGGCTTGACATTGAAATAAGTCCCTTCTGTTTACCTCAGAAATCAGTTTTCCGCGATCATGGATTTTGTCAAGGATCGAACACTGGTCACTGGGAGATATTCCGTTATTTCACCCAATAAACAGACCCATTACCTACATACATGGATACGCTATATTAGGATACTGGGGGAAATGTTGGCTCTTGAAAATGCCTTGGGATTTCATCACGGCCAAGATCGTTCCAAACCGTCGTACAGAGCCTGGTAAGGGCATATTCGTATTTTTGTTCAGCACAAACAACATCGAGCAAATTTCGAACCGGCTAATTTGCTGATCTTGAGTGAGACCATGTGGCGCAATGATCTCTTAACTTTTCCAATCTGCCCACATGTTCTCGGATTTCCAAAAATATTAAATCTTTTTTTTTTCTTCATTGTGGGGACCATTTCCCGAACTGTTGGGTAGGGATTCTCTCACAGAGATTATCTCGCAGTGACTCTCTCAATTGATTTTTTGCAACTGTAGAAAGACGTCTTCTACCCTGTCAATCTTTCAGACTCATATTTCTATTTAAGAATTCCAGAGACCACCAATGTAATGTAAGTTTTAAAATATTACCTTCTCTCTCTGCTTGGTCAAGATTACGGCAACCTGAGAGAGATTACAATACGCAATATTCTCGAAACCACAGGCATTTGGGGAGACAATGGGGGTTAAGTTTAAGCTTGTCTTACAAAATGATACGAAGTTCTTTAATATTTGTCTCAAGCCAAGGGCCAGTGTATGAATTCATGTAAGTATTTATGTACGTATCATCGTTCTCCGCTTATACCTTTGTCGAAAGTGCCGTGGAGATAGGTACACATCGGCAATTGTTTATTCGATTCTCTTCTTCCCAGGCCTATCGAAATTTCAATCTACTTACGACAGTTGACATTCCCCGATGGACTCCCATCTGAGCACTGATTAGACTCGATGGTAATATTGTGACTTGTCCGTAACCTAATTTGTCTATCAGCCCTTAGCCTTGGGGGAGAGGATCCTCCATCATAGTCCTTGTGCTGAGTGATTAACAGAGAGGCATTAAATTAGACAAATAAACTTTTATCTGTAAACGAAAGGCATAAGTCTGTATGAGAGCAATAACTCCTTCAAAATATGCCAGTAGACGAAAGCAATGGTTCCCAACCCCCGGGTCGTGGACAGGTACAAAGCCACAAAAAATGTGCTTTCAGATTCCGAGAAGACAATGTATTTTGAATCTATGAAACGGTGAATCAGCTGCGCATTTCTCTACTCCCTGCCACACCTACAACACCACCACCAAGAAACATATTTGAAATGAAATGAATTTGACAAAAACATTTCAGTAGTCAGTGAAAAGAAAATTATCTTTCATCATTGATTCTCGCTTTTCCCCTCGGGAGTTCAAGTTCATCTTAATATTGAATTTGTTAGATAAAATCTGTTAGAAACATAATTGAGTGTATTAGCCACTTATAGTTGACTTATAGTTGGCTTATCACCTATATTCTGGTCATGATTAACGCTCCCCTTCTGTCTGTCGGTGCGTAGGGGATATGTCATTATTAAACCAGTCCGCTGTGCAGATAAGATTCGGGACCCTTGGGAGGGATATAAAAATTACGTATGAAATATGGTACAGATTGAATACACCTTATCTGAAATGCTTTGGACCAGGATTTTGGTATGTTTGCATGTATATAATGCGAGATATAGAAGATGGAAACCTATCATGTAAGGGGAGTTGTATTGTTTTGTTTTTTGTTTTGTTTTTTCAATGTATTTTCGTCTCCCTTTGATTAGGTACCACAAACGTTTTTTTATGTTTGTTTTTTCTATGAAAAAAATTTTTGAAACTATTTTAAAAGCCATATTACTTCATTATCATTGTTTACAGGAATCGGTTCGTGTTCTAACACAACAGGCGTTGGCTTTCTAAAAAATCAGTTTTGGGGACATTCCAGTTTTCGGAGAACAAAGGGTACCCGATCTGCATTATAGAATTGCTATACGGGGTATAATGGGTACCCAACCTGTACTATGGAATTACCCACAATTTTCCGTCCCGAACGCCGCCTCTCTATCATTCACATAGATCAAACATTATACAGCGTGAATTCCTGATCAAAATCCAACTAATAACTATTTGAGACTCATTGATGCATTCTGGTAAATACACCCTGATAGGAAGATATCACAATACAATTTTGAATGAAGGTAGTTCAAATCAAACTCACTTCGTGCTATCTAACCACACAAAACAATCTTTTGGGGCTACCCAAAACTAAGCTTACATTAGTATGCCACATTGGGGGAGAAAAATAGTGCACTGCTATTTTTTTTTTTTTTTTTTCAGTAGGGGAGTATTTGATGCTTGTAAAATCAGCATTCAGGTACTGGTGTCTAACCAGATCTCGAACGTCAATCTCTGGCAGATATGTGACTATATAAACCTCTGCCAGTTTTATGACTTCGATGTGCAGTAGAGTGTCTCTTGGAAGTATTTGCAGTTCATCACATTTTCTACGTCAGTTAATGCTCGTTAATTTTATAAATAGAGAGTCACTACGTCTATTATAACATTTTATCTTTGATGTGTAAAGCCTGACTGCTGTTGTTGGCTCTAAAGAATGGTAAGATTTCAAGGAATAATCTGCCTGTTTTGTTCACATTGTGGGCATTGGTGTAAGCATGTATATGTCTGTCCGTCTGTCTGTCTGTCTGTCTGTCTCTGTCTCTGCCTGTCTGTCTCTGCCTGTCTGTCTCTCAATTTTCGTTGCTCTCTGTTGTACTAGTCTCTTTTCCTTTTCTCTCTCTCCTTCCTCCCTCTTTCGCTCATTATCTTCCCTTTCTTTCTTCGCATTTATCTCCCTCATTTCTCCTTGTTTCTGCCCACATTTAACTCATCTCTTCCTCCTTCACAGCTGCATTTCTTTTTCTCCCTATGCCACCTTCTCTCTCTCTCTCTCTCTTTATTTTTGCCACTCCCTACTTTTAATCTTTTTTCCTTCTTTCTCTCCCTCTCCTATTCTCTCCTTTTTCCTCTTTGTATTTCTGTCCTCCTCTTTATTTCTTCTACCCACATTGTACTCGTCGCTTCCTTCCTCACATTCGTACCCTCTCTCTCTTTCTCTCTCTCTCTCTCTCTCTCTCTCACTCTCTCTCTCTCTCTCTCTGCCACCTTCTCTCAATGCTCGCTCAATTCACCTATCACGGCAAATATGTTGAGACAGAATTAACCCCAGTAGGACGTCTCCTGTACGCTCGGCTTAGCTCGCCTGGAGTCACCTCCGTAGGCCAGTGCGTGCCCTGATCGACGACCAAGTCGTCATATCCGCTCAGAATTGTTTCGATTCCTCGTCGCCCAAATCGCCGGCGTAGAAAAATATGGAAGCGTTAGCGGGATTCAACTTACCACTCGCAAATTAGATGGGACACTGCTGAATTTTTGCTTCTGGTTCATCGTTTCCAATTAGCCACTCTCTGGTGATTATTAGAGGACTGAACGGACAATGGAAGCTGGGGAAAGGCATTTTCCCCGACCCCGACGCAGCTTTTGACGAACGTGCGTGTCTTATGGTCTGCGTGCGTGTTTATACGTGAATAGGATCAAAACGCCAGTATCCCGTATTTTCGCGTTAATGCTGGGCAGCGGGGAGGGGGTGTGTGGCGTAAAGAGATTTTTAGAGTCCATTGTGTGTGTGACAGTTTTAAAGTGCAGGAGTAACTTCACACGCTATTGTTCATATGCGTATGGTTATATGCTTGTCTCTTCATACGAACACGTAACGGGTGCGTGTCGGCGAGAGCAATTGTAAAGGCGTGTGTCAAATTGTGGAGTCCTTTATTAAAGTTGGCTTGATAATCAGTATTCATATCCCAGTGGGTCAAGCATTTTAACAACAAGTAGATGGATCCGAGTGGCCGAAGCGTATAACTCGAGGTTGTCATGACTGCTGTTGGTACAAGGCAGGAGATATTTACGTGGACGTTTTCAACACAGGAGTTACAAACTTTCTTTGATGTCTAAAATAAACGTTGTCTATTCTCATTTTTATCACAAGGCCAATGAGCTTGCTTGCCATGGAATTAGGTATCTAAACCAGTGCCTGGTTATTGGCTACTATACCGGAGAAAACCACCAACCCATCTGTATACCCGTTTTTATTACATCATAATGATGATATCTAATATCTGATTGGTGTAGGTTCCAAGTGTCATCTTAGCACGATGTTTGAGGCATCGTAGAAGTGTCTTTGAAGTTTACTCAGCTCTTTATTATCTGTGTGAATAAAGGAAAGACAGTTTAGGAACTAACAATAATGAGCAAAATAACGGCAATGACCGGAAGGAGCCCAGAGTGGGATTCGAACCCACACCTTTCTTCCTTGGGAGCACCTATATAGCCGAAATCTGCGCTGACCGATTGGGTCACTGGGACTCTGACGGTAGGTAAAGGTCTGAATAACTCCTTTCTCCACTCGCTGGTCGGTTTTTGTTCATATGTTCTGTTAGTTGCAGAACTACTTGTATTTACGTCGAGAGTATGATAAGTAATGGATATTACCTGTGTATACAAACCCTTTACGAGAGCGGGAAATTGACGATTTCGTTGTATTTATCATCGATCATGAAATGTATATTCAGCACTGATCACCCTTAGCCGGGAAAAGATGCTGTGGAACCTAGAAAATGGATCACTTGTGGTATGCTGATAATACAGTAGGCGTAAGTACATGCTGAGAATGGTTCGCACAATTTAAAATGAATATTTACAGCTCAAGGACACAGAATGCTCCAGAAGATAGCTTAACTCGAGAACTTTTTGTGAAAGAAAGATCCAGGACGAGCAACACGTGAACAAACAGAAAAAATCAAAGGTGAATCATCAGACTGGAGTCGATTACAAGCCTTGTCAAAATTTCAGGAGCCACAAAAAAAAAAATGGGTTACAAACTAACATTGGCCAATGTTCAAACATGCTCTCCTTTCCATCTCCAGCGAAAAAAAAAAAAAAGTCAGACACTATCGTTAATATATTTCAATGAAATTATGTACGTAGGCTTGTGGTAGGATTCTACCCGGGGGAGCCGATACAATTGTTTGTTAACATTTTATAAGGAGAAAAAAAAACGTTTTGGTTTACAATAGGGTGAATTTCTCAAATGTTGACCGATTTTGAAAGAATTTGGGCTATAATGTTAACAAAAACCCTGAAATTGAGAAATGGTTAGTTACGGCTGATCCTATTGTTTGTTTACATTTCTATTGTAAAGGTGTCGACATTCAAACTGTTTAAAACAAAATGATTTTACAGCTTCTTGGGCACCTGATTATGGAAAATATACAAATTTTTTATGGTTTAAATTTTGAAAAATCGAATCTGTTGGAGTTAACCGTCCCAATAAGCATCTCTCTCTCTCTCTCTCTCTCTCTCTCTCTCTCTCTCTCTCTCTATCTATCTATCTATCTATATATATATATATATATATATATATATATATATATATATGGTGAATTCAACTGACAATATGGGAACACGAAAGTTTAGAAGTTGGATTGGATTTATTACCGTCACATATTTCGAGTGACTGTTATATATATATATACACACACACACACACACACACACACATATATATATATATATATATATATATATATATATATATATATATATATATATATATATATATATATATATATATTCTAATCGTTTGCTATCAGAAATCTTTTTTACTTCTGAGATTTTTCTCCTATTCTTGCTTGATACGGTAAATGGACAAAAACTTCACAAGCGAAGATAAATAGATTTATTTTAAGAATTCAAAATGTGAAAAAAAATGAAACTAAATCCAGGACAGCCTAGAACATCTCAAACTAATCAAAATTCCCTGGGGAAAATGATCTTTGTGTTTGGGTGGGAATCAAATGAGGTTTATTTTTATGCATTGTTATAACTTAGACAAACTGTCGCTGCATGACGCTATAGTGATCAATTGGCTCATTTGAAAGACACATTACAGCAGGAAAGACATTTTTCTGAACCATTCTTTTGCCTTCCTGGGGTATATGCACTTTTCAGAGAACAGTCTCAAATCGGGTATATTCATCTTCAATTTATTACCTCTGCTAGTAGAGCAAGAGAGGTCACATCTATCCGTCCGTCTCTTTGTCTGTCTTTCAACACAATACCCACAAAAGTTCTCATTGAATTTCAATGAAATTTTGAGCCAGCATTGGACATGAGCCGAGGCAGAATTAGTTAAATTTTTAAGTGGATACAGCAATTTCTTTTGATGATTAAGAGATACTTCCACTTTTTCCGGTATACGCCCATGGTTCTCCACACCATATGTCATAAGTTCAGTGAAAAAAAAAAAGAAAAAGAGGACATTGTAGCTATCTGTCTACACGAAAAAATATTTTCAGCATTTTCCTTTCAGTCCACACGATATCTCCAAAAGTTTTCAGTGAATTTCAATGGAGTTTAGAGTAGGCAATACATTAGAAAAGATGTGATTGAAATTGAGAGCGGATCCATGCACAGCTACCTCCTGTACCTTGAAACTATTTGTCTGCACCCAATGATCATGTTCAAATTTCTCATTCGGTACTTAAAATATCTCCAGAAGTTCCTGAAGCATTTTAATGGAATTTCGTCGATGGGCAGTCAAAAAACGTAGAGTGGACCCATGTACTATTACCTCCCCTACCTTGTAGCTATCTGGCTGCAGATGAAATTTTGGAGCAGATTCATGCCCAATTACCTCCCAACCGTCTGCACCACACAATAGCTCAAAACGTTTTCTGCCTGTTCATACAATATCTCCAAAATTCTCAATGAATTTCAATGAAATTTTGTGGACAGATGTACAACAGGCTACAGGAGAAGTAATAAATTCTGGGATAAATCAATACAAAACTATCCCCATCGTACTAATAAGTCAATCCAACCTAATATCACCAGAAGTTCATGTCTGTCCACAACATATTTTCAAAAGTCGTAAAATAATTCCAATGAAATTTTGTGGGGCATCAGGCTACTGAACAAGCGATTGAATTTCAGGGTGGATCCTTGCACGATTATTTCATCCAACAATGGTTTTAGAAGAGGTATGCACTCTCTGATCGTCCTCGTTTTTTTTTCGTTTTTTTTTTCTTTTTTTTTTAATACAATACTACGATTGGTTCTCGTCTTGTTAATAGTTTTAATTTTGCATTGTTCTTAAGAAGTTTGAATGTACACATCAACAACTTCTTACTGCATTTACGTAAAGAAGGGGCTTATTTCTATTCAACTAAATCAGGGAAACTACAAACCCATTTTATGCGCGAGATATGGACTCAGTAATGAGAGCGCGCAAATGAACTTTGTTGGAAACCAATAAGCGGAGATTATAGATTATTCATAAAGCATTGTATTCACTCCATCATAGAAGGTTATTCATTGTGAACGGTACTCAGTGTCGGCTAGGGTTTAAGATTTCAAGTCAGTCTGTTGTAAGGTAATGTTATAGGGCCACAACAAAGAAAAAAAACTCATATTGTAACGCTTGATACTCTTATCTCTGAACTATGATAAACGCTGCAGCGTGGATCAGAATTCAAGTTGAGTCGGTCACAGCGTACGATGGCGAAACACGTAAACATATTTTTCGATGCATTATCGGCGTTGATCAACGTTGCTGGGTTTGATGTATTTATAGTATTAATGATACTTGGTTGCTGTGTACCTAGTGGGGAACAAACTAACAATATCTGTTTCATTTTGACTACATTGCCAAAGTGGTGATATATCTCTTGGACTGAGTACAGGAAAAATCCTACAAATTTCTGTTCGACATGACATATTTTACGATTGACATGCTCAACTTAATTTGAGAGATGAAACCCTCAATTAAAGTCTATCGGAAACCGAGGTTACTGTGTCCTTATTGGGGAACGAACTCACTTTGTAGTTACACAATCGGGGCACTATGAGCAGGTGATCAATGTTCGGGGGGAAAGGGTTAAGAATTCACGTCTCTTCGCATTTTTTGTTGATCGGGGCTGAATTAGGATTTGAAGGAAACATTTTGACAGAACTGCGGACTTGTTGATGGAGCCATTATTTTATTATTTGTCTTCTTCTGTTCAAATATTAACCTTGTTTCAGGCATCGGAAAATGCAAAACGGACACATTTTTCCTCCATCTGTCAGAGAAGGCATTACATTATTTCTTATTTCTACGACATCGCCAGGCTGCAATGAAAGTGATGTTCGTATCCTGTCATACGTGTGACCCACACGTTTCCCCAATAAAATAGATGTGTGCTTCTGATTTGATATGTATGCGATATATATATCTATATATATGGGGGAATGGGCGAGTTTTATCCGTCAAAATATTCACACAGCATATATCAACGCAGACAACTTCTCCTCTTCAAAAACACACTTACAATAGCATACATTTACAAACGCTACACACACATGCATTTTTTGATAGAAAAAATAATCACTACATACAACTGCACACAAAAAACCCCACTTGTTTTCATTCCCTGTACACAAATGATTTGAACTTTGACACAAAGACGTCTCCTTTTGTGCCAGGAAAGATAACAGAGTTTCAGAACTATTTGCTACCTCGCATCACTCAACCCCTTCTATCAAAACCTCGTTTTTCCCACTTGATGTTTGACAACAAAGGAAAATAGTCTCTCAGGGCATGTAACAGGAATGATTACGATCCAGTTTCCAACTCTCGTGGGTCCCACATTCTCTCCCTCTCTCTCTCCTACTCATCCATTGTAAACTCATGCAATGTTCTTCCATAGGAATAGAGCACTCTGGTGGATGAGGAATTTTTGTGTAAATAAATACATCGCTTAAATTTATTGACCATCCAGTTCTGTAGTCCAGAGGTAGGATATCAGCCTCCGGGTCCAAAGTGAAGATTTCAATTCTGTCTTGCGGTACTGGATGGGATAATGGCCAGTCTATAGCCACACTGAAGAGATATATTACATCGAAACAGCTATCTGTGGATGACACAATAATATATATATATATATATATATATATATATATATATATATATATATGTATAAATTGCAAAATAAGGTTGAATATTATTCTATTCTCTCATTTTTTCCAAAATTAAGTACTAAGTACGGCCTAACTTAAATATTTTCAAAGCGTTTGGACTTGGAATTTTTGGTTCAGTCAAATTGAAATTTTTAGCCGTTTTGACTTTGTTGGAAAAGTATTTGTGATGTTATTTTTTTGTTCCTATGTATAGAAACTATTGCTGATTCGTATGAACAATCATTATAATTAATCCATTTAAACATTTTTGGCAGCCTTTGCAAGTTTGGGGGCAAAAACATCCCCAACTATCTAGCAACTTTGCTCCCCCTTCCTTACTATCGGTGATGAGATCACAAAGATTGCTACATCTAAAAAAATGATGAACAAAAGGAAAAGAGGAAGAAAAACTCACTGAATGTCTTTCCTCTTTCTTCAACTCACTCACTTACTCACCTTCTCAATGAATGTTTCTTACAGTCACTCGCACACCCATTTTCTATCTTCTATTCTTTTATTCGTGTGACAAAATTTCTATTTTCATGGCAACATCTCATTTTACAACCCTTTCATCATTCAGCTCTGTTAAAGAATTTCACATGGACCAATTCATCGTAATTTTTTTTGGTTCTGACAGGATTCTGACCAGACGGACAACCAGACGTACGACCGGACATATTATCTACGTATTTCGCGTCTACAAAAAAGAGAGATCACAAGACAGCGCAGCATATCAGTGAGAAAGTGGGAGTCCGAGGCATCATAGAATCTATTAGAAAACTTAAATTGCAATGGGCAGTTCATGTTGCAAGATTGGCGGACAACCGAGGGACATTACGACTCATAACATGGATCCCCAGGGATCACCTGAGAAACCAAGGACGACAGAATACGAGGTGGAGAGATGAACTAGACAAATTTAGAAAATACTGGCTCGGCGACGCCCATGACAGAGGAATGCAGCGGATCCTGGAGAATGTCTATGTCCAATGACTGATGATGATACACTATATTTATGAATTCGTTAATATTAATATCAATGCGTTGTACTATTTTCAATTCTTTTTACAATGACTTCCCGCTGTCTTGGCCGAGTGATTCATTCTCCGATCATTTTCAAATAATATAACGCATTCATGAATATCCTGTCAAATTCAATATCCATTTCTTAATAATATTATTGTCTGCATTGGAAACAATAGTGCCGTCATGAACAGTGAATGAACAAAGTGAGAAGAGTGGGGATAAAGGGTCTTTTCCATTGAATTGTTCAACTCAATGGTTGAGAGCGATATTAGGACACCAGGTCCTTATCGAATGCAGATTCGATTCCTGCTGCAGCCCCATTTTTCTTCAACAGTTTATTCTATTTAGGCTGCTTAGACCGAGTGACTAATTCTTTGAATAACAACGAGAGGTGATTTCAAATGATGTAATGCATTCATGAATATTCTGTCGGATTATATATCCATTTCTTAATATATATATATATATATATATATATATATATATATATATATATATATATATATATATTATTGTGAATCCACAGGCAGCTTTTTCGATGTATTGCATCTCTTCGGTGTGGTTATAGACTTTCCAGTACCACAAAGTGGGATAGAAACCTTTGCTTCAGACCCGTAGGACTATATCCTACCCCTGGGCTACGGAACTGGACAGTAAGGCTGGATTTTAAGAGTTATATTTATTTATGCAGAAATTCCTCATCCACCACAATGCTCTATTCCTGTGGAAGAGAATTGCATAAGCTTACAATGGATGAGTTACCTCACTTAAAGAGAGCTCAACCCTGAGTAGAAGAGCATTAATTATTGTGTCATCCACAGACAGCTGTTTCGATGAATTACATCTCTTCTGTGTGACAATAGACTTTCCAGTACTGTGAGGCAGGATTGAAACCTTTGCTATATATATATATATGTGTGTGTGTGTGTGTGTGTGTGTGTGTGTGTGTACAAGTACAAATAGATCGATAGTTTACAATGCTTTTTTTCCAATTTATAAGATTCCAGAAAAAATACAGAAACATATTTTCCGTTGTTCGTCATATTTAATCATAATGCTCAATATTCATTGAATTGAATAGAGCTATTGATGTATAAAAGATGTATGTATACAAACATCTCAGCTAGTGTATACGTGTATGTGATTAAGTGTATGCTCTCTGTAGTGTGTGTCATAGTGAGTGTCACGTTAAATCCATGTGCTTATGAATATGAATATTTAAGAGTCTTCTTCAGTTGGGTTGAATAGATGGCAGAGGTGACTGGGTGTTGTCAGGGCATGGTGATCCCTCTGTCGTGCACCAATAGTGGCAGTCAAGAGTGGGTGACATGGTCACACAAGGTCTAACCGGGCAATTTATTCGGGTTGTCGGGGCTTCATCAGCAACTGTAGTGGAAAGGCTTATTTCTCCTGCATGAGCTTCTCTGGCAGCCTGGGGGTCAGCAAATAAACCTGTAAAACTATCCCAAATCTTTATTCACAAAGCATCAGCGGCGATGACACCAAGAGAACCGTCTAAAATTTGATCATATTGTTTCTTAGTAATCGTTCTCTAATCATCTCCCAAACTTCTCAATGAAAATTTGTAGAATGATGGACAATACGGTAAGGAAAAGTTAAATGATTTGGCGGCGGATCTAGGAATCTTTTTTGTGGTTGAAAGATACTTCCGTTTTTGTTTTTTTTTCATACATTTTTGTATATACTCATACCTGTCCACACTATATTTCCCATAATTCTGAATTAATGACCACGAAAATTTGTAGAAGGATTAACAATAGGCCAAGGAAAAAATTATCAAATTTTAAATAAAAACACTTCTTGGTACATATTTTCATTATATTGTTTCACCAAGTCAGAACTGAAAAGTTGGGAACAGAAGATGAATACATTTTTTTCAAATTATTCTTTGATAAAGTGTTGCAACATTACAATCGATTTTCTCTAACCTCCACCTTCATCTCAACTATAGGTTGATTTTTATCACAACTTTGAATCAGACCGAAATCCTCCGGCAACGATTAAACAGCGAAATCAGAAAATAAAGAGCATGTCTACGATGAGAATCGAACTCACATCCACTAGCTAGAAGGGGTCCAGTATACGCCACGGTCCCTTCAAACGTTCAGTAACATGGACTTTATAGTTTAGAAAGGTCGATTCTACACCTTAAACCTAACCCCTGACAATCAATATTCCATGCTCGTTGATGTTATACAATTGAGACCAAGCAGTCTTTTTATATAACGAATTCTTTTTTGAATTCATTCTTAGATAATATAGTGCAATATTATCAATGACTAGTTTTTGCCGCCATCCTTACTTTCATTTGCTTTTCTATCACAACTTTGAACTGATTCAAATCTATTTTCCCATTGCACAGTTAAATTGCTGCTGTAGGTGTACAGTTGTGATGAAAAAAAAAATGAAAGTTCAGATGAAGGTAAATGCTAGACAAGATTAGTAAAAGCGAGTAAAATTGTTTGTAAGTATCGGCTTATGCCATCAGTGTGAATAATAAGGGAGAATCAGGATGAATAATGTATTAGTATAGAAAGATCACCAACATCCTAGATATCATGGGAAGAGAGAAAGTTATGGTAGGTGGATGATACTATGAATTTCAGGGTGGCACTAATCATAGGCCCACTTCTAACTCAGCTTAACTATGTATGTACGGGTGCTCCACTGTGAAGTAGCAGTTGTCAAACTAGTATTACAGACGATGACTATCAAAGTGAATTTGATCTTAAATATTTGCCTTAAACCTGCTGATTTGCACTGTACCAAGATGTTTGGTATCGAATGCATTCTCGTATAAATAACTTGTCAGTCCATGCTGTTTCAGCGAAATAGCCGCTATATCCTTTGTCAACTCTGACAGATCAATAACACCGTTCAATCTTTCTTCTTTAAAATTATTCTAATGATTTTATTCATATATCGTTTATCGTAAACGTCTTTGATCAGAACAGAATTTTCACACTGTTTTTTTGTTCATTTCACTGAATGCTTTTTATCTTCCAAAATATCTGCCCCTTATCTTTTCAAGCGACGATCTCAAATCACGGCGACCCTAACCACGGCCACCCTTTTATGCCGACCCACCTTCAATCTACCCGGGTGTTTTCACTGACAACTCTACCCTCCGTCTCCCTACCCCCTTTTTTCCGTTCTTCCCCTCCTCATCACTCGGCTATGGTGAGGTAGTCAGAGGCCGAGGGCAGATAACTTGGCCGTGAATAAGACAAAATAAATATATTTAGATCTAGCCGCGGTAAATAAATGTCTGCCTGTCACCAACGATTACCGAGATTTTCTCTCAAACTGTCCACTCAAATTACGGGTGTCCTCTCATCTTTTATCGACCTTCCAATCAAAAGGGAGGGTTGGTTCGAAAAAGAAGAAGAAGAAGAAGAAGAAGAAGAAGAAGAAGAAGAAGAAGAAGAAGAAGAAGAAGAGGAAGAAGAGGGAGAGAGAAAAAAAAGATAAAAGAGAAGAAGAAAGAGAAAAAGGAAGAAAAAGAAGGAGAAGAAAGAGAAAAAGGAAGAAAAAGGAGAAGAAAGAGATGAGGAAGGAATAGAAAAAGAAGAAATAGAAAGAGAAGAAGAAAGAGCAGAACAAGAAAGAGAAGAAGAAGAAAGAGATGAAGAAGAAAGAGAAGAAAAGGAGGAAGAAGAAGAAGAAAAGGAAGAAGACAGAGAAAACGAAGAGAGAAGAGAAGAAGAAGAAGAAGAAGAAGAAGAAGAAGAAGAAGAAGAAATCATTTGACAGAAGTATAGAGATGAATGGGAAACGTGCACTGAGGGGGAAGTACAAATGAATAAAATAGATATGATCAGAGACATTTTTTTTTCAAACAGAAACGAAATCTTGATAGCAAGACATAGGGGAGATTGTACAAAGATAGTTAAATTATTTATTGTGTTATTTATTAACATGAACGGGAAGACAGTCATTGTGGTGCAGTGATTGGCAAGCAAGTATCGCAGGCCATTACTTCTGTACTGTCCTCTTCAGTGGGCACCCCACACTTGTAGCCTTGAGCCGGACAAAGATCAACGTATCTTGACACAGTCATAAGTCGAATCTTGATTTGAAATTTTAACTGAATATATTCGATATATCATATATATGGTATTGATAGAGAAATGTTTGATGAAAGGAGATTATGTTGAAAATTTGTGCTTATTTGTATGCTATCGTTGTAGATGGCTATACAGACGAACTAAGGGTGTGCAAGGGTGAATACATAGAATACAGATAGAGAAATAAGCTAAAGAGAGGATGGGAGAGAGAGAGAGAGAGGGGGGGGTTCAGTTTTTCACTCTGTAGAAACCATCACGTGACAAACGTCTCCTGGCACCATGCCATGATGGGGTGATCAACTATAACACTGGGAGAAGGGTGATCAATGTATGAGTTTCTTCTCTTGCCCTCTGTTGGGCAGTAATCACTAAAAATTCTAAATAAAATAAAAACAAAAAAACAAGCGGGCACAAACTAGGTACCAATTTAGCATAGACTCACACGGCAAATTGACCCCCCCCCCCAACACACACGCGCACACATACACTAAAAACGAGTAAATGTTAAAATGCTGAAATTATCAGCGTGATGCAACAACCAGCCGGACCAACGTGAAAACTGATAGAAACCGATGTTGATAGTTTTCTTTTTTGTGTGTGTTTGTGTTTGTGTGTGTGTGTGTGTTTGTGTGTGTGTGTGTGTGTGTGTGTGTGTGTGTGTGTGTGTGTGTGTGTGTGTGTGTGTGTGTGTGTGTGTGAACGGTTTCAAAACAGGGACGGAGAAAGAGAGAAAGAATGAAGAAAAGACGGAGCTTAACGAATGCACAAACAGCTTCAAGGAGGAAAAGGGCGGAAAGTGTGTCGAAGATTTGTGAACATTCTTCAGGAGAAGAGTTGTCGATGGCTACTGCACCGAGGATGCAGCTGATACAGGGCATTTTTCTACAACTACACAAAAAAAAGTGGGGGGGGGAGATCGTTGTTTTTTGACAGGACGTGACAGAAAACGGGAACCAAGATGTTCAGTTGCGAGCACCTGTCTTGTTGCCAACGGCGAAAGACTGAACGATAGCGTTGCTGGTAGTAGCGGAGATCGGAGGGGGGTTGGGGTGGCAAATATAGGTGTTGGGTAGGCTGGGTCGATTAAAACAATAATAGAGGTTACTGGTCTTTTGCGTACATTCCTCCTTTACTCTTGTTTCTCTCTTCCTTTCTTTGTTTTTGTTTGTTTGTTTGTTTGTTTCTGTCTCCGTGTCTCCGTTCCGTTTTCGCCTCGATGGACGCCCAAATCGATAGGAAGTGACAAGTCATTGAGATTTCTGTTTGGGGTTGTTTAGTTGGTGTTTAGAGAAAGTAAGGCAAAGGAAAAATGTATATATAAAGGAGAAAGAAAGAAGAGAGAGGAGAAGAGAAAAAGCCGAAGAAATGAAAGAGGATGGTGGAGAGAGAAAAGAAGAAGGGAAAAGAAAAATGTATTGTCGAAAGAAAAGTGAAAAGGAGTTGCAGCCGTAGAAGAAGAAGAAGAAGAAGAAGAAGAAGAAGAAGAAGAAGAAGAAGAAGAAGAAGAAGAAAAAGAAGGAGAAGAAAAAGAAGAAGAAAAAGAAGAAGAAGAAGAAAAAGAAGAAGAAGAAGAAGAAAGAGTAGAAGTAAAAAAGAAAAGAGGTACAGTAGAAGGAAAAGTGAAAAGAACTGCAATTGTAGCAGCAGTAGCAGAAGAAGAAGAAAAAGACTAAGAAAAATTGAAAAAAGAAGGAAAATAGAAATCTACAACAGAAGAAGAAGAAAAAAGAAGAACAAGGAAGAGATGAAGAAAAATAGAAAAACAAAAGAAAATAGAAAACAAGCAGAAGAAGAAAAGGAAAAGAAGAAAAAGATGAAGAAAAATAGAAAGAGGAAAATAGAAAACTGTAGCAGAAGAAGAAGAAGAAGAAGAAAAAGAAGAAGAAGAAGAAGAAGAAAAAGAAGAAGAAGAAGAAGAAGAAAAAGAAGAAGAAAAAGAAGAAGAAGAAGAAGAAGAAGAAGAAGAAGAAGAAGAAGAAGAAGAAGAAGAAGAGTGACATGGGGTAAAAAAGAAAAGAATTGAAGTCAAGAAAAGTAGAAAAAACTCCTGAAATAAGATCAAACAAACGTCAAGAAAGATGAAATACATTTGTGACCATAAAGTGTGGAATCTAAAGGTTGGGATAGTAACCATAAGAGTAGGTGCACCTGAAATCAAGATTGGGGGTAGGGTTGAGACTACGCAGACAACGGCTCCTGTCAGGGATCAAGTGACAGCAACTTCCTTCATTACTTCAGCAACCCTGTGTATTCCAGCCGATTTAAGCACTCTACTTGATGCTGTTATTGTTTCTGTTCACTTACACGCTCTTTCGTAATCATTCTGTAGTCCAAACGTACAGCCACGTCTATGATCTGGCAGGTTCATTTGATCCCTTGCACAAAACTTCAAGGTATGGTCTTTTGGCTTGGATGGGACGATCGGTTAGGATGTCGAAGTCCAAGTGAAATTTATGGTTTCTGTTGTCCAGGACAGTACCTGGTTTGTGTTGGTAGCAATTATCTACGTAATCGAATCCAGTCCTTTGCACAGTTCCGAATGTACGTCGCTGCCCAGTCGTGCCTGTTCTTGTACTCCTTCTGGGCTAGTTTGCAACATTCGCTGGTTATGTCCTTTGTCGTTTCATCTCTTTCTCTATAGAGATTACCTGTTTTTCCTGGGATCTGCCGATCCTTGATTCGATATAGTTTGTCCTCGTTCATTCGTTCTTGGCTGCATGATTCCGTTTCTCTCTTCAGTCGTCCTTTGCATAACCATGTCTATGATCTTTCATCTGTGGTATTCTGTTTCTGTCTTTTGAATTTTCCGTGTTTTTCTTTTTCGTTCCCATTTTTCTTTCCTCGCTTTCATTACAACCACGTTTGCTACTTTTGTATTGCTCGGTGCCCAGTTTCAAACACCTTTTATGATATCTTCACTGCATTCTTGCACATGATTTTCTGACCACCTTTTTACCATTTGAACGCATTCTTCTGTCGCCTTCTTTTCTCCTCACATAAACTTCGTTCGTGTCGCCTCTGGGTGCATTATCTCGAGTTTCCTTGTTCGCTTGTACTATTGATTGGAATTAATCTACTGCCCAACTAAGAAATGGCTCTGTAACTCTAACAACCGCTACTGTCCATTTTTTAAAATCTTTTATCAAAGTTTATTTAGTTTGGTTTCAAATATTTTTTCCTTTTCCAAAAGCACCCCCCCCCTTTTTAATTTCTCTTTCATTTCTTCTGGTTTTATAGAGTCATATTCCACAACCCCAGGTATTTATATCGATCTTGTGGGGCTAATGCTCTAACATTTCATTGTCTGGTGAGTCTATTCCTTCCATTACCATAATCTTCCCGCTTTGCAATAGGGCTCAGTGTTCTATTATGAATCACATCCCAATGTTATTGCTGTATTCTTCAACTTTGTTGAACAACATTCCAAGTCTTTTTTTCTTTTCTTTTTTTTTTTTTTTTGGCATATAAGGGACGAGACGACAAAACACATTAACCAGTGAATGTTGCAAACTAGTCCAGAAGGCACGACTGGGCAATGATATACATTGGGAACTTTGCAAACGAATAGGATTCGACTAAGAAGACAGACGATACCAGCACAAACCAGATACTGTCCTGGACATTAGAAACCATAAATTTCACTGGGAAATCCAAACCAATCTCTCTATTCAAGCAAAATGACCATATGTAATAGTTGTGCACGAGGGAAAAGGTCTTTGATGCGGTTGTACGTGTAAACCACAGAGTGAATACGAAAGAGTGTGAAAAGTAACAAAAAAACAACAGCACCTAGTATAGTGCTTGAATCGGCCAGAATACTGAAGGGTGATCAAGACTTGCTGTCACTTAATCTCTGTGGTTGACTTTTCCCTTTGTATTAGAGATTCGGTGTCTTTTGCTGTTTTTCAAGATTCTGTTTAGTGATATAAGTTAGTACCAGTGATAGTTGGGACATGGAGACCCCTGAAAAATTCACCTTTTTATACCCACCTATGATAAGTTTTCCCTTGCAGTCAAGTTTACTTTCTAGTTTTTTCCACAAAGTTGGCTATGAATCTCACAGTGGATTAACTGATTCTGAATATTCAGAAACTTTCGGGTGGGATACGTGGGATCATGCTGTATGCTTTTTTTTTTTTGTAATATATCTATTCTATTTAGACATTTTCGTCCCCTTTCTCTCTCTCTCTCTCTCTCTCTCTCTCTCTCTCTCTCTCTTACTTTTTTTACTTCTCTCTGAATCAATTGGTCGATGTAGAGCTAGTCACTCGGTTCTTTAGTATCTTTTCTGTATCCTTCCAGCTCTTCTACCAAAAGTCCTCACCTTTCGATGGAAATATATATATATTCTCTATGCTACCTGTCCTGTTAAAATTCCCCCACACTTGTGGTAAGCACGTGATTCCCTGCCTCTATGTCTCAGTATTCTTTTTTTTTTCAAATATTATCTAACTCGTCTTGTGATTCGTTGTGTCTCTTTTTACATCCCCATGTGTGGGTCCAGAAGTTATTCCTATCTATGGCGTCTGTTTTGGGGTTCATTTGTTTTTTGTTTTTGTTTTTTTCAGTTTTCTTTCTTCATTCAAGCCTCGGTAGAAAAAAGATTTTCCTCGTTTTGGAAAATGCACTTCTGTGTGTACTGGACAGTCCTTTGTCTGCATATCTCTAGTCTTGCATCTGTTAGTCTTCTTTCTTGTATACTTCATCCCCGGCAGCATCTATCGCATTTTGTCTTATCTTGCACGTGTACCACAATCTAGCTCGAGGTCTGTTCGTGCGCCTTACGTGTTTTTCAGTATTTCATTCGTGTGTCTATAGTTGAGGAGCCTGTTCTTTTACTGATCTTATTCCCCAGGCAGGCTTTTCTGTTTCTGTGGTTTGGGGTTTCTTCTTGTGTCTTAATTTACATGTTTACACCTGATGTCCGGAGATTATCGCTGGGGAGTGTGTGACGACAAATCCACTCAAATCCCCGGCACCTTTCTCTTGATCCTAACATATCCCAACAACCTAACGCCCCTGTTATCTGAATTATCCAGTCTTGATTCTGTTATATATATATATATATATATATATATATATATATATATATATATATATATTCTGGTCTTTTCCCGAATTTTTGCATTTTTCTGCGTGTACTCTGTCGTCCACTGACTGAAATAGGTCCATTACATGGTAGTTCTTGTTTCCCCTGATTACGATTATCAGATCCTGTTTCCCCCCTTAAATCAAGATGATGGCTAGCGTAACGATTATCAGCAGAGCAAAGACTATGGCTTCTTGTAATTCACTTGGACACTTGAGGAGCACATATACCCACACACCAGAGCGCTATTCCACATAATCCCGGGCAAAGCAATACTAACTACAAAAGGCTGTTGTACAAATTGTCAACCCTTGTCAGGGGGTAGCAATTGTATTATTTGTCGAGTTTTGTCTTGGTATTGGTAGATCATGCTGAAGATCAAGTGAAAATTTCCCGCAATGTATCAGCATTCTTGTTGGTATATATATATATATATATATATATATATGAAAAAGATGGTTGGCACCCGTCGAAATGCATTGAAACATATCCATAGGATAATTAAGAAAAATTAACATATATCATCTGCTTTCTCGAGAGTTTTTTTCTTCACCGTTCAATTGTCACTCTCATCGACATTCTGTCATATCACTTCACATCCACAGTACAAACATATATACTTATATATATATGTATATGTGTGTGTCAGAGAGAGAGAGTGAGTTTGTGTGTGTGTGTGTGTGTGTATTCATACCAAATCCCACAATATTTAGTTCCAGTTTTTCCTCCTGGTTTTCAATCATTCCGTTCTTCTTCCAACAGTATTTTGGTTGTTTTTTTGTGATTATTCTCTCTGTGAATTCGTATATTCACACAAGATTTCTAATCGAGAGCTTACAAATCTCAAATTCTCAGCCCCTCATCATTGTAGCCAAACCTGCAGTTTTTTTTTATTATCATCATATTTCACTTGCTTAAAGGCTGCCTTCAGTGACTGTTAAGTTTGATGTCAAGTGACTATCTATCAAATTTATCAACCATGAGATCACTAACGTTATTCGATTAAAAAGGAAAAGGTGCAGCAAAACCCAATAAAACTGAGCATTTACATCAAAGAGAGAGAATTCGTCCACAAATATTGCAATTGAAGACTGAAAGCCCAAATAACAAAAATTAGCCAAAATGAAAGACTTTGCATTTGAATTTTAGGAGATAATGAATCCAAATTGTTTTTGAACATTGAAAGACTTTTCAAAAATAAATTTAATGATAACTGTTGACCTTAGAGAACACAACTCTCTTTAAAAAATCCTCAGTTTGGAAGATTTTGGTTCGATCCGGAATTTAATTTTATAGAAAACTGGTGTTTGGTGTTAAAATGAACTTCAATTTCCTTCAAAATTTAACGTTATCTTTTACTTCTACTTCTACTAATCCCTGATTAGCAGGAGTCTAAGGTTTTCTAACTTGACAAATGTATACAAGACATTTTTTATCTGAGAAACCGACAAATGTGTATCAATACATTAATATATATTTTGTGTATGCATGTGTAACACTTTTCAATATTTATTAGCATGCATGCGTACGTATACACACTAACAAAATAACATGACAATCGACGATCCCCTTTTCTCTTTGTATTGGATATTTATATTTTTTCCGTATCTTCCACAAATTATCTCTTTAGAGTAACATTTACGAAATGTCGTCCAGTCCGTACACATGACATTTATATAGTTTAAAAAATGCAGCTATTCCAGCCACTTGGATGAATTTTCACAAAAAAAAAACAAAAAAAAAAAAACTGTTCTCCCTAATCATTGAGACTGCATGTGCAATATTTCACGTTCTTACAATTGACTGTTAGGGCTGTACTCGTGACATATGCATAAGAGAATAATGCAACTATTTCAGCGACTTATCCAAAGTTAAAAGAAAAAACGTTCGTGTTACTCATTGACTGTGCGTGAACAAGACTTTGAACAGTTAGGACTGTACACATAACACAAACATAGATAGAAAATAAAACTTTATCGACCACAAAGCCGAATTTTCAGAAATCGAAAACGCTGTGTTCTCAAATCACTGAAGAGATTGTGTTAAATGTGCATACTAAATTTCATGTTTCTACAATGAATGGTCAGGGTTGTACAATTTTTTGCTTTTTTTTTTTTTCATGTTTGGGTCTGGAATTGAATGCTCTGAACCTGAATGGTTTGAACTTAAACCTAAACGCGAATAGATATGAAACGAGATGCACCGAGATGATCTTCAGTAACGTAGACGGAGAAGACAAAGGAATCAGAATAAACGGTGAAGATTTGTTGATGACATTGTCCTTTTTGTAGAGAATCTCCTCGACCTCCGACTAATGCTAGACGAACCGAACGAAGAAAGCTAAAAAAAAAATGGACTTCACTTGAACTTCAGCAAAACAAAGATTATGTATGACACGTCAGAAATAAAAGACGCAGAACTGAAGAATGAAAACAACTACATCTACCTAGGACCACGATTATCAAAAAGAAGGAAAAAATCAAGCGAAGAATCACTCTATGGTGGCAAGCCTTCTGTAGAGAAAGTTCAACCATCAAAACAAGAAAATCCCAATAGTCCTGAAAGGTGTATCCCAATTAGAAAAAATAGGTTCTCATGAAATCGGGGTTAAGCGTGAATCTTCCCGACTGATTCCTAAAGAACTTCTTCAGTCCAAGTCCTGCAAATTGCTAAAAGTTTACTAATTGACTGAAAAAATAAAGACACCGTGCGTTCATGAACCAGGCTCAAAACCATTACGGAAATCGGCATTGGATCTTGCAACGAGATTCCGCAATCCGCTCTCAAAGTTGACTTCCGAGTGGTGCAAGACCCATTTTCATGAGTTTGTAATCGATAAAAAATGGTCGCCATTCTCAACTGATTTGAATTCAATGGATCATTCAGTAAAGTCAACGTTGGAGACAAGGATCTGTGCAACCCCTCATTCAAAATTTCAATCTGTGTAAAGATCCTTGCTGAAGGAATGGGATAAAATATCAGAAGGGTTGTAGTAAACAGTAGAAAATCAAGCATGGTCACTTCTTCCAAAACATCTCAATCTAATCGTAATTTTGTCAACGGAGTCGGAAAGAGGTGTGAGCATTTGGTCGCGTCTTTCTGAAAGCAATGAATGGATCCTAATGGAATTTTGTGGAAAGCTGGGCAATGGGTTGAGCAGTGATAAAAGTTTGGGGTGGATCCAGGAACTTATTTTTATTGAAAGATATTTATTTTTTGTTTTCTTTTCAGTTACGTTTATGCCCACGCTTATGACTGTCCACATAACATCTCTAATGGTTCCTAAAACATATCTATGGAATTCGGTTGAGAGATGGACAATTGGAGAACTGATAAAATTTTGGAGCGTATCCATTCACAATTACCTCCCCTACGCTATAATTACATATCCACACCATATAATATCGTTAAAATATCATGACTGTCCACACGATGTCTACAAAAGTTCGCCTTGAATTTCAATGGCATTTTGTAGAAGGGTAAACGATAGACTAACGAAAAACCGATCAAATTTTTGAGTGCAATTATGTTGAATTACCTCCTCTATGTCGCAATTAAATGTCCTAACCACATAATATCGCCAAATCAATGTTCGTCAACACGATATCCTCAAAGGTTTTTCATTAATTACAATGATATTTCGTGGAAGAGTAGAAAATAGTTTACAGAAGATCTGATTTAATATGGGGATGGATGCGTGTACAACACTCTTCCTTGACAATGGTGCTGACACAAATATACGCTCTTTGGGTGCTTTTTAGTTTGATATGTGTTTAGTCACAATATTTCTATTATGCTAATTATATATGATTTTTTAAAATATTAATCACCGTCATCGTCATCCTGCTTAATTATAACGTATTATTCAACTCATAATCATAAGTAATTATTACTACATTATTTTAGGCTACTAAACTGTCGTGCGCACATTGATTTCTATTGTGCACGGGTTGCAAACGCCCACAGCTCAAAGGTAACAATGTTCGTCGCCTCTCTCTTCTCTTTCTTTATTTTGGCCATCATTCAAATCACTTTTCGCTTTTCTATATCTCCTCGATTCTTTTTTTTTTTCCCTCCCGCTATCAACTCAACCTCTGACTTCTTGGTTAGAGCAGAGAAACATCGTTCAACACACATACGCATGCACCAACGCGCACGCACACACAAGAATTCACAATCCACATACAAACACGTGGATACTCAGATTCGAGTTCAAATGTACAATCTTTACACACCGCCCAATAAGAACAAAGCCACTCATGTGCGTATCTAAATATGAACCTAGTCGTTTATTGGCTTGATTGCAGGATTAATCAGTGTCAAGTTGCTGATTGGATGTGACGTCAGCCAATCAAAGTGAGCCCCGAGAGAACTTAAATACATGCCAACAGGAGTGGAAGAACGAGGGAATAGACACGCAAATAAAAATAAAAAAAGAAGAGTAAAGAGGAGATAACTTGTCAGGGAATTCATTTTGATAGCTTTTACAATTGACTGACAAGTCCTGACGGCGTTTTATATCGAGAAAGAGTCGTATAGTATCGGCTGCTTACATAGATCCGTTCAGTGAATATATACGATGTGTTGAATCTAACCTTGATGCAAACAGATGATGGTGGCGAAAAAAAGATAATGAAATAAAAAGTACAGTAATGAAGGAAGGAATTGGATGTGAAAGCCGAGCGGTAAAGAGAGGTAATACCAGATGGCAGTGAAAAAATAAATAAATAAAAAAGATGAAGAATCAGAGATCAGATAGAAGAAGGGGATTTCTTTCATAGCGAAGAAATAGCAAAGACAGGTCTGGTTAATCACTCGATAGAAACCGTCGTGTGACCAACATAGTATGCCATGTTGGGGTTGATGAATTAAGAAGATTCGGAAAATCGGGGCTCAATGAATAAGTTGCAACTCTCGCATTTTGTTGGGCAGTGATCACTAAAGATAAACAAAAAAACAACAACCGTGAATACTGCCGGACAAAAACAGGGGATCGATTTCGCATAAACTTACATTGCAAATTTAACCCCCATCCCCACTAAAAACCTACTTGGGGAGGATTTTCAAAAAAACAAAAACAAACTTTTTTTTTCTTGACATGACAAGGTGTAAATGTTTGAATTTTCAGCCCTCTGACTCCATAGTTGCAGCATGTACACATGATACGTTAATACGCAGCCAGACATCCACACCCACTTGAAAACTGAAGAAACCTATGTTAATAGTTTTAGTGACAGTTTTGGTTGACGTTTTCTGATAAAATTGTTTTCGAACGTTGATATCATCTTCTTGTATACAATGCATTTCAGATATATTGGGAAGGGATAGCGAGTAAAACATTTGAAGGAGATAGATAGAAAGAAAGATCAGTGTAGGAGAGATAGAGATAGATAGAAAGAGAGAGAGAGAGAAAGATTTCTCACAAAAAACAGAAAGAAAGAAAGAAACGGGAAGGAAAGAACAGAAGCGTTGGAAACAACGTCAATGTGAAAATCAGAGAAAGGACGAAAGGAAAATAAGGAATTCTTTTACAAAGAAAAAGTTAGAGATACGCGACTTGGCCTCATTTTGAAAAAAATGAGCATCTATTTATACATCTCTACTCAAAACCATGGACTCTTCCACTTGAAGGTAGCATATTTGCAGATGGAACTATCCCCTACCCATCATTTTAAACAATAAACACTTTCATTGAAACAATTTTTGTTTTTTGGTGGGGGGCTTTATTTTCTAATCATTTGATACAATTCTAATATATGTAGACACAGATTTGCAACCATCCACTTTACGCCACTTATCACTTTTTCGAAAAAAGGCTAAAAGCGAAAACAACATTGAGCTTCTGTTTTGCAGCAGGTACTTATAGAGGCAGCTCATACACTCTTCTTCTCTGTTCTACAAGGCAATCTCGGTACACTCCTCTACGACAACCTCCTATGACACAGCCTTATACACCATCCTCACCATTTTTGAGGTTCTCTCAGAAATTACTTTGCTTTACATCATCTCTGTTTACGAGAGGCTTTAATAGGAACGCTCTTCTTTCGAATAGAGGGTGAAACTGATGTATCTGTGGACTGTTTTGTTCGGGGTGATTAACTAGTTCATAAATAATACAGAGAAAATCGAACTTACTATCAACAATATACATCCCTAGTTCGCCAACCTCTGCACTGGATTATTGTTGAACAGAGCTAACTCTAGTCAAATTTACAACTCATACAACCAATGAAAGAAGTCACCATTGTTAATTAGCGTGACAACCATTGTAATCGTGTAAAAGATTCTGCTGTTTACAGAAAACTCAGAATACCAGTGGAGTTTTTCGAGGTTGATGTCACCCAGGCTCTAATTCAGGGTGCCATCCACAGTGCTGTCAGCAATTTATTTTTCCTGTGATGAATCGAACAAAAAAGTTTTTAAAAAAGAAAAAAAAACGCCTTATCGTGTTAAAAAAAAAAACAAGAACACTGTCAGCTTATTTACGGCCATTTTTGATAGTTGAAAATGGCTAGATTCGTTTAAGGTGCAGTAAGCGTTGAACTTTTGTCGCTGCCAGAACACATCATTATATCACCCCCTCTGATAGTGTCACCCAGTGCGGGCCATCGCCCCCAATCGGTATGTAATCGCTGAATACATCAATTGTTTTACAGATAAATAATCGGTTAAATCTGAAGTTATTTTAAGAAGGAACAAAAACAAAGACCCAGAGAATAAAGACAAGATGAATAATGGACACTGAAAAGAGGAGCGTATTAGAAACCAAAAACCAGTTTTTTTCATTGCAATTTCCATGAGGATACGTAATAAGAAGCTGAACTGAGTTGATTACGAAAAAAACAAAAGGCAAATTCGAAAATGTAGAAGAGTAGATCCAGACAAGAATTCAGAAATAAAATATGAATAAAAGAAGAAATGGTTGAAGGTGAATAGAAAAAGGAAAATGAAGAGAGGGAGACAGATAGACAGAGACAGAGAGAAAGAGAGATGGAAAAGGCAGTATAAAATGAAATAAATATCTCGTTTTTTTCTGATTGACACCATCATGTGATCGCTCTCTAAGGTTGGAGGCGAAAAGTAGCCGTCCTGAAAGGCAAACTGACAAAGAAATATGCTTTTAACTTCATCAGATACCATGGCACGGGGTTGGACGGCGAAGTGGGTAGGGATCTAATAGCAATGCAAGAAGACAAAATACAGTGATGTCAGAATGAGCAGCGGCAGTGGGGGTCGGGGACGGGGGTCGAGGATGAAAGAAGGTGGAACGTTGGGAAAAAAGGGAGAATAGAGAAAAATTGGAAAGGAAAAATTCAGAGATGAAGTGTTTTTCGTATTCCATATAGTTTTCCTCGTCAGACTGTTTTCCCCATTGAACAAACGTAGCCACCGAAGTTGGCAAGAGGTTCTTTCCCCTTTTATATGTGTACAAGGGGTGTATTTGGGTGTTTCAGCACTCTTGGCTATACTGTTTTGTCTACAGAGTTCGAAAATGGCATCAATACTCCACAAGATTCCTTTATTTTTGAAAAAAAGCTCTTTTTTTTATTTTTTTGGTACATTTTTTGACCGCTATAGTTTAAATAATGTTATTTAGATTTTCCAAAATCTAGACGTTTCTAGATACCTTTTTTTACCTTCTCTATTTTAGAAGTTTTTCGGGGAAAACGCTGATGATGTAATGAAAAGAATTCATCATGAATTCTTGAATGACTCCAAATTTTATCACTACTTCTTTGATGTTTTTCCATTACATTTCGTTTGCTATTGTCTGAAGCCCTACGGAAAAGTCTTTCCATTGTTTCATAAATTGATTCAAAATATGGTCTACATCTTTGTTGTTATCAACTCAACGATTCGATCCAGCCAAACCTCTTTTGTCCGAAGTTCTGAGACAAGAATGTTTTTATCATCCTGTATATTATTCCGGTTGAGCATAATTCTTTGATGTGCTTGTTGCATGGTTCTCGATTTGCAGATCCGTCTCTTCGTTAGGTTCCATGTTTCAGCTCCATAAGTGACTATCGGGAGGATGCATTGGTTGCATACTCTTCTTTTTAGGATGATCAGGATCTTCTTTTTAAAGTTGAACTTGCTCTGCCAAAGACTTGCCATCCTCGGGTGATTCTTCGCTCGATTTTTTCTTCTTTTGATGGTCGCATGGAGATTCGTTGTCCCCAGTAGATGTAATGGTCTTCGAGAATTATGCCCAACCTCACATGGAGAGACCACAAGACAGAACAATGCATTCGGGAGAAGACAGGTGTCAGAGACATCATAGAATCCATTTGAAAACTCAAATGGCAATGGGCTTGCAATGTCGCAAGAATGGCAGACAACCGATGGACATCACAACTCATGACATGGATCCCAAGAGATCACATGCACAACCTAGACCGGCAGAGAATTAGATGGAGAGACGAGCGAGACAAATTCAGAAAGTAGTGGCTCCGCGACGCTCACGATAGAGAAGTATGGCGAATCCAAGGGAAGGTTTATGTCCAACGACGAACATTAAGAGACTGATGATGATGATGATGATGATGATGATGATGATGATGATGATATTTTCCGGGTTGGTATCTTCGTTTTTTTATCAACACTACATTGTTAGCACAACGTTCTGTTCGATTCATTCTCTACTGTCTGAATCTTTGAGATGAAACATCTTCATTATTCCGTGGACATATTCCACACATTATTCGGACGATTGTCTTTGTATTTGCCATTTTCAACACTACGTTGTGACCAACGCCTGCGTCGACCTTTGTCAAGTGTATGTTGCATCGAGTCCTCAGAACATGCGGAATATTTTTCTTCTCGTCGTCCTCTTCGTCGTTACAACCACAATCAAAGACACACCCAAAGATGTCCTGTGAAAGATCATTAGTAAGTTGAGTTTATGGAATCTTTTAGAATCATACGCCCTCGCCCTAGCGGCACAAGCAATCTTAAAGCCCCCTCTATAACCTCTACGAGGGATCGAATAGCGCTCCTTAATGCAGTCCAAATGATACCAAGAAGAATGTATAGACCTTGCAAAACTTCCACACTCCACTTCGATTGGCTAACATCACGCCCTCCACCAATGATCAACCAACTCTCGGTAATGGGACCCATAGACATCCACGGTTACTTTTTCAGGGAGTAGTAAATATATATATATATTCTGGGGTTAGTGGAAAGTATACATTTAGTGAAGGGCCAAAAGATATATTCGGATTTTGACTTTCATGTAAGAGACTAGGGAATATCTAAGCTGTGGCTTGTCTTGAGCTGTCACTGTCAGTAGTCATCCTCTAATTCCTTACCTCTCTAAGGTTTCAATTTTCAACACTTCATCCTGGGGAGAGCAAAAGTACCATTTGCATCCCTTACCCTAGCGGACACCCTGCTTCGAAGAAATAAATATACCAATCCAAAAGAATCGTTTGAGTCGATGACAGAGTCTTGAAATAATAGTTAAAAATGAAAGAAGAAACACATGAAGAGGGACAAAGAATCAATCGGTCGGAAAATTGTGTTGATAACACCGACGGTGAAGAAAATATTCCGATCAACATATGACAATGAAAGGCAGGGAAAATGAAAAGAAAGAAAAATCAAACAAAATGTGAGAGAAGACGATGAAAGAATGACAGTAGCAAGCAAGAAAGAGCAAATAATGAACTAAGAAGGAAAAAAAGAAATAGAAGGAAAATGACAAAGGGGTGGGGAAGAAAAGGAAGAAAAAAGGAAAGGAAGATAGAAAGGAAGAGAGAGAGAAAAGAATTCAAATAGAAAAAGAGGCATATTAATAGAAAGAAAATAAGAAAGATTTTTTTCAAGTGAAAACAGAAAAAACACCATAAGAGAAAGATACAGTGGAATATGAGGAAAAAAAATCCAAGGAGAAAGAAAGAACAAAATATAGAAAGCGGTGAAAAAGGAAGGTAGAAAGAAAGGTGATGGAGAAGAAGAAAAATGTTTATTTGATGAAAGGAAAGGAGAAAACATCTAGGGTATAAAAATGGGAAGAAAGAAAAGAAGAAAAAACAAACGAAATATGAGAGACGACGACAGGAGAAAAAGGATCTAAAAAAGTAGTATTAAGTAAGTGAAAAGTAGTAAAGAAAAAAGAAAGGAAAAAAAAGAAAGAACGAAAGAGAGAGAGAGAAGCAAAGAAAAGAATTGAGTAAGAAAAGAAATTGAAATAAGAAATATAGAGTTATTAATATAAAGAAAATGACATTCAAAAAGGAACTTTAAAAAAATAGAAAAAACAACAAAAAGAAAGAGATGGAAGATGAAAAAGAGAAACAGAGAGAAAGAGAGGAAATTAAACGAGAGAAAAAAGAATGAAAGACGAAAAAAGAAAAAAATGAGAGCGAAAAATGACAAAAAAAAATAAACACAAGAAGCAGAAGAACGAAGGAAGGAGAGAAAGAAAACCAAGAAGAAAGAAAAACGTTCAGCCAGCGAAAGAAACGGCGTAGAAGAAGAAAACATATGGCGAATAGGATTTGAAAAGAGAAAAAAAGCGACAAAGGAAAGAAGGTAAGACAGAAAAAGGCAGCCAAAGAATCTATTAAGAAAAGGAGAGAGACGGAAAAAAAATATCTAACTGGTACATTTCAAAGCCGACTTTCCAACGCCATTGTTGATAGATCCGTTGGTTTGTTGGACAGGAAACACTGTTAAGTGAAGCCGGTTGTTGATGGCGTGTTAATCCGGTTTTGACAACCAATCGAAAGGCAAAAGGCAAAACAAGCAATAAATAAACAAAAGGAAACGTCGAATAAATAAACAAGTCAATAAATAAATTAGTAAATGGTTGATGGGGGAAAAAAAGTGTTTTACATAAATGCAATAGAAATGAGAGAAAAAAAAATTGGTGAAGAAACTCGTGAAGGTTATGAGAAACAACGAGGGATGAGAAAATAAGACAGAAAGGTCTTATTATTATTGATTTTTGACTCATATTTTCTTTCGTCTTAATTTTTTAGTTGCTTTTTATCGCAATTTACTCGGGCCGTCAGTTAGAGCGAATAAACTGCGTGGATCGGAAATAAAGTATAAGTTTCCGGTGAGAGCGAATCCAGGTCAAAAGGTATCAGGATAAAAAAAAAGGGACAGAAGTCAAAATGCAAGCATTTTTTTTTCCAATTTGATACTTTTAAATGAAATGAGTGATATTCAAGGATACTTTTTCTACAAATGAAATAAGTGACATCTGTTAATCCCTGCTTTGATATGACCCCTAAAATCTTACAAAGTCTCTAAAAAGTTTAATTTTTAATCATAACTTAAAGGTATAACTATAACCTTGTCTATTTTCGCCGTCATGAAATGGTTTCATCATTGCCTCCACTCAATAGTGTTACTTGAATGTAAAAAAAATCACCACTTATTTTTTTGTTAAATCTGGTAAAAATTTAAAGAATAAAATCATAAAAACAACTTTATTAATTTTCAAGTTGGACAGAAATATTTCATTGATACAAGTTTGGGGTTGATCAGAGATCGGAATTACTCGGAAAGATTTTTTTATTCTAGTCAACTTTTCTTGACTACGTGCAAGACCTGGATCTAACGAATGTTTCGGATCTAGAACTTCGAAATATGCTTTTAGCCATTTTCAAGGTCTGGGAAAACTATAAATTCTGATCACTTTTTTTTTTTTTCTTTTTGATATTTTGAACTCAGCACCATAGCGTTTGTGCATTATGATGACATAACGCCCTAAGCGACATGTTGTTAGATAAATCTTGGTCTAATCGACATTTTTACATTAATGGCCTTGGAACTTACTCTACAAAACCCCATTGAAAGTATTTTCTGTATCTTCCTTGTCAATGGAGCTCATTGTCCCAGTGATTGAGGATATGGTAATCAGTTAATGACAGATCTGAAAGATATGAAAGATGAGGCAAAGCTTAGAAATTCATCAAACCTCGCTTTTGCAGCGTCAATTGCGCAACGTGTATTTTAATGGTACAAAAGTGATTCCTACAATTGAAAAATACTGGCTTCCTTTCACACAGTTTTCGGGCCTCAAAGTTGACCTTTGTCTCAGGCCCTGATTAAGCTTAATCCGGAGCTTTTAAAAAACGGTAGTTATTCTTACGAACTATACATGCAGAGTAATTTAATATTCATTGCATTCTACAGAGCAAAATGACTAAAATGTTTGAGGAGAAAAACCTGCCTTTGTGTTTGGGATAACATTATAACTGATCATTCAGCAGAAATGGCCACGAGAAGGTCGGGAAAAGAACCAGTTAAATGTAAAATATATCCATGTTTGTAGACGTAGGTTCGAGAAGTGGAAATGAAAGAAATACCAAAAGAAAATGAATATATGCATTTTTACAAAGACTGGAGAATGTATCGTCCGAAACCTTTCGTGGACCATGACAAAGGTGGACGTAATAGTTCGAAATAATATAAGAAATAATGAAAACACTTCTCAGAGCTTCAGACAATAGAGGAAAGGATCAGCCGAAACTTTGTGTTAGTAAATTGAAATGAAGACTACAGTCCGAAATGATACATGGAATGCACTAAACCAACATTAAATTAAGACTGAACCAACGTAATATTCTGGTTGCGCTGGCACAAGTATACCCGAATCTAAAAAAAAAACCCTCATTTTTTTTCGCGAAAAAAAGCATCTTTTGCAAAAATCAAAAAGGTCATCATCCTTTTAAAAAGATTTTTCTAAAACAGGGGTCGCATGCGTGTATATAAGTCTTTGCAACGACTACTATCATTTCATCTGAAAAATTGTCCCCTAGAAATATTCTTTTATTCGAGAAAAGGGCATTTTCTTACAAAGGCTCCAGAAGACATTGGTTGTGCATTTGCAAAGTTGTAGACCAAAAGGTTTCTTCGATATCACTGACATAAGATTAAAAGAGTCCAAAAACTCCATAAGATATGCTTAAAACAAATTTTTTAATCGAAAAATAAATGTTTTTAGGTCTCAATCAAATTTGAAAGTTATAGATCTAATATGGATGCCTGTTAGCGGTTAGTTAGACTCCTCAAAAGATAACAACGACAAAAGATTTCTAGAACCTACAACGAAAAATGGTCTTAGAAAATCTCACGCGAATTAGCAAGATTTTTAAGCAAAAAGGGTTCCCCGAAAAAAATCGCGAAAATTCTTTAATTAAAAAAATTCCCAGTATCCCTTAGGGGTCAAGTAGAGAACTCGTGTGGATTTACAAGGTTCTCAGCCGAGTAATGTGTTTGGTATCACTGGCATAATATCAAAAGAGTTCATCCCCCAGAAAAAGTTCCATTCCAACAAATGTCAAAATAAAATCTGAAAAATGTTTTTAGAAGACGTCTGGTGGAGTATTGATGCAAGATTGAAAGGAAGGAGGCAAAATGGTGAGTCTGAATATAATTGTATAGACACCCACGTGGCCGCAGACCCCACATCCGAAATCGCTTATTCAGATTAAGAGATACAAATGAGGAGGTAAAGAAGTAAATGTACGAAGCGAATTCCAAAGATCGAATACAGCATGCAACCTGAGGAGGGTCGAAGAATGTATTGGCTGGAAAGATTAACACAATTGTCTGAATGAAATACGGAAAAACAAAAATATATATATGAAAAAATCATTCTAAACAAACCGTACAATGTATAACAGTGTAAGGATAAAGAATAATCGGCTGGAGTTTTAGAATAAGGTCACCATGGATGAAGACAGTGCCCCCATCAAATTGTTAGATACAAAAACCGTTGTAAATTTATTTGCTTGTCGATTGGTTGGTTTCTGTCACGTTGACACGATACGATAGAGAGTAACGGGTAAAGCGAGGCTCTGCTATGTTTGTGTTTTCGGATCTACATCACTGTATCTTGTACTACAGCTGCTGCTGATGTCATAGTCGTAGCACAGAAAGCAATTTCGAAAAGTGTTATTTTTTTCACATATTGAGATTTTTAAAAATTGAGTTTTACCCGATTCTATTGGCTCAAATTTTTCAAATTATAAAAAAAAGAAATAACAGAAAATATTCCGTGAACCATTGCTCACCTTTCTAAAAATTGAGATTCATTGAGATCATTTGGAGATATTGTGTGGTATGGATATAGAGCTACAACGTAAGGGAGGTAACTGTGCATGGATCTTCCCTTGAATTTTTATCACTTCTTCCGTAGTCGTTTGCCCATCTCCCCATAAAACTTAATTCAGATTCATTGAGAATTTTTGGAGTTATCGTAAGGACAGGTAGACAGACAGACAGACGGACTGATGGAAGTATGAACGAACGGACAGACACAGGTGATTACATGTACACCTGTACCAGCGAAATGAGAGAAAAGATCAAAAACGACATCGTATTTATCATTTCTTGATCATTTCAGCGAATAAAAATGGGGCGAGGTTCGTATCTTTTATCTAAAACTCAATTGGCGGATTTTCAAGGAAAATATATTTGGAGAATAAGTACATGTGCTTATTTCTCCACCCTTTTTTTCACATCTGTTCTCACCTGGCACTATTTGAGTGAAACCGTCGCAACCGCACAAAAACATCTATGCAAATATCCACCTCAATCTCTACCTACGTATCATCTACGTCTCATTGATCTATCGACTTCTACATGTTTCTGCTATTCTATCAAACAGTTATGTACTAAAAATCAGACACAAATCCCTATATAATATAGAGTCATTTATAATAATCTATAAATAATTATCTAAAGAAAATAAGCTGAATTCCATTAATTTTTGTTAACATCATCATCATAATCAGTCTTTTAACGTCCGTCGTTCGACGTACACCTTTCCCAGGATTCGCCACAATTCTCTATCATGGGCGTCACGGGGCCAGTATTTCCTGAATGTGTCCAGTTGATCTATCCATCTTCTGTTCTGTTGGCCTCGGTTTCTTATGTGATCTCTGGGGATCCATGTTGTGTGATTTCCATCGGTTTAAATTTTTGTACAGCTCTTCAAATCGCGTAAACTATCTTTTTTTATAAGGGCTGAAAACTTTGCAAGAAGAGATGGCAATGTATTGGAACAAAAGGCTACCTATAGTTGCCCATGGGACATTGAATGATAATCAAAACAAGAGAAAATTTACACATTATATCAAAACAAAGTATATGAACAACTGGGGAAAACACTGGTGAAAAATACATAAATTGCATTGACAGACATTAGAAAATAAGTGACACAAAAAATCAAAAAGTTTTTCAAGGTTTAGTGTTTGAAACTCAAGAGTAAAGACAAGGGTGAAAGATATTATACATACAGATAGTCGAGCAACAAATATGGAGATGGGCTGAAGATGAAGCAAAAGGCTGCCGCTTATTACCCATCGAACATTAAATGCAGTAAGAAAAGATCAGACACAACACAAAAAGTTGAGATAAAAAGGTTTTCCGGTAAGTCATGGCAGAGGTTTGCGCAATCATTATGGAAGAAAATGTGAGCCCTTTGTCCAGCAGTGGGCTTGTGATTACTGCTGCTGTTGCTAATGATAATATATATATATATATATATATATATATATATATATATATATATATATATATATCATATTGAACAAACATTGCTACCAAAGGTGCCAAACGGTTCTATCTTTTGTTTATATGAGGATAAGCTATTTTGACCTTTTTAGGGGCTTATTTTGACAGGTGTATTGATAACATCAACATTCTCCAGAATCTGCATGTTTGTAGATATTTTCTGCTATATGTTGGATTTTTCCCGTTGAAAACGCCAGTGATGACATCAGTTGAATTTTCCCTGACCGTATCCATTCTCCGATGGAATCTTCTTTTCCATGACTTCAAATTTTAACGCCACGAAGGTTCAATTAATGTGATGACGAGTTTTTTTCTTTTATTCATCCACCTTTTTCCTTTTTTTCTCTTTCTTTTTTTCTATTCAGCTTTCTGTTACCTCCTTTCTTTCACTATTTCTTTCGTTTTACTCTCGTTTGTTCCTAATTCATTCTTTCTTTTATTCCTTCTTTTTTTTGTAATTTCTTCGATCCATTTATGTTTTGTTCGTTCGCCCTTTTTCCTCTCTTTCTTTCATTTTTTCTTCCTTTCTTTCTTCTGCTCATTTTTTCTTCCACCCAACCATTCTTATCCCACTGTCTCATTGGTTTCCTTTTTTTCTGTCCAATAAACACCTTTTTTCAAAATGGCCAAACTAGACGACTCATCCGTCTCATGCAAACCACAAAGCATTAACAGTATATTTGCCTCACTGAATGGCCGTTGGTAGGTACTTAATATGTTCTCAATTTAGACTCATATACATCACACTCAAAATTCGGAGGCTAACGAAAAAAGAAAAAGAAAGAATTAAACAAGGAAGACTATTTCTTTCACCGTCCCAATCATTTATTCAAGCGTGTTTTTTTTTTCACTCAGTTATTTCTCATATTCGATAATTTATTTTGTTTTTTTATCTAAATTACCGAACTTTCCTTTTTCTCATTTTCATTCTTTCATTTCCTTTTTTATATTCTTTATTGTTTACGTATCTGTAATCGTGTTTAGTTGTTTTTTTGTTTTCATTCTCTCTTTTCTTCCTTTTTTCTTTTTTATATAACTAACTTCTTTTTACATTTTTGGCTCGTCTTTCCTATATTCTCACCTTCTTATACTTCTGTCTTTTCGTTGCTTATTCCCATTCACTTTTCTTTCTTCTCTATCTCTTTTTTCTTAGCTGATCTAATCTCGGACTCCTTCTTCATAATATTCGTCAATTCAAGCGTCAGCTCATTCGTTCATTCATTCATTTTTTGAGTCTGTCTTCTTAGACAAATTATCTCCCTTTGAGTCAAATCTCCTATCTTTATTTTTTGCAACTTCCGTTTTCTTCATTCTTTTTCTTATTATATATTGTTTTGTCATCTGTAACCGTGTTTGTTGCTCTTCGGTTATATCTCTTTTGTTGAACATTTTCTCCTCTTCTTTCTTTCTCCTTTTACAACAAGCGCCTTCTTCATTTCTTTCTTTTCTTTCTTTCATTCTTTCACTTTGTTTCCTTTCTGTTAATCGCTTTTTCCCATACGCTTTTCTCCCTGTCTCTTTTCTTTTCGAAGCTGAATCAATCTCACTTCTTTTCCTTGACGTACCATGTTCCTTTTAGCCTCTGTTTCTTATTTTTCTACCATTTAAACGTCTTTTCGTTCATTCACTCTTTCACTTCTCTCTCTCCTCCAACAATTTATCTTCTTTTCATTAAAATTTCATAACTTTCTTTTACTCGCTTCAAATATCAATTTTGTTCTTCTCCATATTTTTTCATTTATTTCTTAATCTATAATTGTGCTAGTTGTTTTTTTTTTACTTTTCTCGTTTGATGTTCGGTCTAATGACCTCATACATTTTTCCCCTGTTTCTCTTTTCTTCTCTCCCTCTCTCTCTCTCTCTCTCTCTCTCTCTCTCTCTCTCTCTTTCTCTCTCAATATACATACACACACACACACACACACATATATATATATATGTATATATATATATATATATATATATATATATATATATATATATATATATATATATATATATTTATGTATATATATTTCTTTCTTTCATACTTATCCATTCACTTTTTATAAATCTTCATCCCCCCCCCCTTTTTTCTTTCCTTATTTATTCATTCATTGTTGTCCATCTGGTTTTCTTTTACTTCCTGTCTTTCCTTCATTCTTTTCTTCTTCCTTCCTATTTTTCATTGATTTTTTTCTTTTTTCTGTACAGCTTTTCCTTTCTTTCTTTCTTTCTTTCTTTTTCCTTTCTTTCTTCATTGCCATTTTTCTTAATCTTTTTAAAATTCTTTTTTTGTTATCTGTAAATCTGTTTGTTTAAATATATATATATATATATATATATATATATATATATATATATATATATATATATATATGGCGCTCGGTCTAATGGCCCTGTCGATTGTCATGAAACCAGAGCACCTGCTAAGCGTTCTCGTTTATTTTCTCACCTTTTGTACGCACCGGGACACGATGCAGCCAAATCAAAGGGCGTTGATTGTGTGAATTGTAGCCCTGGCAGGCCAGACAATAGGCAAAAACGGAAATGACGTATGGCCACGTCATCTGCTGACTGCTAATCACACATCTACGTAGGGCTGCAATGATGGACGACTGGCAATGAAGCCGTCAGCTTTGAACAAGCAACGCCCCCAGCTTGCTTTTATCTCTCATTTATTTGATAGCTTCTCTTTTCTTTTTTTTGCATTTGTTTTTTTCATATTTCTTTTTGACTTTTCATTTTTTCACTCCAGTCACTTCTTAGGGTCTTTTTTTTTTTCTTTTTTTTTTTCATTCTCTCTATCCCTTTTAGAGTCTCTGGTTTCTACCTTTCTTTTTTCGTTTTATTCATTTGTCTTTTTCTTTCTTTTGATCCATTGCTTTCGATCCTTTTTCTTTCTTTTTCGTTCTTCTCTTCTCTTTTTCTTTCTCTTTTTTTCTATCCTCTTCTTTCTCTGTCTCTTTCTCACTTCTTTTCTCTCTCTTTCTTTATTTGTCTCTTCCTTTTTCTTTCTTACTTTTTCTCTTTCTTCCCTTGTCTCTTTCTTTCTTTTTCCTTTTTCTCTTTCTCTTTTTCTTTTTCTTTCTTATTCCTTCTCTCAATTTCTTGTACTCTCTTTTCTCTTTCTTCCTTTGTGTCTCCTTCTTTCTTTCTTCGTCCGTTTCTTTGTCTCTTTCTATCTCCTTCTTTCTCTTTCTTATTCAGTTTATTTTGTTTTTTTCTTTTTTGTTTCGTTTCCTCCTTTCTATATCCATCTTCCTTTGTCCCTTTATCTCCCTTCCTTTCTTTCTTTTTTGCTTTTTCTCGTTTTTACTATGTCTCTGCCTTTCTCTTTCATTCTTGTCTCTTTCTCTCTCTTTTTTACTTCGTCTCTTTCTTCCTTTGTTCCCTTCTCCCTCTCTTTCTCTCTCTCTCTTCCTTTCTCTCACCTTCCCTTTTGTACGTCTCTTTCTTTCTCTCTTTCTCTCGTTCCCTTTCCCAGTCTAACTCTATACCTACCATTTATATTCCTGTTCAAGTCAATGTCGTTCAGAAGTCGACCATTGATTTTTTTTTTACCAAACAATTCATTGTGTGTCGCCCGTAGAGGTCGATTCCAGGTTTACCGACATAATCCGACAAGGAAATCAGCCAAAAACATATTTCATGCCAAATAAAGCATATTTCAAGAAACTTCTCCTTTTTTTTTAATTCTCCAATATCTTACAAAACTGATAATCACTGACCCTGGACCCCAGTACTACAAAAGAAGGGGGAAAAAAACACTTATGATATCAGCCAATAAGTGGCGTAAACTGAACTTTTACTGCATTCTACATTCCCTTTCCGTCCAAACCATTTCCCTAAAAGAGTTTTGTCGAGATCTGTTGATTCAATGAAAGAGTCAAGGTGCACCTCTTATCTAACAGCTGATGAATCCATGACATAACAGATCTTTGGAATTCATGAATACGATAATATACCCATGCAGCCCTACCTCGTTTAACGCTAATTCTTGTTAGTTTGTTCGTAATTTTCAAATTTTTTGTGATAAACTTATCAATGTTAAATTTCTGAAAATAATAATGGACGGTAGGAGACAGCACCATGGACATTTTCCAAAATACCTATATACTGTAGACTTCGGTTAACGTGTCATTTGTGTATGAGAATATACACATATATATACACGATAATTTATCATATAGCGATATACGTCGACAACTAGTGATATTTCACCTGCCCCGGAAAGTAGATACCACATGAGATATACAACACTGATCCATTTCATCTTGCCGAGGACATTAGATATCATAAAGTGATAGCTGGCGTAATATTTTCAGTGGAATAGCTCTGCGTATATTATGATAATAAATTGTACGCTAACATGTGAGAAATAGTCGTGGATTATACCAAATACAATATATCTTGCAAAGATTGCTGTTTCTCAGCAAGTAGACGGGACTTTTTTTTTATCCATTATGAGGGAAAATGGCCTGCAACTCAAAATACAAACGGTAAACCAAGAAATATCACCCGAACAGTTAAGATTGGTTTCTTCAATTTCTAACCCAGTCTGGTTGGCTGTATATGTTCCACGTGTACGAGCCGCACCGAGTCAGCTGAAAATTAAAGCATCTACTCCTTATTCATTTACAAAAATCTTTTTAAAGTCCTCCCTAATTGGTTTTGAGCTAGTTGAAGGGGGTTCATTTCGCAACGGAAGTTTTTGCAAAAATCGATCCCCAGTTTTTTTTTTGGGGGGGGGGGTTAACCCAGACTCTGTACTGATTACTGCCCAACAAACAGCGATAGAAGTAACTTATTCATTGATCACCCTTTATTACAATGTTTTGATTGATCCCCCCCCCCCATGCTGCCAAAATATGTTGGTCACGTGACAGTTTCTCTCTATTAACGCTTCGTTATAATAACCTCGTTCAGCACCACAATTTTTAGGAACTTATCAAGAGCGTTAACAAAAGTATTATTGTATACTTTCGACAGTATCTGTGTGTGTGTGTGTGTGTGTGTGTGTGTGTGTGTGTGTGTGTGTGTGCTTGGAGCGGGGCAGGGGTTAACTCTCGGTGTACACACATTAGAACACCATTTTGTTTGGAAATACTCACTCTCTTTCCGTGCCTTAGCGTATATATTAGGTTTCCCACCATTTTAATCATCGTCCGTTCTTTACTTGTCAGCGGTTAATTCTACCCACAGCTGACAACGGAGATTAATTCCTATTTGTTTCTCTCGTTTGCTTCTTCACCTATTGTCCAGGGTTTATTGATGGCTTCAAGCACGCCATACACCTTTTTGCTTTGTGCCTTGTATTTCTCGTTCAACATTTTATTTTTTTTGTCTTCTAGTTATTGTTGTACTTGCTTATTTCCCCGCTCGTTCTTCTCGTCTGTTCAGTGAAGTCTCGCTTTATCTCTATAGAGTCTTTCTTTCTTTCTATTTTTTTTCCTACCAGACTTCTACTCCTTCTCTGTTTTTCTCGGCCTCTTTTTTCTGGTCAATGTTTAATTCTCTCTTGATTTCTTTCCCTTTCCTCGCTGTTTTTCAGACTCTTTTTTTTTTTTTTTTGCGTTACATTCCCACCTTCCTTCTTTCTTCCTTTCTTAATTCTAACTCTACTTATCGCTTTTTCAGCCTCTTTCCTCTTACTTACATTTCATTCAGTCCTGATTTTTTTTCCTTTTTTCCACCCTTCTCACAGCTTCTTTCGTCTCGTTTACGTTTCATTTTCCCAAACTTTCTTTCTTTCTTTCTTTCTTTCTTTCTTTCTTTCTTTCTTTCTTTCTTTTTTACCTTCTCTCGGTCTCTTTCTTGTATATGTTAAATTCTCCCCTTCCTTCTTTCATCCTTCCTCTCTTTCTTTCTTTCTCTCTTTCCTCCTCTTGGTCACTTTTTTTGTTCAAGTTTCATTCCCTACTTTTATTTCTTTTTTCCCTTTTTTTCTTTTCTCCTTTCTTTATTTCTTTCTTTTTTGCCTTCTTTCAGCCTTTTTCTTCTTGTTCAAATTTCATTCTTTCCATCATTTTCCTTTCCAACTTTCTTTCAGTCCATTTCTTCAAGTTCATGTGTTATGTTTCTCTCTTTTCTTTTTATTCTTCCTCAATTTCTGCTATTTTCTCTACTTCTCTTCTTCCATGTCGACTTACCCCACCCTTTCTTTTTTCGTTCCATTTCTCTTCCTTTCATCTATCTTCCAACGCCGCCTCTGTTTCTTCCTAATTTGCTCTCATTCTTTCTATCAATCTCTTTTCTTTTTATCTTTTTTTTTTCTCCCTCTGTTTCGGTCTTCCTTTTTCTCACGAACTTCTCTCCTCCGTCTCTATCTTTTAAAACTCGTCGCTTCTTCCAAACATCTCATTCCACTTCTCTCTTTCTCTCGTTTCCAATTTCACCAACTGTCTGACCACACACGTGGTCAAGGAAAAACATTAATTATATCCATACCCGTCACATAAAGGGGAGAAAAACAATCTTCAATCACGAAATAATTGATAGACTCGAGTCTTCCGTTAATTTTCGCATAAACAATTAATATTCTAATTACGGAAACCAGAGACGTCTCCGACAAGTCCCAATCGAAGTCAACATGCAAAGCTGCCCTTCTATCCCCCGCTACAGATCTCCACTTCAAGTATACTGTACAAGTAACTCTCCCTGTTCTCCCTTTTTTATGCTACACAAGTTATTTTAGCATTTGTAATTTTTTTTTTAATTGATGATTTTCTCTGGGAACGCCCCTTTCTCTCATGGGGTTAGCGTGCGATATTGTTACCCGTCGGGTAAGCCTGACACGTAAACACGTAAAAGATCAGACGCGTACTTGCGATCATTATTTGTAAAGAAGTATGGCTTATTAATGAAAGTAACTGTGCAGCTAATCGCATTTCACGTTTCATCCCCAGTGCCAGGCTGCAGATGTTCGTTAACAATATAAACAAATAAATAACCAAATGAATAAATGTAACTGGATATCCTTCCTTTGCGGAAACCTTTGTCAACTTCTCTCTCTCTCTCTTTACTCGAGATCGATCATGAAAGAATAAATGAAATAGTTCAGAGGAAGTCATTTATTACAGATATGGATGATCTAACACCCATTGTCTATGCGTGGACAAAACGCGATTATTCAACAACTGGCCTTGATATTAAGTTGATATTCGCCTGATATATTTGTGAACACACAACGTCGTCGAATCTAAAGTTGCATGGATCGGCTGTGATTGAGTTAACTAATGAATCATGATTATTCAATAACTGGGGATTGTACAATCGCCATATATATTAACTAACGAGTGAGACAATGCAGTATCAAGATAGAAGTTGTTTGGATCAGCGATTCTCGATAAATAAGAAAAAAAAAATTTTTTTCAAAAATTGAAGATAACTGATATTTTGTCATAAGTTTACACGAATTATCTCCCTTGAATTTCGCTTTGGAATTCGTAAGAATACAATTTGCATTAAGAATATGACGTTCGGATATTTTTTTTTTCTACATGTTTTGATTATTTAATACACAACGATTATCCGATAACTGGCCACTTCACGAAGTTGGCATTCGTCGGATAGATTAGTCAGCACTCAAGGTAATGTAGTGTTGATTTTCAAGCTGTTTGGAACAACGGTTCTCGAGGAATAGGATAAAATACATTTAAAAGATTATTACAGATATATCGTCATACGTTTACACGAAGAATCTCCTTTGACTTTTGCTCCGTTTTTTTTTTGTTTTTTTTTTTTGTTTTTGTTAGAATACAATTTGCACAAAGAAAATAGCCTATTGATGATAATTTTTACGGATCTTAACTATTTTTCAATAAAGGGCAGTAACTCTGCGTTTTATCAAATTATAATTCTAAAAATATATCTTCGTGCATACGTGCATACAGCGCAATTACTCGACAACCGGCAATCGTACGAAATTGGTATTCGCCAGATATATTAGTCAGTACACAATGACAAAATTGAAGTTGTTTGGATTAGTAGTTTTTGGGATATATAATAAAAATCCAAAGATTATGGATCTCTCTTCATATTTTCGCTGAATATTATAACTTGACTTCTGCATTACAGATTTTGTCTAAATTTAGATATAAATTATCTAGATTGCTAACTCTGAAATGAATTAACCGAAATACATCCGTAGTTCCGCATGATGGGCATATTTATTTTTGTTCATGTCAGATCAAACTGCAGGCGCCGTGTTTTGCTCCAAGGATATTAAGCGTGTGAATAAATATGTGTATGAATAGATGAGTCAAGGGAGAGTATTTCCCAAATTAACCAATTCACAACAAATTACGACAATTTCTGCCTTTGCAGATCCATTGGAAGCATCATTATAAATATCTATAAAGTTCCTATTCACCCAACCCCACGTTATAACAGGATGTGACAAAGGGTCTTTTGAACTTCACACGCGAACGTGTGGAGTAGGAACTTCTTCAAAAGATTTCCTCTAGTCCTTGCAACTACAGTTGCAAAGAGATAAGATCACTTGACTTGGTCACAGGGCGAACCCTGAACCCTAATCCCCACTAGCCCAGAATACACAGAGCAATGCCATCTGCGTCTGTCTGGTTAGAAATGATTTTCCAAAATCAATGATCAGCAAGCAATTTATAAAGATATCAGTAAAGCTTTGATAAGTTAAGCACAGAGCAAAGAGAACGTCGTCGTCGTCGTCGTCATCATCATCATCTTCATCATCATGAGTCTTTTAACGTCCTTCGTTGGACATAGACCTTCCCCAGGATTTGCCACACTTCTCTATCATGGGCGTCGCAGAGCCAGTACTTTCTGAACTTGTCTAGCTAGTCTCTCCATCTGATATTCTGCCGGCCTCGGTTGCGCATGATTTGTGGGGATCCATGTCGTGAATCATAATGTTTATCGGCTGTCCGCCATTCTTGCCACCTGGCCAGCCCACTACCATTTGAGATTTTTAATGGATTCTCTGATGTCCCTGACTCTTGTCTTTTCTCGGGTTTACTGTGCTGTCTTGTGGCCTCCCCATGTGAGGCCTAGCATAATTCTTTCTAGTGCAAGTTGCATGGTTCTCAATTTGCAGATCTGTCTCTTGGTTAGGTTCCATGTTTCAGCTCCATAAGTGACTATAGGGTGGATGCATTGGTTATACACTTTTCTTTAAAAAAATTTTTTTTAAAAAGAAAAAAAGGAGGGAACTCAACATACCGTAAATGAAGGACCCTATTTCCCGTTGTCGGGCATCAAGGTTAGTCGTTTGCTCTGACCGAAAAAAGATACTACAAAGTATACTCAACTCCTTACTCTGAATGATAAATATACAACTAACGTGTGTATACGTATTAATTTATTGAGTAGATCTTTGTTCGAAAAAAGTGTTTGATACCATCGGCAGAGCGGTTATAAAATAAGTAAAGATTTTTTCAATCATTCATTATAGATTGTACATTCTGTCTTGCTTTAAAAAATTGTTCATTTGAAAATCATTTTTGAGAGAAACAAAGTATACAATCGGTGGTAGAACACTGAAAGAATCGTGGCTCATTGTATATATATATATATATATATATATATATATATATGTGTGTGTGTGTGTGTGTGTGTGTGTGTATGTGTGTGTGCTTGTGTAAGTGTGTGAGTGTATGTAAGTGCACGTGTTTGTAAGTGTGTCTATGTGTATGTTTGTCCGTGTGCGCGCTCGAGTTTCTTATTTATTTATTTATTTTTCAGTGTTGTCGATGTAGAGCTGTGTGAGATACAACTTGTTGTTATGGAAGCCGGATTAATGAGGTTGTTGGTGAGAAGATAAATAGGAAAATAAAGCAAAGAAAACGGTTCTCAGATAAGGTGTTATCTTAATTTTTGTTTTTCTATCCTATCATAAGAATATCCCGTAAAATGAAACTTTAGCCAAAAAAAAAAAGAAAAAATATTTTCAAAATGTCAGAATTTCATTTTTTTTCCTTGCATTTCTGTTATTATCTTTCATTAATTCCTTCTTCTCTGACATTCTGTTTCTAGTTCAGTTTACATCTTGTGTAACACAGAAAGCTGCGAAGGAGAAATAAAAAGAAATCGGCGGTTCTTAGCACCTTTTTTTTTCTTTCTTTTGGCTCCTTGCCTCTCCTCGACGGAACCAAAAAGTTAACGAAATTTAGTAACTGATAGAACCATGTTGATATGATTCGTTTGTTTTTAAATCCTCAATACGGTTACATGTTAAGCAACTGATGACCCCAACTAGGAACATAATATCTCACTCTTTTTAAAATATTTAAGAAAAAAAAAATAGAATAATGAATTGGATTATCAGATATTTGGAAAATAATTGACTGAAATGACATATACATACATATATATATAAGACCTAAAGCCAGAAACCTTTCTAGATTTATGTATGTATATATATAAAAGACACTTTAACGTAGCGTTGCTCTTACCATTGAGCTAAACAGCTGCCGGTAATGCAAAGGCCTAAATGACTGCCCTTACTCCAAATTTCGTTTATTCTTGGTCTTTATCTACTGTATTTGTTTCCTTCAATGCGACAATTATGTTATTAAGAAATCGATATATATATATATATATATATATATATATATATATATATATATGCATGCCCACGTATTATAGATGTATTGTATAATTTTGAAACTCGATTTGAAATGGCCTCCCGTTATTACACGATGAAGCATAATCTAGCATAGACAGCATAAAACGGAAACAATTAAAGAAATTGGACCGGTGCAGGGATCGAATAGGTAGCCGTTTTAACGGAGCGGCACTCTTGAAGCATTGAGTTAAACAGTCATGAGCAATGCTAAGGCCAAAAAACTACTTTATCAACAAATTCCTATTTTGTTCATTCACTGTCTATATCTGCCCTATTTGTTTCTCAACGCATACGATTATATTAATCAGAAATTTATGTTTAATCCGAAAGAAATAACTATTGATGCTGTGTATTACTTTCGAACCATTGAAAAAATATTTTTTCAATAGTTATTTCTGTTGGATTATACACCCATTTCTTTACATATATATATATATATAGAGAGAGAGAGAGAGAGAAAGAGAGAGGGAGAAGGGGAGATAGAGACTATGATTTTACAATTTTCAAAGAATTAGATGGTACTCTGTGTTAATTCTTCTTTTTAGGGTAATCAGTTGTTTACCATGGAACCGTATAAGAGATTTGAAAACAATGATAATAAAGTAGCTGTAAATCAGGAAAAAGAATGAAAAAATTACATGAATTACATTAACAGATATTGGGGAAATAAGTGACTGAAGTGACAATATTTTTTGTGTTTAGTATTTAGAGCTCTAAAGCTTTCCAGACAATATATATATATATATATATATATACATATATATATATATATATATATATATATATATATATATATATATATATATATATATTAAGATAATCCAAAACAATGATTATTTTTCAAAATTAATGTGGGTAAAATCTGCAAGATTGAATTTTGTTTCTACAAGTATAGAGCGATTGATTGGCACCAAATTGGTGAGTATTTAGTGGTTTCTCCTTCCTTCATAATACTATTCTTCACATCGGACTAACACAAAGTTCTGCAAATCGACCAATAACAGCCAAAATTCTGAAAAAAATGCCTTTCTTGGTCAACAGATTCGTGATTACTCTATATGATTCTAAGCTGGTTTTTAAAAACCAATGAATTCAGGTCATATAGATATTTAAAATGTGTACCTGTTCGAATTCTTTAAAAATATACGGAGTAGAAACGAGACTTACAAATTGAGAATCATAATAACTTTACCTGCATAAAAAATGTAGGGAATTTTATCGGGGCAAATTTATTCAATTACTAATTAAGATTTTTGGTCAACTTTTGAAGGCTGCCTTCATCAAAGTGACATGAGATCTATTATACATTACATTTGCTATTTTTCTAATATATCCCCCAGATAAAATGCCTCAAACAAGATAAATCTTTCAGCATCAAGGTTCCCAAATTCAAAGTCTAGATGCCCTCGTACAAGTTCAATTCTATCAACGAAGGACTGACTATATCCACCAGTCTGAATCAGGAAAGCTTGAGAGTGTTGAAAAACCTGGGAGTTGGCTTGCATCCCAACACAACCGATCGATTCTTGCAGCAGGGAACCTTCGTAGATTTTCGATTGCAACAAATCATTGAGGGAGAATATCACAAGATAGCGTGACAGTGATGAAATGAAAGAGGATATACTCAGAACCAACATACACAAACTCTTTGACGTTGCATTGAGCAACTACTGATTCCATGACCACTATTATCAAAAGAGATGATGGAAAATTTCTCATTGAACATGGAGACGTAAACTTTTGTAGCATAACTGGCATTGATGAAGTAACTTCTACTCAAGAAGAGGGAAAGCGCAGCAGAATGAGCATTGAAGATTTTTGCTTACAACATAACGATATCAACGAAAAAAAACATAACCAAATAAAAGAAAATATACAGAATCAGTAGTCATCTTTCAGTATAACACCATGGATCAAAGACCAGACTGCTTCAATATATTTCCACAACTAGCAAAACCTATGCCTGAATAAATTCAGATCGCCATTAAACAAGTTCGACTCCAACGCTAAACGTTACGCTTCTTTCACCTTGAATGCACACACACACACACACACGCACACACTATAACATGTTTCTTAGTGAACTCTCACATACACTCATTATCTATATTTTGTATATTTGAACAATATTTATATACAAAAAAATATTCTTTGCATGTGCTCTCTGTTGACCAATGTGGTGCCTTGGCAGACATAAAAAATATTTAAATCTGTGTTTGTTATTGCTTTGCCGAGGAGATAAACGTATTGAAAAGTTTGAAAATTATAACTCCCCTTTCAAAACATCCGATTCTCTACTATATAATACACTTGATGAACACCTGATCCAATTTTTGATCACTAAATCCACCCATCGCCAGACATGGACTGTATATAACAGACAGTTCCTTATATCTTCATCACCTTTTTTTTCTGAAGAAGTTTGGGTAAACTACCGAAACGTCAAATAAGATGAAAAATTGCATTCGTGCACAACGGTCAGATTGGATTATAAATTCACCCATATGCCGATTTAGATATTATGATGTATACATATACGTATATCTATGTGAACACGTACATATTTTTGTTGTGAGTAGATAGTCTGAAGATCGCATCTCCAGCATGAAACTCAGAGTCAAAACTAGAGTTGAACTTTCCATGTACATCCTTTATATATATATATATATATATATAATTAATGATTGAGTCATCCACTGACAGCTGTTTCTTTGTATTACAACTCTCCTGCGTGGCTATGGACTATTCAATATCCTTTCCACTACCACGAGGTAAGATTGAAACCTTCGCTTTAAACCCTGGGGGAGACATTTTACATTAAACCCAACGAAGAACTGGACGGTCAGTAGGACCAAATCAACCGATATATTTACTTACGCATAATTCCATATCTACCAAAGTGCTCCATTCCAAGGTTGGAAGAGCATTGCATTATAGCAATAGTCAGCAAGTGCCCTACCTAAGTGTGCTCAACCCGGAAGAAGGGAGCGTCTATTATGATAATGAT
>OY735209.1:15129062-15206562 GCA_963457665.1 Thysanoteuthis rhombus
TTGTGCCACACCAGTATTTTTTCCAATTGATATTAGCATGTATATGACAGGGTGCACAAAGATAACTGGAAATATATTTCACAAAAGCAAAACATTGAAAGTGAACTATTAATATGAAACAGTTTTTCACAGGAAAAAAATGGCGCTCTCTCATTTCAGCGGGTGATATCCAGAAAATGCTGGTCGTGCTTGGCAAGATTGCTTCAGATAAGAGCACACTTTGTGGATCAGGCAGGGTGATTTCTCTATTCATTGTATTAAAAAAGTACATCTAATCTGATGTTGGAACTAAAATAAAAACTTTCAAGTTTGCCACATTCAACTTGTTTTCTCCTTAATATAGCATATTAACAATAAATAAATTTCGTTTCGGCAGGCAACCATCAACGTCCAGTCGACAAATGTGTCCAGATTTTATGAATAAGTTATCGGCTGTTGTATACTGTTTTAAAGGTGAAAAGTGTTCGTGAGAAACAATAAAGGTATGAACGACAAAAGTGATGGTAAGGGCTGAAAAAAATACTAACGAAAGAGTTGGCGGAATGTGGAGAAAATGCAGGGAAGGCTGGAAAAAAAACGAACTTGGACGATTTACAAGTGAAGGCAGAAAGATACATGACAATGCTTGGCGTAAGAGAGAAACCTTGTGTCGCTTTGGGAGCAATTGTTCTGGAAGAATCAATCTTTGTTCAAGAAAGGAATTAGAATTCTTATATTCGCAGGATTAATTTTCTAACTTCTTATTTTAAATTTCTGCAACTCCCCAGCCCCGACCTCAATGCACCTCCCGCTTTTCTTTGTTTTGGAACGAAAATTTTAAAAAAAAAATTAACAACTCTAGTAAAGAATTTATATTACAAAGTTCTTAAAAATAAAGTCTTCTTTTCATTTAAGGGATTTATTTTTCCTGAAATTCAAATCTTGAAAAATATTTCAGTCGCTTGTATAGTTCTGTTTTTTGTAGGGGGACGTTTGTTTTCGATATTTTTTTGTTTTGTTTTTTTTCAAATATTTATATTACTTTCCCTTTTTGTCTTTCAACCTGGCCTATCATCCTATATTCTCAACCTCCCGAATAACCCATCTTTCGAATGTCAGTATATTTTAATTGTATTCGGATCTCTAAATTTAAATCGACAAACCCGGTTCCCTCCCCCTCTCTTTTTTTTTCTCTAAGCATTTATTATCTTTAATCTAAATGTTGTTCTAATCTCTTACAGCTTTCAGGTATTTTTTTGTTGTTCTTGTTTTGTTTTTATATACTGGGTCGTGGGTGGGTTTGAGTGTTCGTTGCAGATTCGAAAAATTGGGGTCTTCTTTTAACCGTTAATTGCATGCAAGTATGTATGCTGGTAGGCATGAACTCACTCTCCCTCCCCAAACACACGCACTCACACTCACTCTAACTAACTTTTAGAAACCTCCAACCAAAACTGTCATCATACGTTTCCTTCAGTTTTGGTCTGGGAACGTACGTATGTGTCACGCATATAGGCCGCACCCTACTATGTCTAGAAATAAACTTTTTTTTTATTATTAGAAAATCACCCCTAGATAGGTTTTAATGGAAAGTTCCAAGCCTTAGTTTAAGCCCGGTCGCATTCACGCCTCTTTATTGAAAATTATGGACTTTTTGTGATCACTGCCCAATAAAAGATGACAGAAGTAACTTATTCATTGATCACCCATTTTTCTATTTTCTTCTCTCCTTCTTTTGCTACTGCTTATAAGTGGGCACCGGCAGGATAGAATGTTTGCTTCAGATTCGAAAGATTGGAGATTTCTTTTAACCGTTCATGCAAGTACCGAGACTGATATACATGATCATGACTCTCTCTCTCTCTCTCTCTCTCTCTCTCTCTCTCTCTCTCTCTCTCTCTCTCTCTATTCACTCTATCTATCGATCAATCTATTAGAAACCATCAACCACAACTGTCAACATAAGTTTCTTCAGTTCTCAATTCGGTCTTGCTTGTTTTAGATGTATGTATAGATGATTATAAATTGCATCGCATCGTCGAGAAACTCTATTTGAAACGATCTCTCGTCAATACGCAGTGAATGTATCGTTTGGTCAAGACAACATAAATAGAAATAAACAATTAAAGAAAATTGGGTGGCATGCAGGAAAGTATGTGTACATGTATCACGCGTACAGGTCACACCAAGCGAGCTTGAGGGGTGGAAAATTTCAACTCTGACTCATTATCATATCTAGAAAAAAACTTTTTTAAAAAATCTTCCCATGTAAGTAGGATTTTTGTGGCTTCCAATTCGCAATCTAAGTTTTTGCTAAATCTGTCCATTAGTTTGTATCTGACAGCATTAAGGCTTACTTTCCTTCTTTTTTTAATTTGAATTTTTTTTTGTGACCAACCAAAAGCGACGGAAGTAACGTATTCATTGAACACTCCTTTTCCAATTTTTTTTTATTGATCACACCCAACACGGTATGCTATTAAAAGGCATTGATTGCATGACGATTTCTGTTGTATGACTAACCATAACTGTCTGTCTATTTTATCCTTTGCCTGTGTCGTTTTATATCTGTGTCCGTTCATATTTTTCTATCTATCTATCTATCTATCTATCTATCTATATATATATATATATATATATATATATATATATATATATATATATATATATATATATATATATATATACATATATATATATATATATACATATATATATATATACATATATATATATACATATATATATATATATACATATATATATATATATATATATATATATATATATACATATATATATATATATATACATATATATATATATATATATATATATATATATATATATATATATATATATATATATATATATCCATCTATCTATATCGGTCAATTCATGTCTGTTTATCTATCTTCCTATATTTTGGTTTTGGTTATAGGTTCAAACAAACATACAAGTTCTGTGTTCAGTTTTTCCAATCGAACACTGTATTCAGGTATACAACATGATATGATTGTTAATAAAAATTATCGTGCCAAATAAAACCTACAAAGAGATATAGCGTCAAGACGAGGGTCCGATGGTGGTGTGAATAAGCATTGAAATATAAAAAAAATAATAAATAACTTGCCAACAACCGAGGTTCCCTCCAATTTTTTGAAACCGGTGTGCGTAAAAATATTTTGTTAAACAAGTCTTCATCTTCGTCTAAAACAATTTTTCATTCACGTGTGGAATACATTCAAGACAGAAGTGCTGACTAGTGACATTTTGATCGTGGACAGAGCACACAGATACTTTGGCCGAAGAGCCGAAGGGCCGATCCATAGATTAATACTTCCACCATTTCTTACGTGTGCCATACTTGAGGTGTATGTAAATGGATCGAATCCAGTTTTAAATTGCATCCACTGAGATGAAATAACCTCTCTGTTTTTGAATTACCAGACGACCTAACAGTGGCAAAATACCTTTCGTGATTTCTCACTATTCACCAAGACAATGTTAAGACTCCAGGGAAAACTGTATGCATTATAATTGTGTCCCTCAGTCAGTTTTCTGGGGTGTTAGAGACCGTCAGCCAATGCTGTCATCAAAACTAACAACGATGTTTTTGTTTCAAGTTGATCCGGCTGTCTCACTTGCACAGGTCGTGCCAATGGAGCTAGAGGGTTGAAAATTTGAACATTTACTCCTTTTTATGTCTGTAATAATTTTAAAGATATTGTTAAAGATGACGATATTAGGAACTTATTTTGTTTGGCACCGATGTTACTAAATTGCAAATGTCTTTATAATTATCATATAAATTGTCCTTCATAGCATTTTCACAAAAAGAGTGTTTTTTTTTTCCCGAAATTCCCCCTGAAAACTTGGCGGGGGGAGTTTGCAATATAGGTTTATGCTAAATTGATCGGTTAGTTTTTGTCCGCTTCCTTTTTTATTTGAAAATCCAGCTTTTTTTTGGTGATCATTGCCGAACAAAAGGTGAAAGAAGTAACTTATTCATTGATAACCCTCTTTTCAATTTTTTTAATTGATTATCCAACCAAACTAGAAATTGGTTGCAAGACGGTTTCTATTGAGTGACTAACCAGACGTGTTTTCCTTCCTATTTGAAAACAACTTTCATCACTTGAGTCTTACGTTTTTTCAAATAAAAACCCTTGTTCTTTCATTCTTTTTTCTTTTTGATAAAATCTTTCCCTGTTTCGTTCATTTGTGCCATAATTCTTCTCCTTTTTTAATTTTTTTTTTCACTTTTTTCTTTCATCTCAAGATATCTCTATAATTTGGGCTTTTTTGCCTTTCTTTTCTTTCGCTCTTTTTTCTCTCCTTTCTTTCTTTCTTTCTATCTATCTTTCTTTTCTTATTCTTTTGTTCTTTCTTTCTTTCCTTCATCTTTCTTTCTTCATTCATCAGTCATTTCATGGTTAATTTTCTCATTCTCTTCTCTTTCATTTTCTCTTTCTTTCTCTCTCTCTATCTCAATTGGGTTTCTTCTCTTCATCAATTCTCTCTCATTTTCTCACTTACGTTCTTATTCCATCCTTTTCAATAAACCTTTTTCTCTTTCTTCATTCATTTTCTCCTCTTTCGCAATATCTTTCCTAATTGTATTTTTCTTTTTTATTGCAACTTTCGTTCTTGTCACATTCAATTTACCATTTTTCTCTTTCCCTTTTTTTTTCTCATTTGGACGTACTTTTTCACATTAATTTTCCCGTCTTCGTTATTTTTACTCATTTTTTTTCTGAATTATTCCTCTTCTTCTCCTTCCTTTTTTTTCCTTCATTTTTTTTTTGTTTTCTCTATTCCCGCTTTTTAATTATTTTCATCTCCTAATTTCTTTCATTTTCTCTTTTCAACAACCAACACCCTCTCCCCTTCATTATTTTCATATAAAAAAAAAAAAACAAAAAAAAAAAACGTTATCTCTCTTCGGTCCTTTCTCTCCCCCTTTTCTCCGTCTCACTCTGTCTTTTCCTTTCTCTCCCTTCCTTTTCCTATCGCTTTTTTCTTCCTAGCATCTCTTCCTCTCTATCTTCATCTACTGTCTTTTTCTCTTCTCCAATTCCTTTAAAATATCACAGATTTACATTGATGAAAACGAAACACCTGGCAGTATTTCAAAGAGTTGTAATCCATCTATTTTTTTTTTCAAACCTTTTTTTTTTTCTCTTTCTCTTCTACATCCCTACTTGATCATCTGAACTTCCTGCAATCCTAACTTATGAAAAGACTGGCATCTTCTTTCTGACGTCTGCAGCTGCATTTTCAGTTCCATAAGAGCTGCACGGAAAATACAGCCGTGTAAAAATGTCGCGGTTTTGCTGCGAGATTCTGTGGGCGCGCGCGACCATCAAAGATCGAAGACCCGAGCGCCTTGTTAAGCATCCATGAATCAGCCCAGGTCTAAACTGATCCCTCGCTCTCCATCTGATGATTTGTTTGATCTCCGAAGAAGAGGAAATGGGCACTCACTCACGGATATCCGAAGTGCAGCACACGGCTAACTAGAATATGAGTCTCCATTGCAGACAGACGGTAATTATTGTCAAAAATCCGGGCTATCAGTAAGCCAAGTCAAACTTTATTGTCCTCCTGCCAAAGAATATTATGCCATCACCTTCCCCGTAATCCTGATACAGCTGGTTGATGGACTCTCTGTCTTTTTGAAGGACAATGCATGGTTTTTGGCCTGCAAATCCGGTGAGGCTGATGCTATTTTATCTGCTGATTAGGGTAGGAGGGGGGATTCATGCCTTTCCCAAATGTATTTGTGCAAACGTGAACACAAGCCAGCGTTTGAACTCGGTGCGCCAAAAGGATTACCCCAGCCACAATTCATCTATTTGAGCCACGTTAAAATTCTCATCTCAAGTTACTACAAAATTTTGACTCACTTGAGTTCTTGTATTTTCTATTTTTTCCTTGACACTTCTCCTTTTCCCAAGGATATCAGCACAGAGTGTAGGCAAAGCTATCCCAACCGGAGATCGAACTCAGTTCGTCGATTCCATTTTCCCCTTTGATGTTGACCGTTGAGCCACCCACAACTCCTCTCGACATCCTCAGAGACAGAGCTTTGAGTTTTTCACACGTATGAATTTGCACAACTACAACTACTGAAACGGGACCCCCACAAACGGATCTGTGAACCAATCTGAACCGTCTCACACTTTGCAGGGGAAGGGGAACCGAGCAATTGCTTCGCTTTCCTCTCGTGATTCATTGAAGCTGTGTCCAATAAGTTGAAGCGATCTGGCAAGTGACGAGTAATCCGGTTAACTAGTAACAAGTCAGGAATGCTTGCTGGCGCAAGAAATCGGGTGTAAGTCAAGTCGCTCAACTTTAAAGTGGTTTGAGCTCGGCGTTCATCGCTAAGGCACGTGGAAAGATCGGGTTATTCCAGCATGGAGACGCAGTAGAACCACCGAGGCCCCGCTTGTCTCAGTTCAACGATTCCTTACCCCCAGCACCCAGCACCCCCCACCCTTTAACTGCGTGTGGGATTTGTGTTGGACTGTCAGCTCCGATGCCGGGAAAACGAGTTGGTGCGTCACAAAATAGTGGAAAGTTGAAAACCAAAAAAAAAACAATAAAAAAAGAAATAGTGGGGAAAAAAAAGATGGAAGCCCAGAAGTGGAAAAAAATGAAGGATGAAATGAACCTGAGAGGAGAGTAAGAAGACAGGGGGAAAACACAAGATTTAGGTGTGTCACAAAATGTTGGTGAATGAAAAAAATATATAGATGAATAATGAAAAGGTGGAAGGCCAGAAGCGAAGAAATGAAGGGTGAAAGGAACCGAGGAAGAGGAACGTAAACCTATGGATGCATTGAAGATAAGAAGAAAATAAGGGGGACTAAATGAAAGTTTTCGTATGGTAAACAATAGCAAATCAACATATAATACGATAGGATGGAAGCGACAAAAAAAGTTGACGTCAGTAGAAAATATATTTTTTATAGAAAGACTGGAAAAATCATATGGTAAAAACGAGGGGACAGGAAATTGATGCAAGAAAAAGAAACTCAATTGTAACGACAAAAGAGAGAGAAGAGAGAAGCCTACAAAGAAAATCATAAGTCGAATCGTTGGAAATAAAGACGATTGGAGACAATAGATGGATAAATGGATATATATGAATAAATACACGGATAGATGGCTATGAATGAATAGTAATGGATACAGAGTGATCTAGAGATAGATAGATGTAGATATATTGAAATAGATAAGTGTAAGAAAAAGAAAATCAATTGTAACGACAAAAGAGAGAGAGAGATAGGACAGAAAACAGGAATAAAGACAGAAACCTTCAAAGAAAATCGTAAACCGTTGGAAACGATTGGAGACAATATATATATATATATATATATATATATATATATATATATATACATATATATATATATATATATATATATATATATATATATATATATATATAGATTGCTTGATAGATAGATGGATAGATAGATTGATATGGATAAATTGTGATGGACATTAATTGATCAATAGATAGATATATATAAATATTTTGAAAAAGATAGATGCAAGAAAAAGAAAATCAGTTGTAACGACAAAAGAGAGAGAAGAAAGAAGACAGGAATAAAACTATTTAGAAAATCATAAGTCAAACCGTTGGAAATAAAAACGATAGAAGATAATAGATAGTTATATAGATTGATACCTCGATAGATAGATAGATAGATAGATAGATAGATAGATAGATAGATATTGATTGGCTGCAATGGATACAAATGAATAGATACATATGAATAAACTGAGATATATAGATAAATAGATATTGCAATAGATAGATAGATGGATAGATGGATAAAAATAAACTGCGATATATATATATATATATATATATATATATATATATATATATACATATATATATACATATATATATATATATATACATATATATATATATATATATATATATATATATATATATATGTATATATGTATATATATATGTGTGTATGTATGTATATATAAATATATATATGGAGAGAGCGGTGGAAAAGAGATAGATAAGAAAAGACGTATGAGCAAGTGAGTGCAAGAAAGCATTGACAGCAAGTGCGAAATCAAGAATAGAATGAATGGCACGAGAAAGAGAGGAAGAAGAAGAGGAGAAAGAGAGGGAGAGAGAGGAAAGGGGGAGAGGATTATATGGGTTCCATTCGCCAAAATGATCTATGCATCAACTAAACTTACATGAAAACCATTCAACTTTGACGTTACCTCGAGAAACTCGAGAGCCCACCCAGCACACGGACGTGAGCACGTACTACACGCATGCGCAGGCATTGGCGCAACACCCCAAGCCAATAGCGAGGACGACGCCACACGAATGCTTTCGGAACTGGCGAGTAGCCATATTGGATACAGGGTTGAATGGAAACACAAATCCACCAGAGACAACTTCGGGCAACTCGTCCACTTAAATGCTGACCTCAGCGTTAGAATTGTCTAATGTATGGGATGAATGATCTAAACTATGAAGTAAGATTCCAAGTGTTTTTTTTTTTGGTTTGTTTGTTTGTTTGTTTTTGTTTATTTTTTGGACCATTGAATTCCTTGTTGTCCACATTCTTTCAATGTTCATGACCATAGGCATTCGCTACCACATCTCTAAAAGAGTTGGGGTGCGGTCGGCAAAAGGCTATATTTCTAAGCTGGGTTGGGGGTTGGTGGTTTCGAAGAATGATATATCCGGAATATATCTTGGCGGCAACCCTGTCACTATCGAATAATGTGAAGACTTTTTTTGTATAAGAACATTAGGTTAGGCTTACATAAAACAGTCGTACTGCACCATTATCGTTTATTAGCTATAAGGTTCAAACCCCAAAACGGTCGCCAGTGCTATTGAGTCTTCTCAAGGTCATAACCAGTATCATTGGAAGTTGAGTGTTTTTTTCTTTTTTCTTTTTCTCTTTAATAGTGGGAGATCCGATGAGGATTGAACCAATTATCATCAGTTAGTAAAATTAACTCGCCAATCATTGCTATACGACGTGGATCCCGGTGTATGATTGTTTTCATGTCATCTGTTTATGGGATTCTCCGATTTTCTTGGATTGAGATGTTCCTGTTTTTTTCCTCTTTTTTCGTTTTATTTTTTTTTTAATGCTTCATTTGTGTACTGGGAAGAGTGCATGGTTTGGAATGATGGGGACGGGGTTATTTTCATCAACTATTTTTTTTTATCCCTTAGTGGAAGAATCGAGTGTTACGGTCAGCGATCCAAGGAAAACAGACAGTTCATTATTAGAGTAGATAATTCATGTCTAATGTTTCTTTATCTCTCTTTCCCTCATCCACATGCATTTGCTTGCACACACACGCACACACATGTATATATATATATATATAGATAGATTGCGTTGTATTATACAGAAACTTATTCGAGATGATCTCCCGTCATTACAGGGTGAATGTATCCCTCGCCCTAAACAACGCAAATAGAATAAGCTCCTGAAAAAAAATGGGCTGCAGCAGGAATTGAACCTACCACCATTAGAGTAGCCGGGAGTGTGTGTGTGTGTACTTGTGTGTGTGTGTGTGTGTGTGTGTGTGTGTGCGCGCGCGCGTGTGAATAAAGGAAGGAACAACGGCGATGATAGGAAAATAAAGAAATGAGCTCAGTAATTTGAGCATAGTTTAGTTCCTAAACAAATTCTGTCTTCATTCACATTGTCAGATACTAATATCCATTACTCATTACATATATACATACGTGTATGTGTGTGTATGTGTGTGTGTGTATTAGTGATGTCTAAGTCTTTACATTGATGAGATTAGATATGTCAGTTCTAATGCCTGGGAAAAAGGGAGGAAAAGATTATCGAGAGATGAGTGGAAGATGATATTGTACAGGGACAGAGACTGACGGGGAAATCAAATAGGATAGGAATCTTTAAAAAAGATATACACTGAAAATACTCTTATGATTTCAGTCTTTCGAACCGATCCATTCTTTAGCCCTCCTCAGACGCATGCTGCGTCCTTCATACGTTCATCTCTCTTTTTCTCTCTCAACCTATCTATGTACATCTCTCTCTCTCTCTCTCTCTCTCTCTATATATATATATATATATATATATATATATAAGGTGTATTCCCAAAACAAATTATTGTATCAGTTGGGAAAATAGGCACAATATAGTACGAAACAAATTTGTCTTAGGAATATATGGTATATTTTTATTAATCTATATAGCTCTATTATCATCGATGTTGAGCAAACAAATATTCTCAAAAGCAAATAAATAGTACACTCGCCCACTCAATGATGTCATACTGTCGACTGAATAACCACACAGGAGATTGACAGTGTACTCATCCATAGGTATTCTCCAATTCATAGCAATGTTCCATCAAGGCTGCACAACCGTTTCTCGAGATTTTCAAAGAGGATACTTTTTTTTGTTGGTAGCAATTTCCGTCGAAGCTGAGTAAGCATTGGTATGTGCATATTTTTATGATTTTGTTAGTGGGTGGGACTAGTTTAATTTTGGCTTTTTTTAAGGGGTTATAAAGTGATGTTACATCAACGACCAATGTCCCAGTCGAACAAAGGAACATACACAACCACAACTCCAACTTTCAACAAGTTCATCTCATCGAGAATATTCACAACACTTCGACACGCAGATGCATCGAAGGAGCCCTTATATCCCAATGCAATACAATAACACAAAGGTATGGTCACTTTCAGATTGCAAACCCTCTGAATGCATTGATTTTGAAATAGAATATCCATTACTTATCATTTGAAAGAAATTGAGGTTTAACATCTATCTTTTGAGTTTTTCTCTCCACCTTCCAATTGTCATTTTCATAGACATATATATATAGAGAGAGAGAGAAAGAGAAATTGTAAGGGGAGGGGAAAATAAAGAAGAAAATAAACTCATTGGTCACTCCTATACTTAGGTGTGTCGCCCAAATTTCGGTATTGGTATTTACTAAGTTCAGCTTTGTCCATCACAAGGCTGCGTTTACGGGTTTTAAAGAGCGAATCAGACTCTTCCCAGGAGCAATTGTCTGCGAAGCTAGATTGCCAATGATTATAGCACAGTCTGTTTCGGTATCGATATTTACTGAGCTCTGCTTAGTCTGACACAAGGTCTTATTTTTGATGCACGAAATGGGGATTGAATCAACGGCAAAACTAGCTTGCAAAACACCGCAACAAAGCTGATTACTCAAAGTTCATCATTGGGTTCCATTACAACGTTCAAAGTAACTAGTGAGGATCTTTCTGATTATATAGTCTACTAAATAAAATTGCTATTATACCACAGTGATTTAGTAAATTGGTAAGGTAACCACTTTGGAAGGACAACTCTGATTCGAGACCGGAGGGTGGGAATTTGTGGGGTGGTTTGTTGTCTGATTTCAGGTATTTCCGGTAGCTCTTGAAGCCAAACTGTCGCTCTCTGCTTTGCTCTGGACAGTATCAGCAAGGCACAGAGAGAGAGAGAGAGAGAGAGAGAGAGAGAGAGAGAGAGAGAGAGAGAGAGAGAGAGAGAGAGAGAGAGAGAGAGAGAGAGATTCTGGTGGCGAGACATCCCCGGATCTCCATACGCTTCACCCAGGCACACGACCAGGAGGGGATGTTGCATTGTCCGTAGAGACTGAACGGATGCCATTCGTTCAGTAAATTCAGCTTACTTTGGCACAAGCCCATCACTAGGGTACAACGAGTAGAAGTGGGGCATCTAGTAAATCAGGGATGCTAGATTTTTTTAAAGGCGAAAACCCACTAAAAGAATTATCAAAATGGTCGTAAAAGGCCCCAAAAAAACTATCCAAATTATTCGATTCATCGGTGGGCCAGCCCCACCCCTGGTGATGGGCTTGGTGTGACACAACACCAGATAGGTAGTAATCCTGATGAGGATCCATCTCAGTGTTGTAATAACGGTCGGCTGAGCCAACACGCAAAACATTACATCACAACAAGGCTCTTAATTTTCAGTACGGTTCTTATTCTCTTTCTGTGTGTGCGATTCTTCATAAATTCGTCAGCACACAGACGTACGTTACTTACCTACCGACCTACGATTATTTAAACTTACAAGTTTGAACGAAGCAAATGCAGATTCCTTTGGGCGTCGACCCATATTCCAATGAAAATGTCCACCCGTTATTTGTTTTTTTGTTGTTTTTTCGGGAGTTTTTTGTTTTGTTTTGTTGTTTTTTTGCTTTTTGCTCTTCTATTTGTTCATTTTCTTATGTTTTATTTATTTATTTTTTAATATAAACTGCTTTCATCTGAGCGCCGGCCGTAACCGTTGGCAGCAGCAATTAGAAGTGTCAAATCAGGCCGTGCTACCGACAGTTTAACGACCTTTCGCGTTGACGGGCGCATGAATCTCGACTTTAACTTGCAGGCTTTCATTTCTTTTATTATCCCGCTTTCATCTCCTTCTCAGCTATGCCAGCTGATTTATCTCGAAGGAAGATCTGCCAGGATATTTATAGACAAACCCGGCTTTCGTACACCTTCCTCTCTTCTCTCTCTCTCTCTCTCTCTCTCTCTCTCCACCACGAACCAGCCCCACTGCTACTACAACGGCCAATACTGCTATTACTATCACCATCGCTATTATCGCTACTACTACTGCTGTTGTTATTATTATTACTACTATTATTTCTTATTACTAATGTACTCAAGCCGTCAAAAATGACGGCATGTATGATATATATGGATACACATTGCTTTTAATATACGTGGGCAATAGAAAAAATGTATATGCAAGATGCAATTCTTCTATATTATCTCAAAGCAGGTTACACCTCTTCAGTAACAATTTTTATTTAATTGATTTGGAGTATTACAGACAACGAAATTATCCAAGGACACGTAATGTCTTTTTATAGTAGATTACGTGGGACTCGATTGATTATGTTCGACAGGAGTCATCGAAGAATAAAATGAGGAGTATAGCTTATTATCAGGTTGATGCAAAATTTCCAATTGTTGAATGGTGCACAATGTTAATGAAATCTCAGAAGTGTCTTCCAAAGTTTATTCACCTTCTAATTGTTTGTGCAATCAGTCAACTGTAGCACGACGTTTATAAGCCCTAGAGAACAAAAAAGAAACATGAAAATGAGTTAGGCTTAAACTTCCAGAAGCAGATATAGGTCAGCATTTCATCATTTGTCTCTCTCTCTCTCTCTCTCTTCTTGTCCGACACAGTAGAAAAAAGCCTTTGTCAAGAAAAAAGTTCTCTCTCGCATTGGAAAATGAATCAAGTACGTGACTCAGAAACTAGAATCAGGGAAACTTCCAATTCTCAACCTAATCGAAACTGACTGAAGAAAAACGTTGCCAAACTGAAGTGTAAGTATCAAGAACAAGAACAATCCTCATCATATTTAGTGGAGTAAAAAAAAAAACCTCCCCCTGGTCCAGGCTTTCTCACCGGGTGCAGGATGTTTGAAACATACATACCCGTGATCAAAGGGATCACTATGAGCATTGTTAGATTCGGATGAGTCACAGCTTAAAAACTCTCTAGTCTCTTACATGATAGTTGATATCGAGAATACATGTTTTTGTTCCCTTCCTCGGAATATATATTTCTCACCCCACCGTGGGACAGAGGTGGTCAACGTCCGGACGCCTAAAACTGGGGTCCCGCTTGAGAACTGACTGATTTTCACCGATCTGTTAGCTTAACTTGATGGCATTTATTCACTCATCCCCACCACCATCACCATCAACACGAGGATGAAATGTGAAATAAGGTGTGAGTTTCAAGTGGGGACCCTTCTTGTGAACGTGTGGTTGGTACCATGAATAGTCTAGTTTCGTCGGCACTTTTCTCTTTGAGATACCCTAGGCATCAAGCAATGAACCTAGCCTTATCCCTTAAGTGCAATAGGGGGGGAGGTATAGACTGGGTGGGGACAGCCCCCACCCTAAGGAATTACACTTTGAGTTTTTCCTTTTTTTTTCTCCCCTTGGTGTCGAAGATCGGAAACTAGCTAAACTTGATAGGCATTGCCCCTCGGCATTTGCCCTCAAATTTCTGAATTTGTTATGATTTTATATAAGGCAACGTAAACAAGTAAGATAAGCCCGAGGAGAGAGAGGAAATAAAACCAGTCTTTACTAAATGGCCTTAATGCACTCGTTGACTTCAATATTTCGGAATTTTTATAATCTTTCTCTCTGCCCGGCGTTTCAACTTGGTCTCGTTTCCGCGCTGATAGACACGAGACGGCTGTAATTATTTACTCACATGAAGATGGCCTGTCGACATTTGATAACAGCCAATTCCGCCGAGCGCAGACATTTACCATTATGAATCCTCGTATTTCATATTTACCATATACGACGGTAAGGTCAATACGCCAGTACCTTGACACGTAGTTATTAACTGAATCTTGATCAGAAATTTATACTGTGCAATGGTCGAAATTTGTGATTTAGGTTCCCTACTGAATTAGGTGCACGGTCAAGGAAGGAGATTATGTTGACAAAAAAATATTTGTGGCATAAAATAAATGCATCTTTCATCAGCAGACTGCAGACGTTGTGATGTACTTATATTCATATATATATATATATATTGTGCCTCAAAACTGAAACAGTTGCATGGTTAACTACTGATGATTCCAACTAGAGAAAATTTACACATTGTACCATAATGACAAAGTATGTGTAAAACATTTTAAAACAACAGTGAAAAAATTATATAAATCATATTAATAGATATTGGGAGATAAGTAATATAAATGACACAAAAAATCATTCGAAAAAGTGTTTTAACGTGTTTAGTTTTTAAAGCTGTAAAGCTTTTTAGGTTACACACACACACATATACATATACATATACATATCTGTGTGTGTGTGTGTGTGTGTGTGTGTGTGTGTGTGTATTTGTGGAAAAGTTGACAATGTAAAAAGGAAAAAAAAGACTTGAGACGATTTAGTGCGTCTCAATTTTTTTTTAATTGAAAAGTGTAATAACTTACGCATGTCTCCCTAGTGCCGAGTTTCGTCGGAGCTCTGATAGCGAAAAATTGGTTTGAGAACGAGGGTGCAAACTACAGAAATGTCCGGGTGGTAGTTGGGGTGGAGAAATTATTGGGTATACGTGGAGACAAGTAGGGGTTTTATAACTGTATTCTAGAGGGTAACGGTTTTCGACTAGACAGGTTGGTGTCCTTTTCAGGAGATAAGGTTGGTGGTGATTTATTTTTACTGAAGACTATTCGTTTCAAAGAGATTCGGGTACGGGGATCGTGTTGCACCAGTCCATGAAGCTACCTTTGAAAATCAGCATTTGAAATCCTGACCTGAACGGTGACCACTATTGCTGGTGAGAAATATGCAGCTATCTCACACACTAAGCCGGTCAAAAAATAGTTATTTACTGAACGCAGCTTAGTCTGGCACAAGGCCATAGCAGTTAAGTATCAGAGGGGATTTGATTCACTATGCTATACTGGCGAACAGGCTTCGGTTTTAGCTGGGCTCGAACACGAACTACTGTCACCGATGGGGGAAAACACTGCTACATCACTCACAAAATATGTCAGTTGGGTGTATTTTAATGGTGGCGGTTCTCAACCTTTCTCAAAGCTTGCACCCCTTCGAGATTTCAAAATCTTTTGCGCATCCTTTAATCTCATGGTTAAAAATGATAAATCTGGTTAGTCATTCGATAAATACCGTCAAGTAGCCAACGTCTTTAGGCAGCAGTGTGTGTTGAGGGTGATTAATTAGAAAATTGGGGAAGAAAGGGTTGATCAATGAATAAGTTACTTCTCCTCGTATTTTGTTGGGCAGTGATCACTAAAAAGTCCGAATTTTCAAAACAAAAAAAAACAAAAAAATAAGCATGAATGCCGTCGAACTCAAACTGATAGATCAATTTAGCATCAACTTACATTGCAAATTGAACCCCACCCACACACACACACACTCCGTTTTTGTAGACGTAGTAAGGAGTAAATGCTCAATATATCAGCTCACTGGTGTGGTCCGTACTAGTGATACAAATATAGCCAGCCAGCCAGTGTAAGTAAGACAATGTTAAAATCTATCAGTTGTAAAAGTTTGAAAAAAAATCTCTATCAAGACATCAGAAATGAAATCATGAAGTGGGGAGAACATAATTGTATCTATTAGCAGTAAAACTATTTAAAAAAAAAAACTTTGTTTACCCCCTCCCCTCTTTTGGCCCGACTTAAAATTACCTGATGCACTATCTGGTGATTCATGCACCCCTGTTTGGGACACCCTGTCCGAGTGTGTCTGCGTGTTTCAATCGGGGTTGCCAACTCAAAAAAAATATTTTTGTGTTAGTTTGATCACCAAATAAGTTCTAAATTCAAAACTTTTTTTTTAAATGGTCAAAAAATGCCAAAAATGGCCAAAATACGTCAAAAAGATGCCAGAAAAAAATGCACGTCCGAAATGGACTTTATGGTTTAGCATGCCCACGCTAATTTAGCACTGTTTTGCACTCCAAAACAAGAAACGCACTGAATTTTATCGTGAAAAGCTCTAAATGGGTAACACTGGTATCAGTGTGTACGTCTTGCTCTCTAGCGCAAAAGCGCTAAATTGGCAGTATTAGTATCAGCGTGTGTTTGTGTCAGTCTATCTGTCTGTCTATCTGTGTATGTGTAGGTGTCTGCGTGTGTCTCTGTCTGTCTGTCTGTCTCTGTCCGTCTATGGGTGCGTGTTTAATTAACTGTGTGTGAGGAAGTGACGTTAACACTCTGCAGACGCATGCGTCATTCATCTCATTAATGACTGGTGAAAGTTTTGGCGCGCAATCTGTCACGTGTCAGTCGGCGAGATTGTTTATGCTTTCTTTAATTCATTTTTTTTTCTTCAAATGTAACACTTATGCACTCGTTGACCATCTGCGCATGTCTTTGCACGCAATTGCTCTCCCCCTCCTCCTACTATTGCAGTCTTCATCATCATCATTAACATCATCATCAGCAGCAGCAGCAGCATCTACCGACATCCTCCTTCCTCCTCTGTTTTATCTGCCCTTCTCCTCCTCTTGCTCTTCCGCCATTTTTTTCTCCCATCTTCAGCATTGGAATTGCCGATGAGCAGCCTGCATAGAGAAGGGGGAGGGGAACGTTGGATTAGTCAGGTTCTCCCGCACAGGTATTGAAAGATGCAGTTCACTGTCTGTCAGTTAATCTGAACAAGCTGGAACAATACCTGAACTTTCCCAGAGAATTATGGAAGATGAAGATGACATGTTCACATCATTTTCGGGCGCCCTTTGAACACTCCCGAAGAGGTTTTTTTTTTTGTTTTTGATATTGAAAGGGTTGGATATCAGATCAAGAATCGGAACCGTCCTGTCAGCATTGCAGTAATCTAATAGAATCGTGGAGTATTGAAAAGATTTTAGTAGAAGTAATCCACTACGAATTGTGTAAACGACTGGGATTAGCCCCCCTCCCCCAAATATAATCATACAAGACAACCTAACCGCTGTCTCTTTTGGTGGGTTTTCGTGAAACCTATTTTTCTAGACGACATTACAATAATCAATTAGAGTGCCGTAGTATTGAGAAGATTTTGGTTGAAGTAATCCATAATGAACCTTGCAAACAATTGAGATTAGCCCACATGAAAAAAACAATATTCACACAGCACAAGCTGACCGCTGTCCCTTTCGGCAAGTTCTTGTGAAACCCATTTTTCTGGACAGCATCATCACTAATATCAATTAGAGCACCGGAGAATTGAGCAGATTTTGGAAGGAGAAATAATCCACAAGGAATCGTGAAAACGACTGGGATCAGACCACATGGAAATAACTTTCGCACGCCAGAAGCTGACTACCGTCCCTTTTAATAAATTCACGTGGAACCCATCTTCCTAGATTCAGAAATATTCCTAAGGCTTGTAAACAAGGTACTACAAATTACTTATTGCAAAGTCAATAAACAGCTGGGTAAACTTGAAGTGCACTGTCTGTCAGTGATTCTAAAGTTTGTCCGCCTTTTTTTCTTTTTTTTTTTTCTTTTCTAAATAATATTTTAAACAAATGAGCAAAAATTTCAGGCTAGGCTAGAACTAACCCTTTGGAATAAAAAAAATACACGAAAAAAAAAGAATTGAAAAAAATGACAGCTGTCACCCGTCTAAATAATTTGAAGCGTATAGAATTGAATTGCAGAATATTGTAAACAAACTCGTATTTGGGTGCTAACATGACTGCACTGTAACACATCTTATGCGTCCGTTCTCAAATCCATCAGCAGTTATCCAATCGTCCACGAACCAGTGTTTTCAAAAGTGTAGGCTTTGATGAACATAATACGATGAAACATTAAAGTATGGCTATATTTCTGAAAAATATACTCCTAGTTGACCAGTAATTAAATAGCAAATGAAAATAAGACATGATTTTATGAATATTTCGAGGCTTATTCACACTTTTTTCAGAATATCATGGATGAAATCGGTAACGGTTATTTGAAGTATGCACACAAAAATGATCCACAAATAAAGAATACTATATATATATATATATATATATGTATATATATTGTGCGTAACATTTCTGAATGATCACACAAACACTACACTCTGATCCTCGATAAAAGTGCCGCAGAGTGACACTTTAGTTCTAGGCATAGTGCGCGGATACTCAAAACATACATAAGTGCCAATCCATAAGTAAATAATACTGTCATTTATGATGGGTGCTGTGCTACTCCTAAATAAATCAGAGACAAAAGTTATGTTGGGCATAAACAGGAGAGGTAATTAATAACAGACTTGCTTTATCGTTAATGGTTAGCTCGACGCCAATTGTTAAGTTGGGTGAATCCTTGGTCGCCTATAACTGAGTGAGTACTCATTGCACGGTGTTGTACAAGAGCTGCATATATATATATATATATATATATATATATATATATATATATATATATATATATATATATATATATATATATAAGGAACTATAGAGAGTGAGACAGACTCTGGAGTAAAGTATTTTGAAGTTAGGTTTATTTATCCGTAAATGTTTTTATTAATAGTCTAAACCTGTTTCGGGAGGTATTCCTATCTTCAGTAGTGTGTGCTCTGTGTGTGTGTGTGTGTTCTATTAGAGGTTATAGATTTGATGTGAACCTGAGTCCACCGTCAGGAGCTTTGCTTTGCGAGCAAAAAATGGTATCCAGGCTGCTGGGGGCATCCTGTTGTGTGAGAGAAAGTCCAACCAGTGATGAAGTCTATGGTTTAGCAGTAGCAGTTGGTCTTGGAGAGGAAAAAAGGTGTCAGGGTAGGAGAGAAGTGATGTGGTGTTAGATTGTGTGGGTAGGTTAGGGATAGTGTGAAGGAGGGGTGATAAGGTTAAGGAACTACATAGGTTTCAACTTTGCAAGTCATCAAAAATATCTTGGCAATGATTTGAACAAGTGATATGACTGGCTAAGGTGGAGTTTACTATGGGTCTGAATGACTTTGAAGTTCCCAGTATTGAATGTATCTGAGAGGGGGTAGATGTGGATATGCTGGTTTTCGAATGATTCCCGAACATGTTGTACTTGTTTGCTACAAAAACCTGTTAGCAGTGCTCATATCACTAACACGTCGATACACTGAATTGTTGATTTAGTCCCTAAGTTTCAGGCCGACTTAGACTCAATGTTATTATTGCCAATGATTAACTTGCAAAATCTCGTACAATCTAGTAGAAAGTGTAGTCCACACAGAACTTAAAGGAATACTGAGGATATGTAAGACATGGAATACTTGTAGAATTGCAGACCGCACAGAACCCGTGGAATATTTAGGATGTGTGCTCAATATTATAAGTGGTAGGAGCATGATGCCAGCTGGATAGCATTCAAGATAACTATTCAGTCTGATGCGATTACAACATAATCCTGATTATCTATGTATTGACCTGTCTTTTCCAAATCGTCTTTTCCTATCTATCTATCTATCTATCTATCTATCTATCACTTTGTGGCACATGAAATATTGGATTTTGACGGAAAATACAACACAACTTTTTAAGCAAAAGGTACATTCTTTTGCATCGAAAAATGTCTACGGTTTTTTAAAGGGGTTAAGGGATCCCTTTCTCATCAAAAGCAACTTCAAGCGTTTCAGAAATATGTTGTTATCGATGTACTGATAAACACGCCACAAAACGACTCGGTTTCTGGTTTTCTGTCAATTCTGTGGAATGCATTTGTCCCAATTCCTCACCTTACTTACCACAGCCAAATGACGAGAAAGCATCACAGGAGACACTCCGAGATTTGTCGAAAGAGCTTGTATCGTTGAATAAATCAAAAGGTTTACCAACTGGAGATACATCTCATAGATGTAATAGGGTTTGGCACTTTAAGGTGTGGGTATCTGAGGAATTTTTATACTTGTGTGGTAAGCTAGTTTCTTTTGATGGGTTGTTCTCTGATAATGGAAATAGTGTTTACTGTTTCATCTGAAAGGGAGCTTCAGTATGAAAGGGATCTTAATGCCATAAATCTGTCTCTAATACCAGGATGGTGGTATACTACGTATTTGTGATTGTGACAAACTCAGTTTGTTGTTTTTGGTGTTCTTTGAAGCATGAGTTAACTCTGCATATTTTACAGTGAGTATATGTGTCCATTCCTACTATGCTTTGTGTTTTTTTAGTAAATTAGATTATTTTTCATGATTTTCTTCTCTCGTTTTTTTTTTTTTTATAACAGTTGCGTATTTCTCTCAAAGCTGATTTCGAGTGAAATTTCTTAAACAACCGTTGTAGTGCTCCTTTGCTGGCACTTTTTTCCCAGATTGGTGTTCTTTCTGGTCCGCATTGTACCTCAATTTGAACTAATACAAAAAAGTACTTATGATGAACAGACTTTCGGGAAAGTGAGGCACGACAGAAGATTAGCCAGATTAACCATTTAAAAAAATTATACAATTTAACAACCATCAACTTAAATCCATTTTACAACACCAAATTAAATTCAATACTTCATACTGTTCACTCTTATACAAAAATACAATAGCGATATTCACAGAAAAAATGATGCAATATATCTTACACACCAGGTTAAAGCCCTCTTTATAGCATCAAATCATGAATTCCACGCACAATGTGGTAGAAACTAACATTGTGGAATGTATAATATTTGAGCCAAAACCTGAAAGATACGCTCATCGGCAATCAATATTATTTGATTAACAAAAGCTGAATTTTGACAATATTTCGATGTTTATTTATATCTTCCTCGGTGCATGAACGCTAAATGATTTTCCTTATGCACAAATACGTGCTAATAATAATGAAAAAAAAACGGTGGCCTGTAAATATAGAATTAGACACACCGTGTGAAATTTTGCTTGCTATTCACTGCTCTCAGTCACATGTTCGTACAACACACACTTATATATATATATATATATATATATATATATATATATATATATATATACATATATATATATATATATATATATATATATATATATATATATATATGTGTGTGTGTGTGTGTGTGTGTGTGTGTGTGCGTTTGTGTGTGTGTGTGTGTGTGTGCACGCACATCCGTGAGTTTGTCTGTGTGCGTATGTGTAAGGGTGTATTAAATCAGTCTTTAAACAAGTTAGAACCCTCCTACCTGAAAAATAATCAATCGGAATCCTGGTTTATGCATGGTCTCAAACACCGATTACTGTCACTGATGGGAGGTGTGCAACTACTTAGGGTACGGGGTAAGTCTCAGTTGTTATATATAGTAATTTGTAAGAGTAAAGCACTCAGACAAGATGCATAGGTCGAACTTGGCTTTTATGGATTAATTGCAAATCGGTGACATCTTGAAATAAAAGCATATCAAATGGCCCAAGAAAGACAGTGAAGTAAACAACAAAATTAACAGCAAGAGAAAGATAATCAAGTATGAAAGACGAAGGAAAAAGAAATAAAAGAGATGAAAGAGGGGAAAACAGAGAAAGGAGGGTGAAGAAACAAATAATCTGTGGACAAAGAAAGAAAGAATGAAACAAACAAACAGTCAAACAAGAGAACAAAGAAGGGAAGAAAGAAATTGAGAAGGAGAGGTAGAAAGAAGGAGAAACAACTATTAGATCGTCGAAGAAAGAATGAAGTTGAAGAGGAGATAGAAGAGAAGAACAGAAAGAAGAAATGAATGATCAATAGACGAATAAAGAAAGAAAGATAGAGAGAAAGATAGAAAGAATGAAAGGAATGATAAAACGAAGAAAGAAAGAAATTGGGTAGGAGAGGCTAGACAGAAAGAAAGACAATAAATAGTCAAAAGAAGAAAGAAAGAATGAAGTTGAATAGGAGATTAAAAGAAAAGATGAAGAAGAAACAAATAATGAAGAGAAAAAGAACGAAAGAAAGGATGAACGAAAGAAAGAAGTTAAGGGGCAAGAAAAAAAAGAGAAGCCAATAAAGAGAAGACAAAGAGAGAAACCTTCAAAGAAAGAACAAAAAAAAAAGCATGAGATTGATTAAGAGGGGATAGGGAGAGAGAGAAAGAGAGAGATATAGATGAACAAAAACTGAACAGGCAACGAAAGAATGATAAAGAGAAGACCAAAACAAAAAAAAGTAGGAGAAGCGAGAGAAAAGAGAGAATATGAACAAGTAATGATTAAACAGAGAAAGAAAGAAAAGTATTAGGTTAGAGAAGAAAGGAAGGAAAGAGAAGAGACAGAAGTAATGAATGAACAGTGAGGGCAACGGGAAAACAGAGAGAAAAACGATAGAGAAGCAAGGAAGGAGAAGAAAAATATAACCAAAGGACGAATAGGCAGTAAAAGAAAGAAAAGACTGAAAGAAAACACGAATTGAAAGAAAGAAAGAAAGAAAGAATTTTATAAACAAGTTGAACGAGAAAATGGCAGAGGAAGAATGAAAGAAACGATTTTAAGATCATATGTCACAAGGTAAAAATGTTGAATCATGAATATTAAAGAAATATTTTCTTAGATGTGTCCCTACAAAGACTTTACGGTTGGTTGGTCTGTCAATTAGTCCCAGTTACATTCAACTACGGAAAGGAAAGGAAGGTAGAGGTGTGATGTCATTAAATGTGTGACATCATTACGGAACAAACAGCTATGATGTCACATTGGAGGGTCTGTATCATTTTCCCGAATCTCTTTTGGCCGGTGACTAACTCGCCGCACTTGTCTTAGTTGCCTGATCATTTCCCTTAGACACCATGTGACCGTTTGATGAATTACCCGGAAAAAAAGGGAGTTAATTTTTTGATTTTCTTTAATATTCTTCTTTTTCAGAAAGATCTGTTGACTTTTTATTTTCTATAACTAGTGTGATGGGGTTATTTTTGTGGGACCCTATTTCTACAGTTGGGGGGGGGGGCAAAACCGCCGTTTAGGACTTTTATTCAAAATGATATGCTTGGAATATTTCAATATAGCAATATTTTGAAGTTTGAAATTTAATTGCCCTTCTTCCCCCTCCTACTGCTATTGCAACCACGAACGGTTGATGCATCATTGAACCTACGGTTCTTCTTCAGAATCGTGTTGAAAGAATGAAAAGAGAAAGAGTATAAAAATCCCCAATAAGAAAAGTCATACAATGCAGTAAATAACTTGAAAACAAAAATAACTCATGGCAAGGCTGGCTTAAAGCCGATTTGGCCCGGGCCTTCAGTGGGGGTGCATTTTTATACTCCAGAATATTCTAATCTTCTCAAACACAAACAACGCCACATTGTTGATGAACAAGACGATAACAGCAACAATGTTAATCGTCTTCTGAATTCTCAAAGATACAACTGTTTGTTTTACACTGTTTATATTCTGAATTTTTTCTATCGTACTTGAATTAAATATTGTTGATTAATTACAGAAGAGCAGGAAAAATTATTTCGATGAAATTTTCAAGCGCACATTTCAATTGCTTTCCATTATACCATAGAATTAAAAAGCTTATTCATATTTCAAAGATTCGGCAGACCTTTACTGTTAACCAGGGTCCTCACAAAAACGTTGCCGATTTGGCCCCGCAGCTCTTAAGACCGGCCCTGCTTCACGAAATGAAGTAAATTAGATTAAGTCAGACGAAGTCATTGCATCTCGTGTCCCTAGAACTCACAAACGTTTCTTTCTTCCTTTACTTGTCAACGAGTATCTCCTAATGAGAGAAATTAGCAGCGACGCAGGTGCCGGCGCCCCATTCAAGGACCCTACTCAGCGTCGTTCAACGGGACTTCAACATCGCTCAAAGGAGAACCGGGGACTACTGTGTTAATCCAGTACCGCTAGTGAATACTTCTCTTATTAAAGTCCTCATCCTCGCAGCTGAGGCCTAGACCCATTTCCCCCAATACCCTTCAACGCAATCGTACACATTCAGCCTTGTAGACTCTTCTTCAGTTGAGTTGGCTGGGTGGGGCTTCGGGATGGGGAGGTTCTTGTAGATAACAAGTAGCAGAGGTCGGTGATGTATTCCTTGGCAATTGTTCTCTTGGATTGGTTGCCATTACGATGTTCTTTGACGCTGGCTTAGGGGTTTGTTCGCTTGCATGAACATGAAAATGGCAACTGTTCAAAATTCGTTACTAGATGACTTAGCAGGATATTTGTTAGCAGGGTGTTTCCTAAAGAGGAACCCGAATAATCCTTTCTATCCGCATACCCGCCCTACGGACGGGTTATTCGGTGGCCATCCCCTTGATTGACAAAACGCAGATTGACTAAGCAAGGCTGCATTGCCTGAAAACAGATAGTCTAAAACAAAAGTGTCAAAACTATGATATTAAATCCTGAATCTAATTTTGTCAACGATTTTGTGTAAAAATATTGGAAATTGCAGGATTGATTTTTGTTTCTCTAAAATACCCAGGAAACTATCATTTTTTTTATACTCATACAGTATTCTATTGTTAAGACAATGGAAATTCTTCTAAATACCGAATCTAATTTTGATATTTTCAAATCACTTTTATAATATGAAAGAAGTATTTTTCATAACAACTATATTAAAAGATCTTCAAATAAGTCATCTTAATGTTTACAAATGGACAGTTTTTCACGCTGTTAATTTTCTGTAAATCTTGTAGTCTATAAATCTTTAGAAATCGTTGAAAAGATTACATTCGTCTTTCTTTCATAATTTAGAATTTCACTTTTAAAAAATCAATTGCCTTTTCAATATGTCTGAGAGCTTCATTGAGTACTTTTAAATTCAAGCATCGAGTTGAAGCATTGATTTCAGAAATCTCATTCGCTGCAAAATTTCCAATTTTGCGTTGGCGAAAGATACGGTTAAGGCAGCGATTTTTCTTCTCTTACTTTGATTAGTTATTTTAACGTTCGTAAATCCGGAGGTTTTTTCTTCTCAAATGTGAGTTCGTAAAATGGGATATACCTGTATGTATATCTCTGAATTTTTGAGATGAGGTATTATCATTATTTTTATTAATATTCGGACTATCCTCATCTTGTTGTTTTTCATATATATATGAAAAATAACCAAGATGAGGATGGTCCGAAAAATAATAGAAATAATACCTGTATGTATTCTGATTCAACGGAACGAGTCAAAAGCAGAATCACAAGGAGAGAAACGGATGTCTCAAACACTTTGACACACACAACATTACTTCTACCATACTTTGTGCACGGGATAAAACGTTGTGAATAAAACCAATCACCTTTTCATCTCCACAACCACTGTCTTTGATTACTGCCAGGTAGTTCCAATTTCGACTTATCGACTCAAAGAACTTTTCTCGCATGGTCAATAGGCTATTTTCTATATTTTCTGGAAAAACCGAACCCATTTTCTCTCCTCTTGGGAAGGTTGTTCTAACTGCTGCCCTTCCAATTAACCAATACTTCATTGGCTTCCTATAAACAATCTGCCCTGAAATTATATTCCCGGCTGGTAACTTCTTCAGCAAGTTTACGCACACATTTTCTCTAAACTCGTAGGTTGTGTTAACGAACAGATTTTTTTTTTGTTATCTTCTTAACGTTGTTTGGGAAATTCGTTTCGCTTGGGGTTTTATTCAGAAATTAGGATTTATGTTTCTTATCGATTTCACTGCTCCAAATGAACAGGTTAAGGTCCTCAGTAACTTTTATATATGTCCAACCAGCATCTATGTCTATGGACAATTTTTGGCATTTATGTATATTTCTGTAGTTCTCAATGTTTAATTTAGATAAAAGATTTTAAAGTCTTCCACCCCTATCCAAGAAATGAATCACCGGAGCCAAATCGTTTTATTTTTCTCGCAATATCTCCCTCTGTGTAAGTTTTTGTCTCTCTTGTCACACAAAGTTATATAGAACAATATGTGACTCAACAATATCAGAGGTGCCGACCGACTGGAGTTGTCAGTTTCAAAGGTACTGATATAATTAAAATTTAACCATATATACGCTCTCTCCCTCCCTCTCTCTCTTTCTCTTTCTCTCTCTCTCTCTCTCTCTCTCTATATATATATATATATATGTATATATATATATATATGTATATATATGTATGTATGTATATATATTTATATATATATATATATATGTGTGTGTGTGTGTGTGTATATATATATATATATATATATATATATATATATATATATATATATATATATATATATATTCTTTCATTCCAACCTAGCTTTTCCGCAAAGCACATTGTCAACAAAACATTGACCTCACCCAGCCATGAATCCAGTTCATATTTCATTGACTGATTTAAATTCCTCAGAATTTTCTTACTCCTACAATAAAAACGCCTTTGGGTTTTCTCTGATAGTTTTTAAGGTGTCAGAAAATTGAATTCAGGAAGGATTCATTCATACGCGCAAAAAAAGTCCACCAATCTTCTTTTAAAAAGTTCTCCTTTCTGACTCAGCAATCAATAAATAGATATCGAAAGCTTTATTGAATTTTATCAATAAGTTGAATTCTAGTACATCCTTAAATGCGAGAGTATATTTAACACTGGAAGATTTTTAAGGCGTTCTCTTCGGGAAATCTACACATGAAATTCAATAACAAATATCCTATTAAATCTTGGATAATGCAAGAAATTTGATGTGAAAATCAGGGTCAAAAGTGAGTGGATAGCATTATACTCGAATGTAAAAACAATGATGACAGATATACACATATTACTGATTTTTAACTATGATTATATTTCAAATTACATTGTACTAGAGTGTCTGCAGTAACTCCGTTTTCTATATAATGGAAGAAAATAAATGAATTAACAGAGAAGATCGGAATAAAGGATAACTTCCAGGTAAGAATCGAACTCACGACCCGACCGGAGAGTGGCTCATTTTTTTGTGACTTGCGTTGTTAATTTGTTTTCTCCTTGCTGAAAAGTACTGAGCCCAAGTTTAGTTGTGATGAAAAGCAATAACAATTAAGATGAAAGTAAATAGAAGCGAAAAAATGATATTAATGACTTGTGATACGTTAATAACTCAAATAGATAAAATTGGTTCAAAATGAAGGTAAAAAATAACAAAAATCATAATGGAAGAAAGTGTTTATATCAGTGGGGTTTTTTTTTTTTTTGTTATTTCGTAACAAAACAGAGATTAGCAGAAATAACACTCGTAGACAACTAAACAAAGGCGTCAACTCTCCAACTCCACTTCATAACAACTGACTGTTGCAAGAATCTCTGATGTATATTTCTCCTGGAAAAAGGCCGAATTACAAGTGCCTTTTTTCTTTGGCTTGTTGTGTTGTCCATGGCCAGTCAACGACTGATATAATGATGTGTATTTTATTCCGAATTTGAAAGGCACCAGAGAATTATATCTAATTCGAGAGGTATACTACGTCTGTCCAATAACGTTTATATTTGGCCCTAGAATACAATGTATAAATGCAACACCTATATGGGACAGAAGTAGTCATCATTTACCGAGTTGTACGTTGAATTTACAGTACTAAGTAACAAATCTACTAATCATTGAATGTATTGGAAATCTCCCACATTTTATATTTAATGATTAATCGATATGATTTTTACTCAGGCTATGTAGTGCCTACACTACCTATCCAGACAGCACGCCACTGACACACTCACACACACATACACATATGTATATGCATATATACACACTCACACATAAATATATGTATATGTATATATATGTGTGTGTGTGTGTAGTTGATTCCAGCTGATAGGATTGCATTGTAAACAACAATTGAACTAGATAAGCGGCTGGTCTGATTTACATGGGAATTGTCAAAATTGGATTATTGATTAACACGTTATTCAAACGAAATGTAGCTGTTTATTTTCACAATTCATAGGAAACAACATAATGCTGGTTGCTGCTGAATATGACAGGCACGATATTTTAACATTCACCGGATATGTGTCCTTGTTATTCTTCTTTTTTTTTTTTTTTTTGCATATATATATATATATATTCAGTATGCTAGACAAATTCAGAAAGTACTGGCTCCGCAACGCCCATGATATAGAAGTGTGACGAATCCTGGGAAGGTCTATGATCATCATCATCATCATCATCATCTGTGTAAACGACGGATGAATTCTGTCATCGTTCATTTTCTGTTCGTATTTTCACAATTTGAGAATATATATAATGAAGTACGTTTGTATATACTGGTAATTTTACAACTGGAAGACAAATTTAAAGAAAAAACAAGTGTTACAGCTCGAAAATATTTGATCATCATATGGGCATGTTCTGATGCATTTCAATGATTGCCACCCACCTGTTTCAAAGACCTTTGAGCGGTTGTAGAGAAAACTGTACGCTGTATTTTCGGGTTTTGAGGAATTAAATGAGGAGATCCCCGTATCCTAGTTGGTAAGTAGTGTTCATTTTCGTATAGGAGAGAATCGGGTTGGCCTGAAATATGAAGTGTCAGTGAGAGGAGGACGTCAGGATGAAAATGGCCAGTTTTCAGTGATGTTTGTGTGGCTGTGGGTTCGTTTATATATTGGATAGGTGGTGTCTTGCATTTAATGGGCCTGGATGTGAGTGGGTGAGTTGTTTTAGTCTTTTAGGTTGATGGTGGGTGAGTTTTCTTTTTTCTTTTCTTAAAGGGGGTATGTGTGTGCTTGTACAGTTTCTTAAAGGGCCTGTTGTGCATTGGATCACCTCAAAACCACGCAAAAAACCTATAGAAAAAGTACAACACCGTTTCACTGGCACTCTTGGTTCCAGCTCTGTACTAGATTATCCATATGGCCGGACTAACAGAGGTCACGTGATGACAATGGTGTGTAGTATAATGCACTCCTGTACCACTAACTGTATCTGCCCTATCTTTACAGCCACAGAGACTTTTGGAAATCTATAGTAAACAATTATTAGATGGTTAAAAGAAATACATTAGCATAAATGATACAGTTTATTAGCATGAATGAAGCAGGCAATAGTTTGCGTGTATTGACTTTTAAAAAAAAGAAGTTTTTTGTTGTTATTATGTCTATTTGACCTTTTTATTTATATCATCTCTCTATGAACGTTTTTATTTAACGCTTGGTTGTGAACAGTAAACTCGAATTTGCTTGAAGCTGATGGTGTTATATATACTGGACTACTACTTTCTACGACATTATCTCTGGCTAGCTTCTTGAATATATAATCGAGGCGTAATTGTTTCATATGATCTGACCTTTCCCCGTATAATTTTTCACTCGGCAAATGAAAATTCATTAATTCTCGATCTGTCATGAAGTTACGTTGCTCTAACCCTTTGATTAGTTCATCTGTCAACTCAATTAACTTATCATTAGTGATTCTTTCGTTTTCATTATCATCCCCACTGTCGCCATCATCAATTCCATTTTTTTTATTTCGCAACCAATTTTCTAATTCTAGAGTCATTACAGACACTGTCAAAATTTACCCACTTCTCTTCGTTAAGACCAATTGCAATTGTTTTGATAGTACTTTCCATGATTTGTTTTTTGCATGTTCAAGCAGGTCACGAATAGATTTTTTCTTTCTCTTCTAGGTGCCTGAAAGTTCGTGAAATCATATTCGAGATTTTTATCACCGACACTCTCAAACTTCATGGCAGGCCGCAAATTGTGAAATCCTTCCTTTAGTGTTGACACTTGTGCCTTCTCCCAGGCACTAGTAACCATTCGAAACACGCCTATCTTAAATGTTATTTGATGAATGTTTAGACAGGATTGACAGAATTCAACGCATCTAACTGTCGCTTGATGAACATTGAGCGACATTTAGCCTTCATAGAACGCTATATTCCCTGGTCCTACGGTTGGATATGTGAGGAGGAGATTACCGGTAAGAACACTGTATACACATAATTCTTACATAACAGTTCAGTTTTTATATGTCCAGAACAGATGTCGAAAATAAGATGAATTTTGCAGTCTTATTGGCCGATAGAGGTGCAGTTTACTCTGGCTCAAAATACTTTTCAAATCACTCTCTGGTGTTTGCACTTGGTAGTCAGGAATTCTTGTTTGCACGATATATTACCAGATAAATCTTTACACTTTTCGATGCCCTAGGGCAATTACTTTTTTTTTCAATCACTGGTGGATTACATCCGTGGGTGTCAGCTGCGTTGGAGCATGCTAAGATAGTAAGAGTATCCTTAAATTGTTTAAATCCTGTTGGTTGATATTCACCCTACATTGATAAGGCCCCCCGTGGGGATGGAGAAGCATGGCCAGCATGAAGCAGTTTCATCTGCATTATACACTTGCTCGAGGCAGATGTTCTCATTGGCTTCAAGTTTGGTAAAATTCATCGACATGCTCAGCAGCTCCTCCGTAGTCTTCAGATCTTTGTTTTCTCCACACACTTTACGCATCAAAATTCAATGACGTTGCTTGAATCTTTGCAATGACCCTTCACTGTAATCACAGTCGTTCCAGAAGTTCAGTTCACTATGGAATAACTTCGCCGGTCCCATTTACATTTTTTTACTCCGACAAATCTGATTCATCACCCTGACCGTGCTGAAACCATTCAATCAATACTCGACCGAATTCAATACTTCTACCGGTTCTCAAAGTTTTTTTTATGTCCTTTTCCAATGGACCACTTGTTTTCTCTGAATCACTATCTGCGACGAACTGCGACCTTTTCTCCCTTTTGTTTCTTTATATCACACACGGTCGATGATCTAATATCCCATAGTTCCTGCACAGAAACTGGACAGTCAAGTCTTTCCAGCTCTCCTGATTTTTGGTAAATTGACATCGACTTCTGCATATGGTTGACTCGATAACTAATCTGGCAATTGCAGGAAACTCGAATGTTCGCTTGTGATTGTACCGGATTGAACCGTTGTTAACCTCTATCGATCTATACATGTCAATTCTGGCATTTCAAATTTTGACATTTTCGAATCTAAATGAGACAAGCAATCTTCACCAAATTCATACGCTTTTCTCCATTATTTGTCCCGATGGGTGGGGGCGAACGCACACACCACACTAAGTTTCTAAAATCTCTATCATGCATCCCCCCTAATTAACTCCATGAGGTCTCTGTAAAATGTAATTTTGTTTCTTTGTGTTTTTATATTCGAAGTTTATCTTATAAAACTCAAGAATATATAAATTCGCTTGAACCCACTCCCACAAAACATACTTCTGAAAATCTACGGATTGAATAATCCAGGTAGACCAGTCATTTCCCCCACTAACTGCCGAACCAAAAAGCTATCAGAATATGTAGACCATCATATCCAACCCCTATTTACGCCTACATACAATACATCATTGACCTTTTAAACAAAGTCAAACACATCAAAACAATTTCAGAAAAAGCAATCCTAGTCAGTATGGATGCCATATTCCCATATTCTTATACAAACACGAAGAAAGCTTTCTAGTCCTCAAAAAAGCTTTTTACAATATAACGATTAGAGAAACTCGGACAGAAACGACAAACATCCCTATGCAATTTCAACTTGAATAATCGACACTCCCTCCAGATGGAAGGCTGTACCATGGGCACTGGGATGGCCTCCACTTATGTAAACATCTTAATGGGCAAATCCAGAGACAACTATGTATACCCAGGAATAGACAAAGACTGCAACTTGTGTGTCAGATATGATATTCTTTCTATATGGACAGGAGTTGAAACTGAACTACAAAATATTCTTCACACACATGAACTCTACACGCGACTCTATTACATTTGACTAGGAGAAATCTGCTGACTCCATAGCCTTCCAAAACCCTGAAAAGAAACCCTTACATGCACTAACAAAAATAAACACGACTGCACACCACTCATTACTATATTCTACCACACACTCCCACTTCTGTCACATATAATTAGTAAGAGATAGAATATACTTACACCTAAAACAGGACTCAAATAAACATTTCTAGGACCATGTGACATCGCCTACCACAAACCCCAAAACCTCAAAGAATTGAATAACAGTAACAATACAATAATCACAATAACATAACACCATCCCTAAAACCGTTAAATTCTCCAACAAAAGAAATAGTCTTTGTTGCACCCACCTCGAGCACATCAACACCTTCACTAGCTCCACCACTAACAAAACTTTCTACACCTACCGCCATTCTAACAGTGGAAGCGAAAACGTCATCTGCCCCGTAAAATGTAATAAATGCAAATTGCAATACATGAGCAAGTCTGAGTGGCAATTCAACATTAGACTTAATAAATATAGGCATTGAATTAAATCACCCAATCATCCCAACTTACTCCCACTAAAACTACACTTCTGCACCCTGGTCACAATTTCGACACAGACACTAGATTCACAATCATAGAAAGAAAAGAAAAAATACACCTGCCACACGACTAAAATTCTACAACTACATGAAGATATGTGCATTAACAAGCCTAGAACTCTCCCCCTTACGAACTCAACACTAAACTTAACAACCTTAACCACAATGATCTCTAACACCATAATCCTCCCACTTCTTATTACTCTATACTCACCGACCCACTATTCTTCGGACTCTTATTTTACCCAGGCACAAACAGTCTTCCATATCCATATACTCTCATTCCCCACAACAAACCCACATCCACACCCAATCCTTCTTTATGTATATCCAACTTTGGAACTTGACTCTGTCACACAGGCCTCTACCAGTCGGCACCTATGTATGGTATGTCATTTATACAACTCAAAGCCATCTGACTTTTCAGAACATCCATAATGACCATAAAGGATATAGAACATACATTTCCCAAAGGATATCCGATCATACATAACAAGGACCACTATCTCGATCAACACTAGAGATAGCCTCAACACCCTTTACCAAGTACCCAGGCAGTCAAACACTAAACTACCATTTAGCTTCCCAGTATCCATGAATGCTAAAAAATGCCCCCCTCTAACCAGCACAACTAATAAAATACCCATAACTGCTGCTACTACTCCAAGTAGAATATCCAACCATACCGCCACAGATTTCTCCACAGATGCAATATAGTCCGAACTCACTATTATGACCTCCCAGAAATGCTCTTTCTTGATTTCTATTTTTGCTTTCAATGCCGAACATCTGATAGTAAATTTGTTTTCAACAAAAATTTTTAGCCACTGAAAGGTACACACACGCTACTGAAGATGGAAACCCCTCCCGAAACATGTATAGCATACTAATTAATTCATTTATGAATTCATTAAATAACAAATAAAGTCAGTATATACTTTTACTCCCGAATCTGTCCCATTCCCTATTGTTCAGTTATATATGTATTCACATATATATATATATATATATAGCTCGACAACCTGACATAGATAAATAGATAAGCTGATTGATTATAGACTGCTTCCAAATAAAATCACATTCTTTTTCAGACATTCTGCAACAGATTTAACAGCAAACATGTATACACACATAGACATATATGAGCACGTATGCGTGTGTGTGTGTGTGTGTGTGTGTGTGCTTGTCTCTGTGTGTGCCCGTGCGTATGTATGTTAAGCTTTGTCCATTCATTTATTCTTCATACACACAGGCTCGAATGTTTTATGAAATATTCAATGGAAACCCAACGAAGTGAACTTTACTTTATTGGCGCCATCTAAACAAAACAACTACCTCAGAACTCCAATGAAATCTTATCAGCACTTCTTCTATGTCCCCTGTATAGAGGAAAAAAAAAGTTCTCCCTCAAAGGTCATCGCTGCCTTTGTCCTCTCTCACTTCATTGTCCAAATCTCTACAAGTGCCGTACCTGTTATTGCTCCTAAACTAACCATTCAAGTGACATCGACTTTCCCATTGACAGACCTCGTGGGGAGACAGGACCGGTGCCAACAAAAGAAACCCTAAGTAAAGAGACTGACGGTCTCCTTGACTAAAAGGTGAAACTGTGTTTGGTCTTTGGAGTTAAGAAAAAGAAGAAGAAAAAAAAAGAACTGGCTTACTTATGGTCGGCCAGCCTTGCTGCTTAAATAGTTAAATAGTTGATTCCAATCTGTTCAGTTGGTGTTCGTGCTCAGTTGCAGATGTTCGAATGCTGATTTTTTAGGTAGGCACTCTCCACTTTGAGGTCTAGCGTAACACAGTCTCCTAAGCTCTTTTCCCCAAAAATTGGTCTTCTACTATACGAACTTTTCGATCAGATTTTTTTTTAGTTTTGCTTAAACGTTATTTTCGGCCTCAACCTGTAAAAAGTCCATGACAATATTCAATTTCATATATTTTTGTTTTAACGGCGTAGAGTTTGTAGAATAAGGTGGACCAGTATTCAGAAACTATCAGGAACTCCGTTGAAACGGGTGAAATGATAACAAAAGCAGGCCTGTATATTAGCTAACCATTATTCCAAGAATTATTCGGAATTGAATCATTCATTATTGTTCCAATCACTTCATTGCAACTAACACGGTCACCGATTTTCTGGTTATTGTCGGGAGCTGAAGGATGAAGAATTGATACCACACATGGAATCTTACAATATAGAAGCCCCTGTCATTTTTGTATGTTTGTTGGTTAGCTTTTCGTGAGTGGCTATGCTAACGCTAAAAGGCAGACTCGTTATTCGAACGTCCGACCTGGAGATAAACAGGCTGACAAATCCATTCGGCCAACCCCTACACTACTTTAATATGGGGTAAAATTAAGTAACAAATAATAACTTAGATGCGTTAAACTTACATAAAAACAGAACTAAATTTGGAATTTTCTATGAATTCTTATTACATTTTATCAAGATAGTCCTCTGCTTAAAATCTATTACCACTTCTTTGATTACTTTCAAGTACAGTAATACCCAATCCCGTCATTTTTGACGGGTACTGTGTTAGTACGGATAATATTTAATCTCAGAACTTTCAACGACACTAGGGGCCAGAGTGAGCATCGTCTGGAACTTGCAGAATACTAAACGGACTCATTTATGGAATTAAAAGCTCTGAGAGACTGCATACATCCACCAACGCCGTACACTGGCTAAAAGGGTTTTTTTTATGTTGAATGATAAAGAAAAAAATTCTCATTCAAAAACAGATTTCCTAAATTTTATCACTTTTCCCTAGTCACAAAATTTCGTTGAAATTCATTGAGAACCTTATGACAGAAATAAGTCAAAACATAGTTTTATGGAAGAAAAAAATAATATGTATCAATAAAAAACGAATACATAGACCAACCCGAAGATTTGATCAATTGTTTCTTAACCTACAGACCACGCTTCCACAAAATTTCATACAAATACATTGAGAACCCTTGGGGATATTGAGTGGACGGACAGACTGACAGAGAGAAGCCCCACCAATTTTGTTGGTAGATGAAAATAATGACAAGACTTTAGAAGTCTTTTTGGAAAACCATGGAATAGAATCACAGCAGCTGCATAAATGGTCAACCAACTAGCCAAGGGGTCCACAAATTCTTGTCTCTTTTGATGTCTATGTGTCTGCATATGTGTCCAGGTATTTTTAGTCATATTTTTGGGGCTCCAACATTTAAAATGCACATTAGTACACTGCTAGGCAACGTCTAAAAACGTGTCTTCTTTTTGTTTTATCAAAAGAATGCTTTTTTTTTCGGCCTGTATGATCATTTTTGATCACAGTGCCGAAATCTTGTGCTGGTTTTTTTTCTAGATTATTTCAGATAAAGATCTATTTTTTTAGATAATTTTAGATAATCCATCAGATGAATAGTCTTGGTAAACGTGCTACGGTGATTCGCTCAATCGAGGTACAGATCTCATATATATATATATATATATATATATATATATATATATATATATATATATATATATAATTCATCATATCCTAACATATATTTCCAGCTCTACCCCAAAACAACTTGACTTTCGAAGTATAGAGTTTAATGTATCGACCACTTTATGAAATAAATCCATCACATATCAGACGTTGCTTTGTATTATGCTATATTGCTAACCTGATCTATACCATATGTATTATATATATATATATATGTATCATATATATATATATATATATATATATATATATATATATATATATATATATATATATATATGTGTGTGTGTGTGTGTGTGTGTGTGTGTGTGTGTGTTGATATATTGTTAGCGCAAGTTTTTAATATTTTTTCTCTTTAAAAGTGTTTTTTCAAAGAAAAATGTTTGGGACGTTGTTAACGCCTTTGAAATCTTTGATCACCGGATGCCGTAACCAGAGACGGATTGGTTCGCAAACATTATACAAAATAGTTCGGTCCCTATGCATAAAATATAGAAAACATTTACTTTGTATAGAATTGACAGTGCATGAACGTTTAGTATATTCAAAATAAAATCTATTTAGCTGTTTGTCGCGAGCTTTTTTTCTTTTTTTTTTTACAAGTTTATGTCTGGCAGGGGAATTATTAAATCGCTGAATAATCAAAACGCTATTGGCTTTGAAAGAAACCCACGGGCTTCAAATGCTACGCAAGAACATTGCATTGGTGGTCGTAACTGAAAAATTTTGATATTTCCAATTGCTGTCAGAGATCGGTGTTCGAGCCTGGATGGAAGAAAATGTGTTGCAATTATTGATTTTTCAAGTCCGGTAGGTCATTTCCATTTGAATCACATATGGACAACCATAGGCCTGTCGGCTAGATTTGGTCGGCAACAACGTTTTTTGTGGTCGGCGCCCAATTTAGGCATATATATTCAAAATCTTGAATAATTGTTGGCTGAAAGTTAATTTTATGATTTATACAGAGAAATTTATTATCGTTTTGGCTCTGTAAATGATTAATATGATAATTGTAATTCATACGTTTGTGAGAAACAGAAATTAAGTACGCTTTCTGTAATACGATCAATATATTTCAATTGAATGTTTGGCCCGATTAAAGATGAAAAATATCTCGTGTGGCCCAATTAAAGATGAAAAATGTCTTACGTGACAGACTAAAATATAGATATTTGTGCTATACAAGTCTTTCTCACCCAATTTCTTCTCAAAATATCTGGCTTTGTGCCATGAGATCGGCGCAACACGATCTTCCTGCATCAATCGACACCTATTTGGCCTTTGCTTTACTATGCGAAGCAACATAAGTATGGAGGTGAGTCTCAGGCTATGATTACCATATCATTCAGGAGGTGCGCCGTCTTTATGATTCTGCCTCGCAGAATCCTGCGAAAAATTTCTAAAAAATTCATATCAGAGACGAAATCAATATCAATTTGTATTTTATACAATAGATCCTCACACTGTTGTATGTACACGACTCAAGATGTTTGTCAGTACTGAGAGGAATTATGTAAATACAGGTATCCCTTGCTTTTTGAGAATTCAGTTCAAAGTATTTCTTCTTTTTTTTTTTTTTTTTGCTTTGACGAAAAAAAAGCGGGAAGCAAATGTGTTGTTGAGTGTTTACTTTGTAGCTAGCCATTGTAGAGGGAACACACACCCTCTTTCTCTTTATTTCACACACCCAAGTCTCCTATAACCCCATCAATCCCAACCCCAGAGGACTTAGATTTATTAATTTTTTTTTCATTTCATTCCCTTACTTTTTAATTTGCTTGTCGCAATTTTTCTATTTTCCTTCTTTATCTTTTGAAATTTGCTTGCTGTCTCTTTTCAATTGAGGTATGTGAGCGTGAATATATATATATATATATATATATATATATATATATATATATATATATATATATATATATATATATATATTTAGAGAGAGAGAGAGAAATGACCGCCAAAAAGAAAATTTACACATTGTACCATAATAACAAAGCATATATAAAACATAGGGGAAAACACTGATGAAAATTAAATAAATTATATTGACAGATAATGGGAAATAAGTGACTGATGTGACATAATCTGATTTTGAAAAAGTTTTTTGTTTACCGTTTAAAGCTGTAAAGCTTTCTATATATATATATATATATATATATATATATATATATATATATATATATATATATATATACATTCTTTGTAATGTACGTTGCACCTAATTTTATTACTGATTGATAGCTTGACATTCATTCAATAATCTTGATGATTTAAGCAACTGGTGTCTGGTCCTTGTGCAAATAATCCACCTAACATCAAATCCAGAAGGCCAAATGCCATCCATTAAATGCCTCCTTCTCTATCGGAAATGGTGATCGTGAAAACCACGTAAACTCAACAACACATACAACGAAATTACTTAATCCCGATGTATACGGTACGTAATCGTCCTCAAGTGCGTGGTGATATTAACGCCACTTTCGATAGCCCTTTATCTCGCGCCCCAACAAGTTTTCCTGACGAGTCGAACTCCTTGAGAAGCGAATCTATTTCGCCGTGAGCCACTAGAGGGCGCCAAGCCGACGCTGCAGCAGTCTCCTCTACCTCTTGACAATGGTGGTTCCTCTAAGCGGGCAAAAATGGCTGCCTACAAATTCCTGAATATTGTTCATAATCAGTCACACGTGGTCAGGCCAGAACTGAGAGTTGGGGGGGTTACAGGTTCTATTGGGCCTGTTGGCATGGCCCTATGTTTTCGAGGGAGCCTAATTCCCTTGGTAGAGATCAGGGGGGACCCTTTGGTGAGAAATATCGATATTGTGAAGGGAGACCTTCCTGTACAAAATATTATTTAAAAGAAGATTCATAGAAGTGTAATACAACTGATTCTGAATAGCGAATAAACATGAATATACGACTGTATTTTCTACTTGTTACAGCACAGTCTGTTATTGTTCTCAAACTCCTATTGAGGTGACTTTATTTTCCCTAACCTAATAACAATGACAAGTTCAGATTTCCGATAAAAACTAAAAAGTGAAAAGGTTATAAAATTTATATAATGGGTGGGGAAAAGGAATGACAGTTTCTATTCCAATCAATGAAAGAAAGGAAGGAAAAAAAGGAGAAAATAATGAAAGAAAGTAAATAAAAAATATATTTAGAGAGAGAGAGAATGGGGAGCTGTGGATGCTAGATTGAATTACCTGTAGTCGCTAAACAGATTATTTTGACTATAATTTATTACTTTTTATCTTGGCTATTTTTTTTTCACTCTTTCTTTCTTTTCAACTTAACCCTTGACATCCGTTGTACAAAACTTGAAATTTTGCACACACACTCAATGAGCAAAGGAAACTTTTCTTTTTTTTTTTGTATTTTAGAAAACTAGTTTTGTGGCTGAGATAGTTGCGTTCAGAGTTTGTCTCATACTCATTTTGAATAGAATAGCTTGCCATTACCTTTCTTTCTGGATTGTTCTTGTTCTTTTATTCTAATCCATTGTAATTATATCATGTACATATATATATATATATATATATATATATATATATATATATATATATATATATATATATATATATATATATATATATATATATATTGCCCTCTCCAAGACCACCTGCTGCTGCTTAACCGTAGACTTCATCACTGGCTGGACTTTCTGTCACACGGACGGATGCCTTCAGCAGCCTATATACTATCTTTTACCCGCGAAGCAAAGCTCCTGATAATGGACTCACAAGAAACCTTTAACCCCTTAAAAACACATACTCACACTGCGCACACCACTGAAGATGGAAATACATCCCGAAACATGTCTGGACCATTAACAACATCTACAGAAAAATAAAACTTACCTCGAAACACTTTACTCCCAAGTCTGTCTCACTCTTTATAGTCCATATTATATATATATATATATATATATATATATATATATATATATATATATATATATATATATATATATATATATATATATATGTATACATAAATATAAATCATTTGTAGGAAGTATTGATTGCGAAAAAGGACCACTTTGAAATAAGGTCTTCATTTCCTACCCGTCAAGATTCTTTTACCAGCTTTGCAAAGGCCTGATCGCGGTTGGTGAAGTCATACATCGCTGAAGTCTTAATCATTGTTATTTGGCGTCGGTGTCAGTCTGTCAGAAGAAAAAGATAGAGGGAAGAGTAGGAGAATGAAATACCTAACTCGAGTGATTCTGAACTTGGGGTGCACGTTCCACAAGGGAACAATTGATGTATATTTGGGAGCGATTTGGAATTTAGACAAGAGGAGAGAAGAAAAAAAGAAGGAATTAAACACTCTATGGTTCACAATGGAGCCGTGTTAAACCTTAAGTGATTAATTCTCATTTGTTCAAGACTATTAATTAACAATTATACAGCACTATCAATCCCTAATTACAGAATAATATTTGTTACTAATTCTATTATAGATTCTATAAGAAATGTATAACTCATTAATTCTGGCAGACTAAGTGACTAGTAAAATAAATAGGAGCCTCGCTTGACGCCCCATCCATGCGGCTTTGCGTCAGCAAAACAAATTCCGCTTAGTTAATCTAATTTAATCGATTAATCAAATAAACAGTAAGTAGAGAGATGTCACTCACTTTCACATCTGTTCCTAGAACGCAGGATAAAAGTAAGGAAAGACTGCAAAGGTTATCTCGATCGCACACATTCAAAATCAAATAAAATTAACCAATGACCTACCAGATATGTTACCACTCTAGAGTCAATCATGGTATTTTCCTGGGGGCCCTGTGGGTTACTTAGCTGGTGCCATTCCTTCTCCGAGTGACATGAGAAATTTTTACTGCGATACATTGTAGTTACGACGAGGAGCAATAACAGGCAGCCCAAACGTCTTTGATCGATTAAATCGAATCGAATCATCCCATTCATGGGATCGTTAGAATAAAATGCTGGGTTTATTTTCTTGGCATTCGCCCCAGAGTAATGAGTGTTACTAGGCTGCACCCATTTCCCCTTCAAAGAACCTACGACCGGACTACATGATACCAGCAATGGAAAATATCCATTCACCTGAACTGTTGAGAGATGTGTATTCGTGCCTCCCCCAAGAGCATTCGTGCTATCTGGACAAATAAAAAAAAAAAGAATCTCGGCCAGGATTTGAACTCGGTTGGCCGGTTCTGTTTCATATGCTCTCAAACACAGGGGCGTACCTAATGGGATTTTTTTTCGGGAGGTTGGCAGGGACTGGCCTCTAATTTGACAACAAAGTGAAAGCGCATGCCTATAATATACCAACAAAGAGGGCTTGCAGATAAAGTTGAAGGACGGGGTATGTTTATCTGACTGTAAAAATACTATCATGTTCGTGGTGGTACGTGCCGAAGAGTTCGTATGTGAGAACTGTGCAAGGTGATTAACCAAGAGTTGATAGCGCATCCGAAACTAGAGGGTATGTTAGAAACCGCCAAAATTGTCACTAAAAATGTCAAAATAGGTTCCTTTAGTTTTTTCAAGTTGGGCTGGCTGGCTCAGTATTTACATATGTATGTATCACGCGTATACGCCACACCAATGGAGCTAGAGGTTTAAAATTGTCAACATTTACTCTTTATTATGTCTAGAGAAAACTTCTTTCTTTTTATCTCCCACGCCCTTAAATAGATTGGGGGGTCAATTTACTATGTAATTTTGTTTTTGCTAAATCGTTCACTACCTTGTGCCCACTTGCGTTTTTTTAATGAAAATTCGAATTTTTTCTGTGATCCCGCAAAAGAATTTAATTTATCAACCACTTGAAATTTTTCCATTGATCACCCCAAACATAGAAAGCTGCCAAAAAACGTCGGTCATGTGACAGTTTCTATTGGTCGGATAACCAGACCTCTGCAAGCGTGCGTGCATATATATACATATATGTATGTATGTATGTATGTATGTATATATATGTATATTATTGTGTCATCCACAGAGAGCTGTTTCGATGTGTTACATCTCTTCAGTGTGGCTATAGACTTTCCATTATCCCATCCAGTACTGCGAGGCAGAATTGAAACCTCTGGACTACGGAACTGGACGGTCAGTAAAGCTGAATTTAAGCGATATATCTATTTGCACAGAAATTCCTCATAATTCCTCCTCCACCAGAGTGCTCTGTTCCTATGGAAGAGCATTGCATAAGCTTACGATGAATGAGTGACCTCACTTGAAGAGTGCTCAACTCTGAATAGAGGAGCATTAATATATATACACAGTATATGTGTTACAAATCAGGCTAGCAATATAACATATAATAATATATCAATAATATAGAGCCACTTCTGAAATGTAATGGATTTATTTCATAGAGTGCTCGATACATTTTTTACTCATGTAGTTAAGTTGTTTTTGGCTAGAGCTGGATATAGATAGTAGAATGTGGATTCGCTACACAAACTAGCACCTGTTTCTACCCTCTTCGGGCCTCATCAGGCAGAAGAGGGCAGAAACATGAGCTAGTTTGAGTAGCGAATTCACATTCTACTATCTATCTATCTATCTATCTATCTATATATATATATATATATATATATATATATATATATATATATGTATATATGTGTGTGTGTGTGTGTGTGTATGTTTATGTGTGTAAGCAATTGACCTACGCAATGTTTTTCAACATCTGCCGGTCTCTAGTTTTTCTGTACGTATTAAAAGAGAGTAATAAAACAATAGATTCCTATCATCAAACAACCAGCGGAAAAGAAATGCCGACAAGAGTGAAAAGTAAGAAAAGAAATATGCGATATAAATGTTGGAAATAAATATCTTAATGTTATCTGATCACCCCGAAGGCTAATTTATCGACTAATGGTTTTGGAAGATAGATTACAGATAACGAATTCTCCGTCACTGCCATTACCCCAGTAACGTTAGAACATGGTCGGCAACAGTTAAAAGACAAGATGACAGGTCTCTTTCTCTTCGTCGAGCAATACTGTCATTCATTCATCATCATCAGTCTGTTAACGTCCGTCGTTGGACATGAACCTTCCCCGAGATTTGCCAGACCTTTCTATCAAAGGCATTGCAGAGCGAGTACTTCCTTTATTTTATCTAGCTCGTCATACCATATTACTTTCTATCATCAACAGCCTCAAACCTGATATCTTGGGATCCACGTTGTGAGACGTGATATCCAGCGGTTGTCTAAGATTCTTGCGACATGTCCAGCCGATTGCCATTAGGATTTTATAACAGTTTCTATGTTATCTCAGACTGTCTTTCTCTGATATACAGTGCAGTCTTACTGTCAACTCATGTGAGGTTGAGTATGATACTCTCATGTGTGGCTCTTTCAACCTAGAATACAAATGCCATTGATCTTATATTTGGCAGAGAGAATCACAAACAATCAACTTATGGCACACAAAGCATCAACTTATGGCAATACAAGATTGATATCAGGGTTTATTCGAGTTGACCAAAGGTCATTTCTCGTAATGTCTTGCCAATTTTCAATTGCCCACCACTCAGCACAAAGAATGCTGGAACTTAACGTTTGGGTACATTTTATTACGGCCACAGTCTTTGCGAGGATGATCTCGGAGGTTATTCAATCTGCACCGGATGTCATCTCTACGCAATTTTCAAAGTTATTCGTCACAATTTTGCATCAGGCATGCTGAAAATTAGTGTATGGGTACATGTTATCACGTCAAACATCACAGGCTATGTGGGATTGGAGATCATTCAAGGTCACCAGAAACCATTCTTCACCAATTCTCCCAGTTTTGGCCACAATTTTGAACCTCTAGAATTGATGTTTTCCATAAGGGTAAATCCTTCGTGGCAAATGTCATGAATAATGTGAGGGTGACGCCATTCGTGATCACCAGAGGTCATTTCTACTCAATTTTCCAAGCTGTTGGCAACAATTTTGCACTCAGAATACTGGAATTGAGCATAGGATCACATGGCAATACATTTTGACTAAATGTGTATAAATCTGTATGAGTATCTGTTTATGTTTGCATGTGGACATGTATAACGTTTGTATTTATGTGTGCGAGCAATTTTATATTTGTGTGAGTGTGAATATACGTGTATATACGTGTGTGTTTGGATATGCGTGTGTATATATATTGGTAGATTCCTGGTAAACGAGTTTGAGTCTGTAATTGTGTATGTGCGTGTATGTGTGCGTGTCGTATGCTTATATGAAGTACGTACATACTCATCCTAGCTTATAAGAACGATTGATTTCCTAGGAACTTTGTAAAGATTAATACTTATACTGTTAGTATTCAAACTAAATATTTAAAATTCTGACCAACTGAAAAATGCTATTTATTTTTGGTGGGGGTTTCAAATATTTGTAACGCATAAACTTCTATAAACATGTACAATATAGAAAGCAACAAAAATACTTGAAAAAAACGTTGCATGTATGGGGATCTGTATGCATGAATATTTATTCCTTTGAATATGTTGTGGAGAAAAAAATTTGCAAGTACCATCTCTTATGTATCGTTGAGGACGAGAATAATATAAAGAGAATCAGGTGAACTAATTTAGATAGAGAAAACTTACTCAGAAACAGGTCCAATTACTTTCACTTCTGTTTGTTTACTTGTTCACGAGTTCAGAATACCTACATATATACGTGTATTCATTTTCACACACTTGCATGTATACAACATACATATCGTATACATATGTTCATATATTTACTTATCATATACATATGTACTCTCACACACACACACACACGTACATATATATATATATATATATATATATATATATATATATATATATATATATATATATATATATATATATAACTGTTTTGTTTCTAAAATCTCTGAAACAGTTACATGGTAAACAAATGATGACCCCAGCAAGAAAAGATATACAAATAGTACCATGACAACAAACTCTCGAAAAATCACATAAAATTATATTAAATGACACGAGTCACAAGGAAATGAATGACTTGAGTGACACAAAAAAATTGGAAAATTTTGTTTTGGTATTTAGTGTTTAAAGCTTTCTAGATTATATATATATATTAGTATTTTTTTCGTATTTATGTTTACAGCTTTCTAGATTTTATATGTATATATGTATATATATATATATATATATATATATATATATATATATATATATGAATATATATATATATATATGAATATATATTGGTAGATGTGAAATTATGTGTAAGTAAATATACATTGCTTAGTTCGGTCCTACTAAGCATCCTGTTCCAGGTAGGGCAGGAGTAAAATGTCTGCCTCTTGGTCTGAAGCGAAAGTTCCGATCCTACCTCGTGGTACTGGATGTTGGATAGTCAATAGCCACACTGAAGAGTTGTAATACAACAAAACAGATGTCTGTGGATTACACAATTATTAATTATCATAAATATATATAAGAGAACAATAATAAATCCGTAACCATGTGTTTCTGTATTAAGTAAATCTCTAATCAAAAATGCTCGATACTATCAGTAGAGTAGCTATGAAATGAGAAATTTTCGAGTGCATATATATAGACTGAGAGAAACATTTTCAGTGGTTCATTACCGATAGTACAGTTTATTTCATTTGAAAGAAATGTTCATTTGAAAATCTTTTTCAAGAGAAACAGAATGTGCAATCTATCAAATCTATATCAGATTAAAAAAAGGAGGCACGCATCACCCTCCCCGAATCTGTCGGGCTCGCTCACACAAAAAATCAATTACAACAACATGGGGATAACTCTTATAAATTTACTGAAAGATTACTTGTCTCCCTACGATTTGACAACGCCAAAATTGACCTTTGATTGACATTACATATACATATTTTCGACGCGAAGACATCTCCTTTTTCGCCGATAAAGATAACAAATTTTAGAAATCAATAACTTCGTATTATTTCACCCTTCTTCTACAGAACTTTGGTATTAATTCTATCAATTTTGCCATTTGATGTTTGACGATGAGAGCAAACAGTCTCTCAAAACAGGTAACAGAAATAAATTTCTAGTTTCCAAACTTTCGCGTTTCCATATTGTCTATAAAATCCACCATTATGCCAGATAAATCTCATCTTATTCCCCACCACACGCGTGCACACACACACACATATATATATATATATATATATATATATATATATATATATATATATATATACCTCCGTATGTGTATATATATATTGTATCATGAAAATATATGCGCAGCATCACACTTCCATTTCTAAGTATATTATTATCCGTGTTATAAGTTGAAGAATAAATATTCCAAAGGATTTAAACTTGAAAACAGTTTCAATGTGACAAGACACACATATGTGTTTAGATATGAAAGAATGAGCACGTATGTGTTAGTGTTCATATAAACACACACGCATATGTATATGCGTGTGTTAATGCATGTGCATAATATATATATATATATATATATATATATATATTTATATATATACAGAATTGGGTATGCAAAAAAATCACACACATATATATATGTGTAAGTGTGCGTGTATGTTTGCAAATGTATACACTGAAAGACTTAATTGTATATAGATATCTATATAGACTTGAGCTGACTCGTAAGAACCGGAGAGAAAGCATTTAGGATGTCTGAGCACACTTTATGAAAAAGTATAATCTTCTTGAAATGAATATTTTGAATTTTCCAGATTCATCCAGGCCCAGCTTTTGAAATTTTAAACCTGTCTTTGACAATAATGTGATGCTTAGTGTAACATAAAAACCCAAATTTAACGGTCACAGACGCATAAAAACATATCGCATACATATGAATGCATATATGCCTTTATATAGACATATAATGATACGTACAAACCTCAGAATATACATGTATATGTGTATAAATGTATTATTCATTTAAATATTGATACTTCAATACACACAGGTATATGCATATATCCATATACATACGTATTTTTATATTGTTATAGATGTTATTATTACACACACACACACACACGTGATATATGAATGAATATATATGATAGATACTTAAATATACTTGAATACACGTACATCTATATACATATATGATATACAATACTATTCTGTACCTCACTCACACAAGCATATATAGTCTATCTATCTATCTATCTATCTATCTATCTATCTTTGAATCTATCTCTATCCTTTTCTGCCCCTTTCTCTCTCACAAAAACACGCTCTCTTTCCCTATCAATATCCATCATTTCGTATGTCAGTGCATTCAACTTTTTAGGCCCCAGATTCGCATGTAGGAAACTGAAGTTTTGCATAGCGGTACATCTTTTCACCTTGAAGGACATAGGCTGCATAATTTTTCAAACTTTTTAAATGATGATTCAATTTGATGCCGGACTTGAACCTGACTTTTCGTTTGACATATCTGCAAGTTTGTAAGCCACAGTTTTGTACCAGGGAATCTGAAATTCGACATAGACTTACATCTTCACACAGCAGAGGATATACGCTATGGAAGGTTGACCTCAGATGTCCATAAATAACATCTGGTCACCTTGAAGGATAACCAAATATCATTTATGGTCTTCTCTGGACAATTGAAACAATTGTACGCTACAATTTAGCATATATAAAAGTGAAATTTTCCATGAAATGCATGTTTTGTTTTCGTTTAACGTTGAATGACATAGAATTAGAAATTTGAGAATTTGATTTGATCTAATTTAAGAATTTTTGTTCAAGTCGAATTTTGAAAGTAGAAAGAAATAATTTACGCAAGTATTGTCTAATGTTTTGAAGATTAATTCCATATCAGATCAGCCCCGTTCATCTCAGGTTACCCTCTTGGATTCTGCTGTAAATCACTGGTGCTCCCGTACCAAACTTCCTGAGAAATCCAAAATATTTGGTCTGTATTTCTAATAGCTCTGGAATTATAAATCTTTTAAATTCTATACCATTTTTCCATCTTGCCAGACAAGCCTTTCTGTCAAAATTTAGACATCTATAGTTCCTTCCATATAACATGTACAGATTTGACGCATTGTGACTAACTTTAGGCAAACTTTTTCTCTAATATTCAAAAATGTGTCTTGATCCAATATATCTTAAGGACTTTCTCTTCTACAAAGTTCGGAAAATAGCCAAAAATACCAAACATGAAAAGATTACCCCCATTGGAGGGCTCCTCACTCCAACAGTATGCAAGATAGCGCACTCATACTTTTTTTCCGATTATACATTATTTGATGAGTCATGCAGGTGTAGTAACCACATTTATTGCAGTTATAGGCGTGTCAAAATGATTGTTTGAAATCTGATTGATTTATTGGATACCTCAAATCGCCAATTTTCATAACGTTATCTGATATATATATATATATATATATATATATATATATATATATATATATATATATATATATAGTCTAGAAAGTGTCACAGCTTTTGAAACTAAACATTGGAAAAGTGTTTCAAAATGATCGTGTGTTACTTCGGTCACTTATTTCCAAATGTCTGTTCATGAAAAATTTGAGTAATTTTCTTCTATGCATTCATGTTTTACATATACATCGTTATTACGGTACTGCGTGTAAGTTTTCTCTTTTCGGGATCATCAGTTGTTTACCATGTAACCGTTTCGTGGATTTTAAAAACAAAATAGTGATATCAATACCACACCCCAGCAGTGTTGATTAAACAACACATCCGTTTCAGCTATGATTTTGATATATAGCTCATTTCATGCATATCGATTGTTCTTGAATATAGGGTATCATCATAAAGTATACATATATATATATATATATATATATATATATACACATATATATATATATATATATATATATATTCTGAAAAGCTTTACAGCTTATATATATATATATATATATATATATATATATATATATATTTATATATATATATTGATACATAGATACATTGATAGATAGATAGATAGATAGATACATAGATATAGATATATAGATATATAAATAAATAGATATAGAGAGAAAAAGGGAAAAAGTATATATACTCATACATGTCGTAAGAACAAGTAGATGTGCTCTTACTGCAACACCGATTTTCAAAAATGCAGAACTAACTGCGATCATTTCGGGCGGTCATTTGGAAAGATATTTTTCAATAAGCTTCTTAGCAGAACAAAAAATAAAAGAAAATTTATTTTCATGATGAAAAAATCATCGTCATAGCCTCAGGTCTTGAATGTAAACACTATACATATATATATATATATATATATATATATATATATATATATATATATATATATATCCATAAAAAACTATGGGATTATTTATGTATGGATTGACGATGTTATTTATGTATGGATCAACACCAAGGAGCATAATTCATTTTTTTAGGTAATTGATTATTCAAGTATTCTAATTCAAAGGGTTTTTGTAAGTCTCAACTCTATTCAAGCTGTTTTGATGTGTACAGATCAGACTCGAAGTCTTAAGAGTTTATATGACGTAACATTCATTATTATGTCATAATAAGAAACCAAATTAACTAGTGTGATGTGTCAGCGACAAATAGAGAAGAAATTTGCAAGTATGCTCATTATATATATACTATAATATGGAGATTCGTTGCCCTTGGTAGATGTAGTGGTCTACTTTCTCGAGTTCTGTGTCCTCGATTTCGATCTTAGTGTTCTTATCTCCAATGTGGTTGTTGCACATGATCTTCGTCTTGCTGAAGTTCATGTGTAGGCCGACTTTCTTGCTCTCCTCATTTAGTTCATCTATCATTAGTTGGAGGTCGTGTAGGTTCTCTGCAAAAAGGGCTATGTCGTCTGCGAATCTGAGGTTGCTCAGATACTCGCCGTCTATTTTAATTCCTTTACTCTCCCAGTCTAGCCTTCTGAAGATCATCTCGGGGTACGCTGTGAAGAGTTTAGGTGAGCTGGTATCACCTTGTCTTACTCCTTTCTGGAGCTGGAAGGGGTCCGAGTCTTTATGTAGCCTGATAAATGAGCTGCCGTGATTGTATATATGTTTCAACACTTCAACGTATACTGGATATACACCTTGCCGACTGATGGCCTCCATGACCTTAGGGATTTCTACTGAGTCGAACGCCTTTTTGAAGTCGATAAATGCTACGGCAAGTGGTAGTCTATACTCTGCTGCTTTTTCTTTCAGTTGATTTATCGAGTGCAGGTGGTCCATGGTCGAGTAGCTTCTTCTAAAGCCAGCCTGTTCACGTGGCTGGTTTTCATCGAGTATTTTTGTGATTCGGTTGGTGATGATCTTTGTGAAAAGTTTATATACACAGTTGAGTAGGGTTATAGGCCTATAGTTGTTGAGGTCTTTCGGGTTTCCTTTTTTATATAAAAGCATTATGATAGCAGTATTCCAATCGTCTGGTACTTTACTGTGTTCTAGACACAGGTTGAAGAGGACGGCCAGTTTCCTATTGATGATTTTACCTGCTTTTCGGAGTAGGTCGATGGTGATGTTGTCTGGTCCAGGGGCAGATCCTTTCTTTGTCTGTTTAATGGCTTCCTTTACCTCCCACGGGGTTACTTTTGGGAAGTCCTCTAGTTGTTTGCCCGTGTCTTGCGTATCTTGCTCATTGTTTTGCAGTCCTTGTTTGGACGAATAAAGTTTTTGGTAAAATTCTTTGGTACGTTCGACAATCCTGTCTCTGTCTGTTGTTAGGTTTCCATTTTCCTCGAGTGTGCTAGTTATTTGCCTTCGTCCCGAGTTGAGGAGTTTGTTTATAGCTTTGAAGCCCCGACCTTTTTCAAGAGTTGATTCAATGACTGCTGTTGTGTATCTCCTTCTGTCTTCTCTTCGTTTCTTCTTGATTAATTTGTTTAGTTCAGCCTCTTCAATTTTCTCCCTCGTTGTTGTCGGTGGCTTGAAGTTTCTGCGTTTTTCCATGAGATTTTTAGTCTCATCCGAGATTTTGCTAATGGGTTGTTTGCTCATTGGCTTGAACGTAGAGGCTACTTCAATTATTGACGTTGTCATTTTGCTGCTTAGTTCGTTGATGTTGGTGCTGTTTTGTTCAGTAAGAATTCTGAATCTGTTCTTCAATTTGAGCTTGAAAGATTGAACGTGCTCTTTTGGTATGTTTAGAGGCTGCGGTTTTGTATGGAACATTTTCCTGCGTTCTTTATTGGTGTTTATTTGTACTTTACATCGTACCATTCTGTGGTCGCTGCCTACATTGACTTGATTTAGGACTTGGATGTCCTTGACGATATCGTTTTTGTCCGTTAGGATGTAGTCTATTTCGTTTCTTGTTTCGTGATTGGGGCTCTTCCAAGTCCATTTCCTACTGGGTCCCTTCTTGAAGAAGGTGTTGATTTTGAAACCATTAGCCATCGCAAAGTTTACAAGATCTTCTCCTCTCTCGTTGCGTATTTTGTATCCAAATTTGCCGACGCAATTTTCATTTCCTTGTCCTACTTGTGCGTTGAAGTCTCCCATGATAACATTGAAGTGTTTTCTGGTGCCTTGGAGTAGGGAGTTCAAGTCATCATAGAAGTTGTCTATTTCTTGTTGGGTTGATTGCAAAGTGGGAGCGTAGACTTGGATTATATTGAGTTTGTATCGTTTTGAAAGTTGTATGGTGACGCTAGCTACCCGGTCAGAGACGGCTTTGAAGCCAGTTACATTGTCTTTCAGGTTCTTATTGATGAGAAAGCCAACTCCACTTTGTTTTACTTTCTCTTTACCGTAGCTGTAAAGAAGATGCTTGCTTCTCAGTTCGATTAGTTCTTCTCCGGGTCTTCTTACCTCACTAATGCCTATGATGTCCCATTTGACATTTCTGATTTCACTTTCTAGATCAGTTAGGTGCATGTCAGTTGACAGTGTTCTGACGTTGTATGTGCCTATGTATAAATTTGTCTTCTTGTTGACAGTCTTAGAGTTCTGTTGAAATGGTCGTTGTTTGAGCGGTGACTCAGTAGGGACAGATGTTCCCTTGGTGAAGGATTTGGGTAGTCGCTTTTGGAGCACATCACCCCTACCCAAAGTAAGTGATGTGGCTGAGTCTTTTGGGGCCGATGACCCAGCAGGAACTGACGTACCCTTTTTCGCCAGAAAGAGATATGAACTGAGAACAATGATAATAATAACTTCATGTTCCCCTTCCTCGCCAAAACTTGTCATTTACGGCGTTTAACATTCATATAATGATAAATATACAACAATAATGTACATATGTATATGTTCCTCTACATACATACAGGCACACTTAACTTTAATAATAGACACTTCCTCCAGGTGAAAGGCTGCGCCATGGGCACAGTAGCGGCCCCATCCTATGCTAATATCTTCATGGGTAAATTTGAAGAAACCTACATTTACCCAGAGATTTATAATGACTGCATCTTTTATGGTAGATACATAGACGACATTTTTTTCATATATACAGGCGAAAAAAACAAACTAGATAACTTCTTTATACATCTAAACTCGGCACATGACTCTATTAAGTTTGACTTCACAACATCCACTGACTCCATAGCCTTCTTAGACACACGCATATATATAGATGACAACAGAAACCTCCATACCACCCTCTACACAAAACCCACGGACACCCACAATTACCTCCACTCCAAATCAGCCCATCCCCAACACTTAAAAAGGAGTCTACCATTTTCACAAGCTCTTAGAATTAGAAGAATCTGCTCCACCAATAGTGAACTTAACAGACACAAACATAACCTAATACAATATTTCACCCAACGAGGTTATCCACTAGATGACACAAAAAAACAAATAAAAAAAGCGACTGGAATACCCAGAGATCAAACCCTTTTACTGTCCCACAATAACAAACCCAACCGCATACCCCTTATAACAACCTTCAACAACACACTCCCACCCTTAGCACACATCATCAATAATAGATGGAACATTCTCACGATCAAAACAGATCTAAAAGAAACATTCACAGACCCATGTGTTATCTCCTACCGCAGACCCAAAAACATCAGAGACATGATTAGTAGCAATACTATCGTTAACAATAAAGTCGTACACAAAAATACACCTAGAACAATTAATTTCTGCACACCTTGCAACATAAGAAACAGTCTATGTTGCAACCACCTCAAGCACACCAACACATTCACAAGCACCACCACAAAAGTGAGTTACCACATATACCACAATAGCAACTGCCGCAGTAAGAACATTATATACCTTCTAGAGTGCAATAGGTGTAAGTTACAGTACATTGGCAAGTCCGAGTGGCAATTTAATATTAGACTCAACAATTATAGACATAGGATTAAGTCAAAAAATAACCGTAGCCCACTCCCTGTAGAACTACATTTCCGCACACCTGACCACAATTTTGCCACTGATGCTACCTTCACCATCATAGAAAAAATAGAAAAAACTACTCCAATTGACATAACTAAAGTTCTAGAAAAACACGAAGACATGTGGATCAACAAACTTAAAACCCTATACCCTAATGGATTAAATACTAAACTGAACAACCCGCACCACATAGAACACTAATACACACAACTCCTACCATTAATATCCTCACACCCACATCTTAGACACACTCAATAATGGAAGCTTCAAAGTCACCTAGACCCATAGGAAAAACTTCACCTTAGCCTGTTACAACCCCTGTCCAATTCTTAGCTAAAACACTTTCAGCAACATCTTCAGTAACTTTTAAGGTTGATACCTATGTAGCTCCTTGACTCCACCACCCCTCCTTCTATACTATCCCAAACATACCAAAAAACCCACCTCCCCAACACTACCCCCCACCTTGACACACTCTGCCCTCCCCAAGTCCAACTGCTGCTGCTTTACCAAAATCCCAATACCTGCTGGTCATTCTTACATTCAGCATGAGGCCTCTTGTAGCCCTGACAACAAAACCTACCCACAATGCATAGCCGCTGACAGTGGACTCTGGTTCCACATGGTACATTTTAATTCACACTCACACAACACGCACCACTGATGATGAGAGAAATCTCGAAACATGTATGGACTATCGACAAATAAGGATTAATAAACCTTACCACCAAAAACTTCACTCCCGAGTCTGTCTCACTCTCTAAAGTACACATATATATATATATATATATATATATATATATATATATATATATATATATATATATAAAAACTGGTGAAATCACCTCCCAATATATGTAATGGAAATGAATACAATCCATTTTCCAAAATTTGCAATATGAAGTTCCTTTATTGTCTATTGAAGTCATATATATATATATATATATATATATATATATATATATATATATATAATGATCTAACATATTGATTGATACATACAGATATAGATACAAGCATATACACAATATATATATATATATATATATATATATATATATATATATATATATATATATAAGTACATAAATATATATATGTGTGTGTGTGTACGGTAATCTCTTTATTCCAAAAGTACTCGATACATCGAGTTGAGACGATATGTCACAGTGTGGAAATTTGGTCTTTGACAATGGTTCAACCTTCGTTTTGCTTTGTTAGCTTGTCAAAAAGACAGCGTGGTAAAATTTAGAATTGCTTTGATCTTATATATATGTATATGTATATATCTATATCTATCTACATCTATCAATCTATCTATCTATCTATCTATCTATCACAATACAAATATCAAATATAGTATACTATGGTATAATACAATATCTGATATATGATGGGTTTATATCATAAAGTGCTCGATACATTCAACATTAAACATTCAGTTGATTTAGAGTAAAGATTAAAATATAATTGAGTAAGTATTTGCTACACCAACTTGTTTATGTTTCTGTCCTTTTGGGGCTTTTTCAGACGAATCTGATCTGCTTGAAGGAGCCTAAACAGGGCAGGAACATAAACATGTTTGTGTAGCCAATCCTTGCAACATATATATATATATATATATATATATATATATGCCCTCTAGCTGATGGGATACCAAAGCTCCTGATGGTAGACTCATGTTCCACATCAAACTTCTAACCTCTAAAGACACACACTGTCACACACGCCCACACACACACACACACACACATGCATGCATACACACACTCATGCATACACACACCAGTTCGTGCTCACACACACACACACACACAGCATGCACTACTGAAGATGGGAATACCTCCCAAAACATGACTAAACCATTAATAAAAACATTTGGGGATGAATACACCTAACAAATATTCACTTTCATTACTGAGTCTGTTTCACTCTCTATATTTCAAATTATATATATATATATATATATATATGAAAATCAAAGCGATTCCAAATGTTACTTCGATATCCCTTAACTAAAGTTTGAAAGCAAATTAACAACCCTTCTCCACACATGAAAACTACAGAGACAATTCTTCTGAATATTTTCAATTCAAGAAACTCAGAGAGTGAGGGAAATTCTGGTCATCGATTGAAAAAATATTTTTAGAAAAGACAAGACTGTGTGGAAATATTTATACAATGTGTAGTTTGTGCCTCCAAAAGAAACAGCAAACTAAAATCCCAGGATTGAGATAAATTATTCAACTCCAGGTCAGAGATAGGGGCCATGTGTAGTCATAGCGCAAAGTTCAGCCCGAAGAAGATTAAAATATTGCAAATTAACCGAAGAGAAATTCAACACCAGAAAGTTATTACAAAATTAAAACATTAGTCACTAACGTGATAATGAGGAATCAAAAACAGATTAATTAATAGTATTAATTAAACGTGAAATAACCTGATCAAATAATACATTTTAATAGGACGAACAAACAAAAAACTACTCCAACGCAAATAAATTGTAAAAACTTTGAAATTTTAATAACTGTTAAAGCCTCTTACGTGTAACTTGATCGCATGCACTTAGAAAGAAACTGCGAATTGAATGGGAGAGTAGATATTGCCTTCAACGGTCTCGATTTCAAATCTAAAAATTGAAGTTTTCCTGTATAAAACTGAAACACGAACTATTCAACACTGTCCGTTTGATGAACTAACAAAGTGAAACAAAGGTTGAATCAATGCCTTAGACCAAATTTACATGCTTCATCGAAATATTGTATCTACTCAACGTAGAAATCACTCTTGAAATAAAGGAATTATCGTAAATTGTATTTGTTGTATATATTTTCAACTCATCTTTACCCCTCCACCCACACACACATGCACAGATATATAGTTATTAATTGCTTAACATCATACAGAAACTCTGGTCTAAAATGTTCTCCCGTCGTTATACGGTTAATGTATCACTGAGCCTACATCACATAATGAGAAAAAAACAATTAAGAAAAATGGGGCTGCTGCAAGAATTGAACCTGCAACTGATAGGGTAGCCACTTCAACGTAACGTTGCCCTTGCCATTGAGTTAAATAGGCGCAATTCATTTTTCATTCAGTCGGATCATATACATCCATTTTCCAATACATAACTGTCGCATTTAAAAAGAAACAAATAGAACGAGAATAAACAAGATTTAGAGTGAACAGTCACTTGGGTACTTGCACACTGGCAGTTGTTTAGTTTAATGATAAGAGCAACTCTTCGTTGAAGTGGCTCGCCTATCGGTTGAAGGTTCGATTCCTGTAGACTAGGTACATAATCATACCCTGCAAAAGCAATGAGACCTGCGTGAACTATGAATGAGACGTGACTAAATGACGAATATATTTGCTAATAAAGTTGATTACCAAGTTTTTGTTACCATCTCGGCCTCCATATACCTCATAAGGATCGGATAATTATCATCAGAGAAAATAGAAATTTATCAAGAAGCTCCAAGATCTACCAGAGTCTGCATTTTGCAAAGAGCTAACGAAGCCGTGCAATATCCTGAGGTACTGCTGGGGTGTTGTGAGCTGGTGGTAATGGTGCTCTAACCCAAATACCATGCTCCATCCCAGAATCATCATCAGACGGAGGAAGGCTCTGTTGGTGGCATTGCTACCTTTTATGCAACAGAATTATTATTATTATTATTATTATTATTATTATTATTATTATTATTATTATTATTATTATTATTATTATTATTATTATTATTATCATTCATACCAGCTGCCTGGTGGTCACAGCTGGAGACTGAGTGACAGCAAGTCTCTTCAGGTCTCCAGCCCTCCTCTTCACTCTCTCACAGTTCACAGCAATGGTGAGGTTTACCGTTCCACACAAGTTGCCCGGTGGTCATCACTGAAAGCTGAGTGACCGTAAGTATGATCTGGTTTCCAGCCTTGCTCTCATATCTCCCTCACCTATCACAGCAGCGCTTTGGTTGGCACCCCGACCAAGATTTTTCTTCCTCTCCCTGTTAGACCATTGCAAGCAGAGGGGATCGTAAATAGCATATTTTTAGCACTCTCCCCACTATTTGTGTAGTCCCCAGTAGTGCTATGGTCTATATAGTGTCAATCCTTCCTTTTATCCCCAGTTCTCCCAATCTCACTTTCGGTGTCTTTGGTGCAGTTCCAAGTACACCTACTATTACTTGTACTACCCCAACTTTCATGTTCCACACCATCTTCAGTCCCCTTGCCAGATTCTGATACTTCCCCAGCTTTCCACTCACTTTCGTATTTACTCTGTGATCCGCAGTCACGACCACGTCTATTATTGGGTAGGTTCTCCTTCTCTCATCCACGATTACCAGGTATTATTATTATTATTATTATTATTATTATTATTATTATTATTATTATTATTATTATTATTATCCCATGGTAAATTCATATCATAAATCAATCCCTCAGCTTACAAATAAAAAGAACGAATTTAACATCAGCGTCATGCAGGCTAAGTAATGTACTATACGCGACATTAAACAGACTGTATGATATATATATATATATATATATATATATATATATATATATATATAGAGAGAGAGAGAGAGAGAGAGAGAGAGAGAGATAGAGATGTGTATGTACGTGTGTGTGTGTGTATTTGGGATCCCAAAGACATAAATGTTATTTATTATCTTTTCCTTTTGTTTTGTGATTAATGATTCCTGGTTGGTAATTGGGCAAGTGAAGCTAATTAGCTCCGTTTTATGCTTTCATTTGAAACGTATCTTGATTAAACAAGGTAATATTTTTGTTCTTATGTCAACAAAGATGGCTTATCAGAAGCTGGAGGCGCCGTGCTGTGGAAAAAAGACGTAGAAGCGAAAGACGTTCCATTGCGAACAACGAAAGTCTAGAGTAATTTGCAACGGTAGTCCACATTGTTATGTCGTTGCCAGCGAACGTCAGATTAAAAGATCGCTTAAGATAAATTCGGTACGGCGGTTGGAAGATAGTTTCGATGAAAAATTATGGAGTTGAGCGACAGAAGGGAAAGCAGGGTGGGGTAACACTTAAAGAAAGTGAGAAAGAAGGAGAAGAAATGTGGGAGAAAAGCAGAGAGGGGCACTGAATGGGATGGGTCCCATAGAGAGAGAGAGAGAGAGAGAGAGAGAGAGAGAAAGAAATAGAGAGAGAGAGAGTGTAGAAATGTGGAAATAAAATAGGGACGTGAAGAAGCGCTGAAAGAAAGAAAGAAAGAAAGAAAGAAAGAAAGAAAGAAAGAAGGGGAAAAGAAAGAAAGGAAAAAGGAAAAAAGAAAGAATTAATCAAAGAAACAGGAAGAAATCAGTCAAATAAAGAAAGAAGGAAAATATGACAAAAGAAAGAAAGAAAAAATAAGGAAAGAAAGAAGGAAAGAAAGAAAGAAAGGGAAAAGGAAAGAAAGGAACGAAAGTGGAAGACGGAAACAGAATTGAAAAATGGAAGAAAACAGAAAGGGAGAGAAAGGGAAAAAAACAAAGAAAGAAAGAAAAAAGTGAAGGGCAGAAAAAAGAAAGAACGAGAAAGAAAGGAAGGAAGAAAGAGAGAGCGAAAAAATCTGGCAAATCATTGATATCCGCCCGATGAATTTGAAGATTTTCTCTAGTCTATATACAATGTACACTTGAGATGCTTTTTCTTTTTGTTTTTATATAATAACAGTCTCCCAACAACATTGAGGTGTACGAAATTTCTTTAAAATGTTTTATTTCATTAATTTAGCAGTTTCCAATATTTTTTAACACAAAATCGTTGACAATTTCTGTTTTAGTATTTAGTATGATATTTGAGACAAAGTGAGTTTGGACGAGGTTTAGATGTTCTGGGTTTAAACCATTCGCGTTTAGACAAATTGCACATGAACCGTCCAAGGATCCAATAAGAAGCTGAACATCTATGGGTCAAGTTTGGGCTTTCGGGTTATGAGTTGGCGTTTTTTTGTAATTCAAAATATGTCCTCATGTAACATTAAAATGTGTAATGTGTTTGTATACAAAAAGATTTTGAGGCAAATGCGGTTTCATGTGTCTTCTCACCTTTAGGGCATTCGGGTCCTCACAGTTGTAAAACTGGCGCAATACAATCATCGTACTGTTCCAGCCTCTTGCCTTCCATTAGCAAGTACAATGCGAACCTCAGTAAATCTCTAAAATCTATGGTTGCTTCGCCTTCACCCCAATACTCTCTAACCCTCAAGATGTCTGCCTTCAAGCTGTGGAAAAGAGATCGTAGGAGCAATACGTTTATTTTCGTCGGCCTGCCACTCAAAGTTATCTCTAATAGAGATAAAAGAAAACTAGATGCAAAAAAAAAGAAAGATAAAGAGATTTTTTTCCTTTTGAAGGCCAATGAGACCGCTTAATACAAACTACTGCTTTTCTTTGAAGTTTTCTGTCAGGGTCTGTCAAGAATGCATTTTATTTATCATTTCCTTTCATCTTGTTTGTTCATTTGTTTCCAGACCCGTTTGTACTTTGTTTCCCACAATCCCAACCCGTCTCCTTCTTAATCCTGGTTTCCTTCTGTGAGTTATTCGTCGAATGAATAGATTACAACAGCAGGGCTATTAATCCAGTCAGTGCTGATTGTGGGCGCGTACAGCGACCGAAAACGCCGCTCCAAACTTAGAAGCCACTCTTCACTGTGCTTTGCTTCAGGGTGTAGGTTATCTCGATATTATTTTTTAAGTATAAATAAATTCCTTTGGTCTCAACACGGTGCTAGAGGGTGTTTCCGTTCGATCAGCAAAAACAAAAAAACAAAAATTGAAATTTTGAGTCTGTTAACGAACAAAACACCGGACACCCTCAACGTCAGTGGTTTTTCAAATTTTAATCTATGTCGATACATACGGTTCATGTGCGTTTTTTCAAAATCCGGGTGATCTGCAACCTTCATGCCTAAAACCGGTACGTCTAAACTTATTATAACAAATGCTAAATCTCATTTTGTCAACGATTCTATGTAATAATATTAGAAATTGCAAAAGGGATTTTTTTAAAAGTTATTTTCCTAAGATACCCGCGGATATTTTTGTCTAATTCTTCTGTGTTGATATTGTTTGGGTACTGGAAATTGCAAAATTAATGAATTACTTGATCTTTGAAATACTGAGGGGAATTACTTTCTTTGTATAATAGATTATGTAAATTCTTATATTTTCGTATTGCTGAGACACTTTTATCGTATGAAAATGATATTTGTCATAACAGAAATTTCAGAAAAATTCCAATTGACAAATTTGAATCATTATTGTTTACAAATGAATATCTGTTCATGCTCTCAATTTTCAGAAAAATCTCCGATTCTGTTGATATTTCTCAAAGAAAAGCTGTATCAGGGGTTTTCTTTTTCGATTCTTTCTTCTTTAAAACAGAAATTTTAACGATAAACTAGTCTTTTATACATATTTGGGGCTTCATTCTTCTTTCTTTTTTTTATCTCAGGTATCGATTGATTTATTAACAAGTATGGCCAAAAATTTTACCAGTAACTCGACACCCACAATTAAAAAAAAAGACCAAGAAAAAAAAAAACTTGTATAAAAGATTTATTTATCTCTCAAATGCACCGGGTGAAATTTTCCAAACGCGCAAATATATATTTCGACCTTTGAACTTGACCAGCACTGGTATTAAGCCTGTTTGGCTTCCGTTAAAAAGTCGTCAATCTAATGTTTCTATCATTAAGTTTAGTGAGGTTTTGACCTTTTTATCGACGGATGAAACATTTTCAAAAAAGTTTAATGAGTACATATATCCGTATGCTCATAGAAAGGCTTTGTTCATCATCACTCAAATGATTTCATCTGAACGAATTCATTTTTACAGTACGTCGAATTACAGTAACGCCTTCATTACTACTTCAAAGTTTACATCTAGGCAAAGAGATGATATGTTGTGTTAGCCAGTGAATCTTGTACAAATTGTCAAAGGACGGAACTTGATTTATCCTTCTTTTTGTACGAGGCTCCCAAATAATCTAACTGGTATTAGACACATTATTCACTGGTCGGTTTGTCCCGCGGTCACACAACGGAAATAACTCATTTCTTAACGCAAGAGTTCCTTCCCTTAGGAGACTTTTATTATTTCGTTATTTGTAAGAGAAACGAGATTGTGCACGATAGTATTTGAATTCTGTGATAATTTCTCAATTGAAATAGCTTCACACCTTCTCTTTATATTCTGAGCTTTTAAGTAATTGCAATATTACTTAAATGTTGCTCTATTTTTTTGGCGGCGTATGTAAACTAGTTTATCATATATTTCGTTAAAAAAGCCTTTGAACTTTTTTTAATAGTCGAGTGAAAGATTATAAAGTCTCCAGTCAGAGAAGCCACAAAAACCAGCTTTGTTCCGTTCCAATTTTTATTTTCATTTTTATTTTTATTTTTTTATTATTGATATTCGTGTCGTGGAATGGAGAGTACTCCTGAAACGTTGTTTATTCGAATCTGCTTATATATTGCAGCCCGGGTCAGTGAAACGGAAAAAGGCGGTTATGACAAATGTCTTTCCGTGGGTGAAAATTTCACGCTTTGTAAGATGACGTGGGATGGGGGATACGAGCGGAGACATTTGTGGTTGTCTTTTATGTGTGTCCAAATTATAATATATCACAATCACTGCTTTTCAAACACTCACACACGTAAATAGGAGAAGGTGATTAAATGCTAGCACAAGTTATTTTGCTTTTAGTGTAGGCAAACATCTTTCCATCGGATAGATAATCACTCAGCCATTTTATCTCACATTCGTTATCGTGTACGTCCATACTCATATCTCTCACCCTGTCTCTCTCGCTGTCCCTCTCTCTTTCTCTCTCTCTCTATTTACCTACCTATTTATCTAGCTATCTCTCTCTCTCTCTCTCTCTCTCTCTCTCTCTCTCTCTCTCTCTATATATATATATATATATATATATATATATATATATGTGTGTGTGTGTGTGTGTGTGTGTGTGTGCGTGTGTCTGTACATAGAGAGAGAGAAAGAAAGCGAAGCGGGGAGACGTCTGGGAAGCTTTACAGCTTTGAACACTAAATATATAAAAACAACTTTTTTCACATAATTTATGTCGTTTCCCGATATCTGTAATTTATGTAGTTTTCCCGGGTTCTTTTTAAAAAAAATTTCTGACATAAAATTTGATATTAGTGTACAATGTGCGAATTTCCTTGTTGGGATCATAAGTTGTTTACTAAGTTACGGTTTCGGGGATTTGAAAACAAAACAGCTATATCAAGATAGCACCCCAGTAGTATTGATCATATATATGTATATATATATATATATATATATATATATATATACATTAGGTTGGTGCAAAAAAGATTACAGTTTTTCACCATCAACTTTAAAGCAGTATATTCGGACTTAAATGCCAGAATGCACACAAGCACACACTGTTTTGTTCCATTTTTGTTTTTGTTTTTTTGTTTTTTGTTTTTTAAAAGAAATCTTTTTGACATTTTGGGGTCATATTTTGACGGGTTTATTGATAACATCTAGATTATCCAGAATCTAGATATTTCTAAGCGCTTGTACTCTTTTTTAGATGTAGTTTTTTTTTTCTTTGGGAATAACATTCAGATCTCCAGAATCTAAATATATTTCATTTTTTTTATTCCATTTTTATAAATATTTCAGTAGGGATCACCAGAGATGCCATTAATAGAATTTATTCTGACCATATTTATTCGTCAATGGAATCATTTTACATGACTTTCAATTTTTACGTTACAGTTATTTAATTAATGGCTGCAATGTCGAATTTCTCTCTAATTCATGCTAACTTTTTCTGTTTTCGTAAAAAGGGGAGCAGTTCTCGATCGATTAATGAAAACATTGTCGAATTTTCTTTGATCGAACGGTTTCGGCCATACTTCTGGCATTACGAAAACCTTGTATATTGTTTGAATGCTACTAAACTCAGTGTTGACCAGTTGTACCTTATGATGTCATCAAGCATGTAGTAACAAGCAATAAAAATTACGCACAGGTTCAAATGTACCTATTTGGTTTTAAATATAGAAAACAAACGGTTTTTCGGATTCAGCGGACGCTTCAATTGTGGATTCAGCGGACACTTTAATCGCAGATTCATTGAGCATGCGTGCAATCAGGGATGCCAAATCAGCCATTCTTTGACTAGATCTAGCTGATTCTTCCCAATTTAGCTAGTAGATATCGTCGATAGATAATATCCAAAAATCTGGCCATTTAAAAAAATATATAATTAGCCCATTTAATTTTATTTTATAGCCAACTCAAACCACACGTTAGTGTATTTTAGCAATTAATTTAGCTCAAGTAGGGAAACATTTCGTCGATTTTTGTCATTTTTATGGTACATTGGAATAAAAATTTTCAGCTGCTGATAACTGATACAAGCTCACTCATATTGGGAGTGTTTATTCTTCGTGTGATATCAATAGATATATATTCTGTATTGTATTAGAGCTATATTTGCATTGAGATATCAGTGCATGAGAAGAGTACAAAAAGTATAAAAGAATCTTTTCTCCAGCAACAATCGATTTAACAGACATTAGCTGTTAACGGACAAACATCCAGCCTAACAAGTCCGTTGAACTTTGGGTTTACTGCATGTTTAAAATTCAAAGGTTGACCGGTAGTTACGACCCTGTATAAATATAAAAGATATACGCAGCTTCTGTATTCACAGAGTACATGTATACCTACTGTATCAAAAATCTTTTTCCGTCATCTTTACTTGAACACAACCGAACACTGTAGGTTTGTGCACGAGTGTAATTTGACGCCAGGATGAACATAGGATAGGTGACACTGTCCTCTGTTATACTTGAATAAAAATATGTAATTTCGGGAATTTTCAAATCTGGCAAAGACGGCTGCACCCCAAAGGCTGCAAATTTGTGTTACGTTACCCCAGGATTGAAAAGGGGTCAGCGGTGATGACCTCTGTTATCTTTAAATGTCAATTTGGGATCAGGTCAATCTTTTGCAGGCATTTTCGAATTCAACGATGACGGTGATACTCTACTGCCTTCATGTTTGTATCCAAGTACAACCTGACCCAAGAATAACGCAGGATAAGTGGCTATGACCTCAAGTGACTGATAAAGGTCGATTAAGGGTCAGGTCAATATTAACACTTCTGATGTTTTGACCTTAAAATCAAAACTTTCAAAAATCTCTTAGTTGAGTGATATTTATGAAAGTTTTTTTGTGAGGGAGGGGTCAATTTACAATGTAAATAATGCCAAGTCGTTACATTCCAACCATCTATGGAAATCCATGAATGTTTCCCCAAAGAACTTGACCCTGACTCATTAATAAGACTTTTCAAATCCCATGGTCTGCTATGACATGAAAAGTGAGCACACGATTTCTCCGTTTTGAAAAAAATCGATTTTTTCAAGATTTTAGAAGGTTTAGACCTGCGGGTTGGCACAAGAACGCCTAGGGGTTGGCGCAGGCCACTACGGGTGTGCTTAAGAGTGTTTGCAGCTCCCCTCAAAATGGGTGTGACCGAGGAAGAGCCGAGGTTGCACGCAGAGACAATCCGCTTCTTACTCAATTTTATGAAATCACTATAAAATGTAATTTGCTTCCCTGTGCTGCTATACTTGAAGTTATTTCCCGCCAGGCAAGGCCAGGTATCCCAGCTACTATTTATATATATATATATATATATATATATATATATATATATATATATATATATATATATATATATATATACTTTCAAACTAATTTAAATATACCGTACTCTAAGCCACACGTGAATAAATGTGGGACAGTTGTTTTCAACTTTATTCATGCAAATATTTTATTGCTGCAGAGACGAATATAGGAGATAAATGTTGTGTAACGTTTCTTTACTTAATCATTGAAGAATATTAAAAGCCATGAAAAGGCCTCGGTTCTCCCGGTGCATCGGGGACGACCAGAAAAACCGCTAAGTACGTCGATTTTCAAAAGCTTTACTCATTCTTCTGCCGTCACGATTATTTCGCTGATTATTCATTGCCTTTTATTACTGCTTTTGAAGATCCTTCGTATATGTATTTATATGGGTTTATGGAAATTTATGCGTCGACATCCAATCATATATATACATATATATATATATATATATATATATATATATATATATATATATATATATATATATATATATATATATATATATATATATATATATATATATATATATATATGTATATATATATATATATATATATATATATATATATATAAAGACGAAGAATGTTTATTTCTCACAGTGTCTTTTTATAGACTCCTAAACGATTTCAGCCTAAAAGCTGAAAATTTATGCACGAATGTAACTTTACCCCGAAAGAGATAAATGGTATAGCTAGCGATAACCATTGATGATCTTCAAAGGTCAATTTGAAGCCAATTTTGGTTGGGTCAAGTCAATTTGGGCAGTTTTCCAAATCAAACGCAGATGGCTGTACCCTAAAAGCAGTAGATTTGTGTAAAAGGGTAACTACATTCCATGATGAACGTAGGATAGGTGATGCTGACCTCTTGCGACTCCTGAAAGGCAATTCAGGATTTGGCTGATTCTGATCTTTTCAAATTCAACCCAGCCATCTACAACTTATGGCCTGGAAGTTTTATGTTCCAATGTAACTCCACCCATTATTGAAAATAGGATAGGTAACTCTGAACACTGGTGCCCTCTAAAAGTCAATTCAAGATTAAGTCAATTAAACCTGTTTTTCGGAGAATAAAATCTCTAAACTCAACTCAAACGCGACAATAAAGAGAATCTTAATTCGACCGTGCAAACAGCTACTCTTCTGTGGCGTTTCTCAGTCGGCAATGTGATACAATTAAGTGAATTTATGAGCTTATGTTGCAACAACCACAATGACTGAGCAATTCATTCTTCACGTTCCGTTCTGGATTTTTAAAATTTTTTTGTCCAAACACATTCCCCAGCCCCACACCCTATCATCAAGATCTGACTTTCAGCCACCCCTGTCTTTTTCACCGGGTAGATTTATACCATGGATGAGGATTAGGTAGAACGCAATTAGACAACTGATGGCGATCCTGAATGAGATCTTTATAGGCCATTCTAAAAAATGGGAGAGGTGCTTGAATTTGCGTGAGGTCCCAGCAGGGGGTATTCCGAAGAGGATTTGGACGCCATTTTTATTTCGGTTAAGATTAAACGGCTAGATCCTCTCCGGAGAGACCTCGCGCTATTAACCAGCTTGAACTGCCACCCAGTATTATTTGACTTTATCTCGCTGACTTCCCTAATCGTGTAGTCTTTTGATTTCTTTATTCCACATGTTCACAAAATAAATAATCTTTCCGCGCCAATCTTATCAGCATTGTTAAATATTTAACATCAAAGAAATTACAGCGTAACGTTGGTCGCATTGAGAATGGCTTTTTGATCCAATTACTTGTCTGGCGCTGAGAGTATTATTTCTTGTTGTCTGTCGCCTTTACAAGATGTGATCGTCAATGGATGATGCTTTGATTTGGCCTCTGTAATTGTTTGTAGAAACCGACGCCATGTTGGCCAACGACCGCCATTGATACGTCTTTTTTTTTCGCAAGCAGACATTACTGGACAGCTCGGCGCAGAATACAAGAGACTTGTTGATGGACAGTAAGATGGTTTGGTATTTTTTTTTTAATGTTCTGGTATTTTTTTCTTTGTTTTTTTTTCTTTGTATTAATTTTATGTACTTATCTTATAGTACCAGGCTTGACATTGAGTCGATTATTTTCCATCGTCTTTACTTCTCCGGCCAGGTTTATTGGTTAGGTTTTTCCATTGATGAAGACAAGACAGAGAGGAATTATAATAATAATAAGAAGAAGAAGAAGAAAAAGGAGAAGGAGAAGAAGAATGATAATAATAATAATGATGTAAATGATAATAATAATAAGAAGAAATTTGATTAGTTGCAGTCTGTCTCCCGGTCAAAGTAGGTGCATATTTCCCTACCAGCAGCCAGTGTTCATAATAATAATAATAATAATAATAATAATAATGATAACAATAATAATGATGTAAATGATAATAATAATAATAATAATAATAAGAAGAAGAAGAAGAAGAAGAATGATAATAATAATAATGATAAAAATGATAATGATATAATAATAAGAAGACGAAGGAGAAGAAGAATGATAATAATAATAATGATAGAAATGATAATAATAATATTAAGAAGAAGAAGAAGAAGAAAGAGAAGAAGAAGAAGTTTGATTAGTTGCAGTCTGTCTCCTGGTTAAAATAAGTGCATATTTCCTAACCAGTGGTCAGTGTTCGATCCCAGGTGAATATATCCAAAGGTAGAGCGTTCCTATTTAAGAAGAAGCGATTACCATTGATCTATATGGGGAAATTATTTTTGCATTGGTCTTCGTAGAAGAAAAACGCAACACAACTCTATGTTCAGTGATTGACAGCTTTTGCACTATTCTGGCTTTGAATAGAGACTGAAACGAGAGATCGAATAAATCGTCCGACCTCTTTCGACCAAACGGAAAAGCATGGAATAAGGGCCTGAGCACAAATGCTGTAGTAGATGCTTACTGGTCACTTTACAAATGAGTCCCTTACCCTAATCGCAAATAATGACTCGTTCCGTCATTTTAAATGCAACTGTCGAACTCAATGGTGTCTCAGCGCCGATTGGGGAAGCCCATTGAAGAGTTCTGGTACAGGAATGCTCAGCAAGGTCCTGCCTGTCGGGTTCTCAAATTGCATCAAGGCTGCGCAACCGGTTCTTGAGATATTCAAAATGACTGGATACTTTACGGACAGACTTTGTATTTCTATTTAGTCAAAGTTCAAACCGGTAGATATTAACCAAGTCAGCATGGGCAACATCCTAGCAACTTCAGGCCCTTTCAAAACTGACAATAGTCCCTGGCCAGACGAGAAAGGTACACCCCTTTCGAACTGATCATTAAGTACATTTGTAATCATTGCTAAATACATATGATATACGTATGAGTATGCGCCAGTACATATAGTGTACACCATAGCAGGACAGAATAAGAGGACTTGAACGATTAATGAAAAAATGTACTGGTAAACAATTTTCACCAAAATGTATACAATACACTATACTACGATAGTGTAACAACAAGAAGTAAATACAATGATACTTGCGTTTATCAGAGGGGTGAGTAGGCTCCTTCAAAATCGCAAGCCCGTGCACATCAGAGAAAGTTCTTCTATTTTCCGCCACATTAATGATTGTCACAACATGTAAACAAAACATTGTTGAATTTAATGGCTGTAACCAGCGTTTGTTTATTACTCGTTAAGTGACCTCTGTGTTAAGTGGATGGGGCATTTCCACTTATGCTTTTACACCCTGAGCAGCCTTGCACTCACACACTTGGTCATTTAGTAGATTAGTCGGTAATAGGACGGATCTGTGGCTCTCTGCTTTGCACCAAGATACCTTATCATGCGTCAACTCCCAAATTCCTGCTTTTCGTTCTTCACCCTTCTTCCCTTTTTTTGTTTTAGATTTTTTTTTTCTTTTTCAAGCACTTTTGCTTTTCTTGACTGCTTCGTCTGCATCTTTCTTCTGTTTGTCTTCTTTCATCTCTTCAAGTTCCGTTCGTCTTTTCTTTCTTGTTCTTGATCTTATTCTTCTTCTTCTGCTTCTTTGCATTCTTCTTCCTCTTCTTCCAATCCAATTAACCCTTTTCCGAATCTCTTTTCTTCTTCTCATGCTCTTTTTTATTTCTTTAACTCAACATTGACGCTCTCCTTTTCATATTTCTTTTCCTTCTTTATTTCTCATTGGCCATTTTTCTTCTCATCTTATTCCCTCTCCCTCTTTTGTCCCTTATCCTACATTTCTATATCCCCCTCCTCCTCCTTCTCCCCCTCCTCCACCTTCTTCTTCTTCTTCTTCTTCTTCTTCTTCTTCTTCTTCTTCTTCTTCTTCCAATCCAATTAACCCTTTTCCAGATCTCCTTTCTCTCTAATTAGGGGCTATCGACAGCGTAAGCTAGCGTGCAATTGGCTTTTGCGTTAACCGACATTTCTACAATTGGCCTGAAAGCTGAAGACCGCTGTTGCGATCTGAACGCCATTAGGTGTAAATTTCACACACGCGCTCAAGAAACAAGGCTGAAGGATTAAGCGTCGGTGAATGGAAATTGTTGAAAATGAAGCACAGACAGGAAAACGAGAAGCGACCAAAGAAGCAGAAGAAAAAAAAATCCTATTTGAAGAAGAAAAATAATGGCGGGCAAGTCGACCGAAAATAAAGATTTAGAAATATTAATAGGATTTTGAGAAACTAAGAAGGGGAAGTAATCGTCTGATAAACATAGCAACCAATGACAAAAACCGGTAACATAAGGCTGATGGGTTCAAGTTCGTGTGTCAATAGTTTAGGTTAGCTGTTCTCAACCTCTTTAAACTGGGGGAACCCTTGAAATAAGTTTCATATCTAAAGAATCCTTGCAAAGGAATAGAGTACAAACAGCTAACGACGCTCCAAATTTGATTTAATCATGTTCAAAAATTTGCTATCTATTATGATCTAAAAGTAATTATCAATATATAAAATGTTGATAAGTTTACTCACTTTTCGTAAGATTATTGTTTGTCATAAATGATATATACATAAATTAAAACAGAAAAAAAGAACTGAATTTTTCTTTTGAAAAATGGAAATTTGAAAAGATTGTAAAAAGTGACAGCTGCAGTTTTTTTTTCTCGGATGGTTGAAAAAATCTGATGCATCTGGTGTCAAATATCATTAGGACACGAACTCTTATTCGTTATATGAACAAGAACCAAAAGTTCACCGAAGTGTTCACAATAAACATTGAATGCCATTATTGCCAGATCATGTGACTCTGAGTGGAAGATAAGGAACGCCTTTCAAACAACTTTCGAGGGATTCTGACTTGAACCAGCAGAGAAAATCGGTTTTGAATCGTTAGGTTTAAACTCCAATTTTGCCGGATCACGTGACCCCAAGCGGAAAATTTTCCTAGGTAATGAGCTCCTGATCAAGGGACACCTTTCAACCAACTTTCAAGTAAATCTGGGAAATGATATGGGAACAGACCGACCGACAGATCCTCTTATAGAGGGGCGAAACCCCCTCTTAAAAACACAGAATTCAGGTGTTTTTTTTTTACGAATGTATGTAATTTTTTACTCTGGGGCTCTGCAGAAGCCTGATGAGAAATGACTGCTATAACTTGTAACAAGTTCTGAACTAAATAGCATAGGCACTGCAACATGCTGTAAAAAGTCATGTGGTACAGAACGCAGATTGGATTGGGTTACGAATTCCTGTTATTTAATCTGAAGGTATATTGTCCAAAACACGTTGTGATGAAATACAATAAAAAGTCAAGAAACAGTCAAAAAGTTTGCAGGATCTGAATGAAAATAATGTCTACTTAACGCCCAAGTTCTTTACAACGATTAGATATGAAAATTGTTAAAAGAAATTCAATTTACAAGATTAAGCATTTGTGAAAAGAATATTTTTGTATGACGTCATCTCAGCAAAATATCTCATCAGCCGCCCCAGAACAATCATTGCTTTCACTGCATTCATCATCATCTAAAAATCGTTTTGAATCTCCATCCATTTCAAGGTCAGAAAAATAAGCCCTTCAACATCTATTTATGAATCGCCTTGAATCGCTATCCGTGGACAAAACGTTTTTCGTAAAAAGATGTATATAAAATAAACCTTTCTTTATCTGATTGAAATATTTTTAGACGGACTTTTGAATTGTTCATGCTCTTTCGCTTATAGATATAATTGTCATTATTATTTATCCTGAAACATAGAGGAAAATGGTTGGGAGCTGTCAAGAAAGTTACATCTGCTGAATCCTCTCATCTGACAAGCAGGAAATCCATTTTAGCAGAATGATTTCAAGTTGAAAACGGAACTTCAGCTCTTATTTGGTCGATTAATTAAAAGTGAAAGACCCGTTATATTTATACGATTATGTTACGTAAATATATATTCAAATGGAGAAAAAATATATATGGTTACGCCACCACTTCTCTCTCACGTATACTAGATTTATCAAAGCACTATTCGTACGCATATTAATCAACACGGTACACTAGATCATAACACATCTACTAATATTTGATAGATACTAGTGGATGACTCAATGAAATTTTATAGCACTGTTTGCAAAAAAAAGCAAAAAGAAGATTCCAAGTACATTAAGCCGTACTTACAAAAACAAAACAGACTGAAATGAATAAAATGTCTTGCATATTGGCGGCGGGCATTCTAGGATATGTCTGACATTCAAAGATACACCGGTCCCAGACAGTGTTGCTATCACATAACCTAAAACAGACTGTTTTTAAACAGAACCCGTTGTGTTCATAGATGTACTCCAAGATAAGGAACATATATATATATATATATATATATATATATATATATATATATAAATATATGACCGTAGAGAGGGCCCAAGAGCTCCCGAAACTATTGTGGGGCACGATGATTATGGGGGTCCTGTAGGACCAAAACGAAAAAAGAGGGAAAAATTATATGAAAAGTAAGTTTCGGCGTATTTCTTACAAAAAGCATAGCGGAGTATACAATCACTTACATGAAAAAAAAACATTTTATTTTCTAATGCTCAGAGCAGGGTTGTCAGATAGAAACCCCACCGTAAAGCCAAACAATACATAAACAATTCTTATATATATATATATATATATATATATATATATATATATATATATATATATATATATGTATATATTGCCTTGTTTTGTTATCTATTATTAGACCTAAGGAAAGGGTAATCGGAATTGTGAGATGTCAAGTATAAGGAAATATATGCTTGATTCTGTACAGAAGAATAGTGAAAAATAGACAAGGATTGAATTTTGCTGCTGCAAAATGTTGGGTTGGAGTCCAGGGGTGAAGTTAAGTTATTTGAGGTCCGAACTTAAGTTGTATTGGGAGCTCTCTCCACGGCTACATTAGTAAAATCGGTGCCGAGCAATTATATATATATATATATACATAGGTTAGTCGAAGAAAATTGCCAATTTCTTTGGCTGAATATGTGGGTTAAAATAAATCAACTCGAAGAAGTTTTTCTGCGTAATTAGTATTCTTGAAGATGATAGCATAAATTGGTTTGCATGTAGTCTGAGATTAAAACCGACACAATGGGTATAATATTCACATGGGTGAAAACTCAATAGAAATGACACAAACAGCGAGTCATGACGGTTGTTATACTTGCTAACCTCTGGGTAAGCTCTGTTTCAAAAAATTATATTAGGTGTGGTATATAATAACATTCCCATCAAATAAATTATAATAATACCCTGTATAAAATAATAAACTACATATATCACATTACTATATTGTAAAATGATAGCTTGAAGGGAGGTGTTGTGCCAGGTTACCATGTTAATAACAATCAGGACTTATTAAAACAGCCCGATCAGAAATTTTGATCCTGATTCCGTCCGACGATCCTACCGATATCTCTCAACATTCTCGATGATTTTCAATCAAATTTTTTGGCCGGGTGCGATGTAGGCCATGGAAGAAGACAGGACCCAACCAACACAGAATATTTTTGCAACCTTCGGACTGGTTACATTTTAGTTGGAAGGATACGTGACGTTGTGGTTAGGTTACTGTAACGTTGGATTTGAGTATTTTTGTGAACTCAAACTGACCGCACATTAATAAATGTGACCACAAAGTCACGGTAACGTTGCAAATGGCCGTAACTGAAAATCCCACTCATTCTAGGGAAAATATCAAAATATTTTTTTTCTTGTTTCAGAGATATTTATTCTTAAATGAAGTATTGGAATATTGTTATTAATTTTGGTCTAGCTTTTACTTCCATCCAAACATTCAGTTGCTTTTTTTATCACAAGTTTTATAAAAAAAGATTTTAAAAAAATTGCAAGGTTTCAATTGTAAACATCAAAAGCGAGGAGTATCGGTTATAAGGAGTTAGTTTTAAGGAGCAAAATCTACTACTAAGTACCCATTGACAGAATGGATCGAAGCGGCCAGGCGTATATACACCTCTTCTAGTTGGAGAGGTGTGAGTTCAATTCTCACGGTGGGCTTGATCTTTATTTTCCGAAAACGCAGTTCAAGTGTAACCGTAGAATTACAGATTCAAAGTAGTGATAAAAAAGCATCTGAAAATTTGGATGAAAGTGAAAACTAGTCAAAATTGAAAATGATACTTTTTTTCAGCTCTCTCTCTCTCTCTCTCTCTCTCTCTCTCTATATATATATATATATATATATATATATATATATATATATATATGTGTGTGTATGTGTGTATATATATATATATATATATATATATATATATATATATATATAAAAGTATGAAATTTCCTTGAATATTTCTCCAATTGAGAAGCATTTATTTAGATAATGTATGTTTTTTTTTAATATCTCCCTGAAATTTTGAAGGGACGTTGTCTGCAAAATTACTGGGTTGTTGTAAGGATCTTAAAAAGAAACGTTCATATAACGTAACAATAAGTCTATGTAACTTTGTAGAAACATTTGAGTAACGTCAATTTTATTAGCTAGGAAAAATTTGGAGTGGATCCATGCACTATTATCTCCCTACATCCAAGCTAACAGTTCGCATCAGACGATAGTTCAGGTTCTCTGTATGTCTGCACGATATCTCCACAAGTTCTCAATGAATTTCAATGAAACCTAGTGAAATGGGTAGCTGAAGGAGTGATAAAATTCTTAAGCATATCCATCAACAATTATCTCCCTGATGTCATTGCTATCAGTCCACACAGTTTTTTTTTTAAATTTCAAAACAAGGGTTTGTAGCATTTGATTTTAATTCAGCTCAAAATGACTTACTCCGAGGCATATGGTGAACTTCACTCAGCATGAAATATTCCTACATTTGATGATTTTGTCTGACTAAGGGGAAAATCCCCCATTTTGAAAAAATGTGCAAATTTTTACTATTCAAAATGATCTAAAACGTCTACCCAAGTTATTTTTACTCACTGAAGGTCACCTCTAGCACAGTAATCAGTAACTTCTTTTTGTAATGGGACACTTTTATTTTTTTTGTTTTGTTTTGTTTTGCCCAGGGCCTACATGTATATTATATCATATCTTTCATGTGAGAGTTTTCCTTCGAGGCCTATAAATTTCAGATACCTACTCTGCTTGTAAAAAGTAAAATGAAAATGGGAGTTGCTTAATAGTTTGATTACAGCCAATTAGTCGTTCTCGGAACAAGCATCAGCATGAAGATCATAGTCTTCCATTGATCTCAGTAAACCTTGGAATGTAAGTTGTTATAGAAGCTATCATCTGTCTCTGAAAATTAATGTCTAAAAGACGATAGCTTGGAGAAGATTAGATGTTTTCATCAAAAGAAGCGTTCACTGTAGTACTGAACATTGAAACAATAATACTTCTTATGTAATGAATCTTCCCTTTGGAGTATTTTTAGGAAAGGTCCAATGCCCACAGACAACACCCCCTTGGATCACCTATGGGCTGCGTCCCTAATGCCGTCGATCACTGCTCTAATGTGTCCATATTGGTTTCACTAATCCCTATTACAGCTCCCAGGACAATGAAGGCAATCATCTTGTTCTTCTTGTTTGTTGTTGTTGTTGTTGTTGTTGTTGTTCTTCTTCTTCTTCTTCTTCTTCTTCTTCGTTTACTTTTTTCTCCTCTTTTCAGTTCTTTCCCGTTCGCTTTCCTTCCTTCATCTTTTTTTCTTTATGCACCATTGTTACTTCAACTGAAACTCTCCAATCTTCTTAGGGCTACACAGTCCTTTCTTACTTCCTAACATTTACTCAGCAAGACACAAATCTGCATATGTATATGTATGTCTTTACGTGCGTATGTACGAGTATGTGTGTGTGTATGCGTGTGTTTATATGTGTTTGTGTCTGTCTGTCAGTTTGTCTGCCTGTCTGTCTGTCTGTCTGTCTGTCTGAGTGTGGTTATAAATTCTGTTCTTTATATTTCATCTTGGTGAGGTCATAAACCACGCCTAGTACAAGTCATATATCTTGTCAACAAAACTCTTTGATGTCAGAAATCTCTTTCCTTCTATTGTCTTCTTTCTCTATTTCTTTCTTCCTTTTAAATCTTTCCCCTTTCCTTACTTTTACTCTATCTTTCTTTCTGTCTTTCCTTTCACCCACTTTTTCCTTTTTTTTTTGACACATCCCTCCTCCCGTCCCCCATCTGTTCCTCTTTCCCCATATATTCCAGTCTCCTCTACTCTCTTTCTTTCTCCCTTTCTTTCAATCGTTTCCTTCTTTTTTTTTCTATATTTTTGTCTTTATTTCGTTTCACTTTTTTCCTTCTTTCCTTCTTTCCTCCCATCAACCTTTCTTTCATTCTTTCCTTCTTTCTTTTTTACAGCCAGCAAAATACATCTTTTAAAAGATTCCATTTTACAATTCAGTTTCTCATTTACACTTTCCTTCGCGAATGTCATGCCGCTATGATTATCTCATCTTATGTCTTCACTTCTCTTTCATCTTACACACATATTACTCTTAATTAATACCACTAAATGGACCCGTGGAAATTCCACAGGTGTTTACTATTATCCATTATCTCAAGCCTCTGATGTTTTCTCACCATGTGCCTTTATTCTCATAGTCTGACTTGTGTCTTCTGATCTTCGTTGCCGGTCCATGATTTTATCTGAATCTCATATTTTCTATAAAGTAAGAAATGCTTTTATTCATTTAATTTCAAGTGGAAAAAGTAATATATTTTCACGAAAAAATACTCTGGTTATATATATATATATATATATATATATATATATATATATATATATATATTGACATGTTTCGTCATCTACCAACTTCATCAGAATGTGAGGAAATACAAGGGCATGGAGTTCTTACAGGAGAAACTATCATATGAAGATGTTATCACGCAGGAATGATGAATTTTCTCACATTCTGATGGAGTCAGTAGACCACAAAACATGTTAATGTTATAAATTGTTTCAGTTTTAACAGCAATTTGCTCTCTCCATGAATACACATACACACACGTATATACATATATATGTAAATATTTATTTAGAGCTTTTGAATGCATTCCATTTCTAAAATTAACATGTTCTTCCACAAAGGGAGAAGTGCCTTTCAATCTTACTCACTTTCTTTGATTATTATTATTACTATTTTCCCTCACAATGTATGTTGCTGTGACTTGAATCCGCTAAAACCTTATAAGTACTTCATCAAGCAGAAAAAAATTACGAAGTGTTGGTGAGGAAGGAAAAGGGTCATCATTGGCTTCAATAAGATTGGTGGGGAGAGGATGTCTGGACTTATACTAAATTAAAATTTAATAAGTAGAGCGAGAAGGGCTTTTCCGGGGGGTGTTACTCAGACCTCACCTTCATTTAGTACAGGCTGCTATTGAGGTTACTCCTCTGTGCGGGTATCAGACCTCTAGAGTCAGCGTACATCAGCTTCTGTTAGAGAATAGAGGACCTGTACCCAATGCTACAAACAGTTGTATTGTCCTAATTATTCTTCAGAAAGGTTAGTAGAACTTTACAACCAGCTTGGGCAACTACCAACCATGGAATATTCACGGCCTATAGTCTAACTACAGTTCATCCATACAGTCGGGACATTCCCTTACAGGGGTGACAGACCTCCATAGCTACCTCAGACATCTGACAGGAGAATGACACTCCGTGAAAACTAAGACATAGGCTCCCTGCTCCTATTTGCACCAGGTTGATGAGTCATTGTATATAAACCATAGTTTCAATGGATGGGTTGAGCCCGGACGATTCGCATTAAATTTGCTACAAGATAATCTTCAAGAGAGTTAACCGACAGTAGTAAGTATCAAAATCAATAGAGCAGAGTCAAAAATTAGAATTTGAGATCTACAGTACAAATGTAAACTTGGAACAAAAGCA
>OY735209.1:15211562-15254062 GCA_963457665.1 Thysanoteuthis rhombus
AATAATGATATAACTCTTTGAAAGAAAGAAAGAAAGAAAGAAAGAAAGAAAGAAAGAGAGAAAGAAAGAAAGAAATGAACAGAGAAATGAAGAAATAAAAATTACGGTAAGAAAAAAGAGAGGAAGAAGGGAAGAAAGAAGGGAGAAAGGAAAAAGAGAAAGAGAAATTTAACAGAAAGAAAGAAAGAAAGAAAGAAAGAAAGAAAGAAAGAAAAAAGAAAGAAAGGAAGGAAGGAAGGAAGGAAGGAAGGAACAAAAAACAAAGGGAAAAAAGAGAAAGGAAGAAAAAAGGCGGAAAGAAAGAAAGAATGAAAGAAAGAAGAAGAAGGAAAGAACAGAGGAAGAAAAAAGAAAAAGGTAGAAAAATGACGGAAAGAAAGAAAGAAAGAAAGGAAGAATGAAAGAAAGAAAGAAAGAAAGGGAGGAAGAAAGAAAGGGGAAAAGAAAGAAAATAGGACAACAGGAAACATAGAAAGGAGGAAAGAAAGCCAGGCAAACCGCAAAACAAATAAGACTGTCGATCAGAAACAAAGGGGATATGGATATTAGACGTGAGTGACTATATTTCACCCATGGGCGGAGTCGAGACTGCGGACCCGCAGGTAATGACGGCATTCATTGTTGTTGTGGAAATGGGTATGACGTGAGCCTGCCATACATCGTCAGTCAGGAGAGCGTAAAGTTGATGAGTGCCGCCCCCTGGTAAGGTGTCATTACCATTCAAAGTCCTGCAAGCGACTGAGACGTTTTAGTGCTCAAGGGCCTGCTTAGGTGGCAAACCGGGTGGCCGGTCCAAATACCGGCGAGGCTCTCTTTATTGTGGGCATCCTGCAGTAGTGTCAGGTATAGATTCTTCTCAACTCGGTAGGGTACCCCTGGATAAAGGCGTTCACCTTGGCAGCTTGTATTCAGAATATAATGAAGCAATTGCAGTTAGTCCAGAAGCAGAATTCTCAATGAAATAATAGTTTTGTCAAACCCTCAAATAGGAGTCAACTTCATTTCTTTTTCACTGTAACAACAAGAACAATCTGCTCCTAAATATAGACATGTAAACCGATGTGTAGAATACATATTCCTAAACCGATATTTGAACTCACAACCAACTGATTGCCAGGAGGCTGTCTTCATGACTGAGCTAAATTGACAATTGAAGTTAAAGTGGAATTCGCCCCCCTCGGCAGCTAGGCTTGTCCTGTCTGTATCCAGACACTGAGGAGGTACTTATGCTCGAGCGGTTAAAAGCGATGGAATAGCATTGCTGAGTAGTTGTCTTGATATTTTTTAAGGAAATATGCTTCCACCCTCCGGTGTAGAGGGTCGTGAGTTCGATTCTTACCTAGAACTTATTCTCTATTTCGATTCACGCCGTTGATTTATTTACTCGCTGCTGATGACTACTCAGCCTGAATTTCATCATCATCATCATCATCCTCATATTTTTAGTGTCAGCCGTTGGAATGAAGCTTCCCTGGGATTCGCCAGACCTCTCTATCATGGGCGTCGCGGACCCAATACTTCCTGGACTTGTATATTTCGTCACACCATCTTATATTTTGCCGGCAACAGTTTCGCGTATGATCCTTGGGGATCCACATTGTGATCCCAGTGGTCATCTGATATTCTTGCAACATGACCAGCCTATAGCTATTTGAGTTTTCAAATGGATTCCACGATATCCCTGACCCCTGGTTTTTCTCTAATTTACTGCGCTGTCTTATGATCCCTCCATATCATGTCGGGCATGTTTCTCCCATCTGTGCGTTGCATGGTTCTCAGTTTGAGGGTCAATCTTTTGGTCAGGTTCCATGTTTCATCTCCAAAAGTGACCATCGGGAGGATGCATAGGTTGTAGACCCTTCTTTTTTTCAGACTAATGAGATTTCCTTCTTCTCAAAAATTATGCTTGCTCTACCGAAAGCTTGTCATTTGTGATAAAAAGCAACCCCAATTAAGATTAAGGTAAAATGATTTTATCATTTACTTACTTTTATTACAGGAGATAGTTATGATATGAAACCAACAAAGTTATCATCTCAGAGTTGTTCTTATTGCCCCAGGGTGAAATTGAAGATTTCGAAAGGAAATGCTCACGAATAACCCAAATACATCATGAAAGTTAGCCAAGATCTGTCTGGCACTTTTCTTTTGTCCTGTTATCGAACAAAGCCATGCGCATTTATACAATTACAGATACTTGTCAAATGCAAAATGATACAACTATCTTCACCCCGAATAGACAGATACACAGACATACCAGTAAATCTAGAATAAAATCAGATAGATAGATAAGTACATACATACATACATACATACATACATGCATACAAACAGGTTTAGATGGACCGATAAGAATAGATTTAGATAGATAGATGGGTAGGTAGATAGATAGATAGATAGATGCGCACATATTTAGATAGATAGTTATATATTAACAGATTTAGATTGATATGAACAAATTCAGATTGATAGATAGATAGATAAATACGAACAGATTATGGTGGATAGATACGAACCGATTTTGATTGATACAAACATACTTAGATCGAACGATTGATAAATACGAACATATCTAGATCGATCGATAGATAGATACGAACAGATTCAAATGGATAGATAGATAGATAGATAGATAGATAGATACATACATACATACATACATACATAGATACATAGATTGACAGGCAGAAACTTCATTTCGATGTTTGAGATATGAAGAGAAATATATTGACCGATTGAAGTATGAAGAGACTAAAATAAATAGATAGATGGATAGATAGATTGGAAGATAGATAGAAACAGCTTCGTCACTCAAGTACATAGATAGATAGATAGATAGATAGATAGATAGATAGATAGATAGATAGATAGATAGATAGAAATAAACTTATTGACGGGATAGACTGATACATTTTACACCGTAAGCTACTTTTCGTTGATCGTTCAGTCACTGACTTTCAAAACAACTGGTGGAAAGCGTTATGCTAACCCCAGCGCCCCGTACTGATGATGTGGTTGTTTGTGGTACTAGTACGTGTAAGGGAGATAAATTCAGCAGCCTCTTAATCCTAGGGTTAGGCCATTGTAATCCAGTGGCCACGTAATGGGATCCGTTTGTATCGTCCCAACACACTCCTCCTACAAAGGCTGCTATCAAAGGAAGTCTAGTGACAAAGGAACGTTAATCACGCATTTCTCGCCTTGGAGGCAAGTAGGCTAGGTGATTCATACGATGCCAGGTGGTCCCCAGTGGCATAGCGAGGGGCGGGATGATGGAGGAGTCGAGGGAGAGAAGGACCGTCCATCCAGACGCTGACCTAACAAGTGCTGCCTCAGACAGTATAGCCAAGTGGTTAGAACACGGGCCGCTTTTTCCATCCCGGGTTTGATGACTGTTTCACACTATTAGCGATAAGCATAGATATGAAATCATATGATATTGCGCAGATGGTGCAATTCCTGAACACACAAAAATGAACTGATATATATATATATATATATATATATATATATATATATATATATATATATATATATATATATATATATAACGTGCACTATAAGAGGTGAGATCAACTCAGGAGTGAAAGTGTATTGAAACTAAGTTCATTATTCCGTAAATGTTCTCATTGATGAGCTAGTTTCGGGAGGTATTCCCATCTTCAGTAGCGTGTGTGTGTGTGTGTGTGAGTGTGTGTGTGTGTGTGTGTGTGTGTGTGTGTGTGTTTGTGTACCATTTAATGGTCATAAGTTTACCGTGGATAATAAATCCACCATCAGATGCTTTAAATGTGTGCAAAAAATGGGATCCCATCTAATCGGGTCATCCTGATGTGGGGGACTTAGTTCAGTCTGTGATGAAGTCAGTGGTGTTAGCAGCAGTAATAGGTCTTGGAGAGGCCATAGGGTGTTAGGGTATTAGGTTTAGGGATGGATTGTGTGGGTATGTTAGGGATAATATAGATGGTGGGGTGATGAGGTTAATGAACTTCATATGTATCAACCTTGCAGGTCATTGAAAGTACGTTGGTTCTGATTTGCACAAGTGGAATGAATGCCCTATCAAGGTTTTAGTTGTTATGGGGTCTGAGGGACTGTGAAGTTCCCAATATTAGATAAACTTGAGAGAGGGTAGAGTGTGGATGTGAAGTTGTTATTAGTGGGATGATTCTGATTTAGAGATCTATGTGATTAGGATTGTTGAGTTTGGTGTTGAGTCCATTAAGGGAGAGAGTTTTGAGTTTGTTCATCCACATATCTTCAAGTCTTCATAGAATTTTTGCAATATCAGTGGGGGTGTTTTTCTGATTTTTTCAATTTACATATATCAATATATATCCTTTTTTTTTAGTAAGTGAATTCATACAAGAATCGGAGATTGCTTATTTTGCATTGTTGTGTGGTATTTGGACAATTGTTGAAATAATAATGATTTGTTCCTGGTGAAAGTAATTTCTGCAACTGTAAACTTCTGTGGGCTCGTACTTAACAGGAAAGCGTCCGTTCATTTCTCGCATCGATAATTCTTGACCGCCTAATTCCTTGTCAACGATTGGTGATTTTTCCTTCCTCGTACGATTACAGGTAGCAACTCATCGCAACTGAACGTGAGCATACACCAAGACGTGCCGTTTTGCAAATGCGATCAACTTGTTTTCTAGACTTAACAATAAAGCCGTGATCAAAACCACTCAAGTTTTTCCACTAAGCCATAATTGCGGCATCCAATTCATCAAAACGAAGCTGGCTTATCTGCTCGTACGATCCTCACCTTAAACATGTGTGGTGGTTACGAGAGAGTAATAGTTATTCTAGACACATGTCGCTGATCATAATGTTTTGGCTCATCAGTGTAAATATCAGGGTAGAGAAGGTTAGATTTCACAATGGATATCTTCGTCCATCCATCTATCTATCTATATATCTATCGATTTATCTATCTATCTGTCTATCTATCAAATTATACACCCACACTGACTGCAGTGGCAGTTAGGCGCAAGATGGCAACACGATAGGGCCCAAACGCGAGAGAGTGGGAAGCACAAAATCGAGAGAATAAAAGGCATTTTGTTTGAATTAGAAACAAATAAAAGGAACACGCGCACACGCGCGCACACTCATGTAAATAAATAAATAAATAGATGTTTAACGATCTCACACAGAGCCAAAATATAATGCACAAGGTTGGAGACGAATTCACGACATTAGCGCTTGGTCCTCAAACGGTTGTTTGCTGGTTGTCATTCCAGCGCAAGCGCCCTGATCTATACAGTGTATTATTTGATTATTCATTATTGTTTTGTTTTTTTTCCTCGGCACAATATATACTTTACATTCTTACTCTTGTTATTCACTAACCTTTTATCCAGAAAAAAAAACCCCTACTTTCACAGAAAGTAACCTTGATCGTCATTTGATATAAAAGCGCTCCATTTGTCTCAAAACCAACCAGGCATGGGGAGGCTCGCGTGACAACCACATTAGCATCGGCAACATCAAAGGTTTCCCCCCAGAAAGGATATACTGACAGGGATTGTGTTTTGTCACTCTGAACCCAGCAATTACGCACCTGAGGTCCCTGTCCAACCTAGCTTGTTACCTATCCCGGTTGGAATACAAAATACAAATTCAAAAAGAACGAAGCGGCGAAGGCCTTTGTATGTAAGAGTATATTCTTTTTTTGTTTTGTTTTGTTTTTGTTTTCCAGTTTTATTATTGGCGGTTGCCAAGGTTGACAATGGGGATAACAGCTTTTTATTGATACATTTACGAATCTGTTTTGGCTGAGTGATCATTTACCAACTCATTCATGGCGTGATTGAGACGAGATATTTTGTTGAGATATTTGGCATTGGGACAGATGAGAGATATGCATCTTAGCACTTCTGCAATATATATATATGTATATATATATATATATATATATATATATATAGAGAGAGAGAGAGAGAGAGAGAGAGAGAAAGACAGAGAGAGAGACAGACAGACAGAGAGAGAGAGAGAAAGAGAGAGAGAGAGAAAGAGAGAGAGGGGAGAGAGAGAAATAGATTGATATTAAAACCAGAATCGGTGAGTAAGAAGAGAATGTTATTGTAAATGACAGATTACTACTGCAGAGAGTGCAAGTCGGAGCACTCCACACTCATACCCTTGTGTCAGACTAAGTTCAGCTTAGTGGATACCTATCAAAGTACCGTTGTTGGCACGGCGAATCGAATTCAATTTTGGCACTCCTTTGTTATGCAGGTCATCATAACTATCATCCATATGGGTTGGTATCTATTATATGCAATACGAAATTTGTCTGGAACAAAAAAAAAGTATGTTGTCAGTGACAGTATAGATTTTGTTGGCCCCTGCGCTACAGGTGATATTTCCGAAAGAAAAAAGAAAGTTGAAGAGAAATTGAATTTATTTTCACGAGGCTAAAACCAATTAAAATTCAAACCCTTTGTTTTGCATTATATCTTAGAAACAAATCCCCTCCCGCCAAAAAAAAAAACGTTATTCAATTTATAGTTTCTTTTTGGGAACATTGTTTTTCAATTGCCTTGAGAGCAAACTTGTTCTCATCGTCCCTTGACGTCATGAACCGTCATAAGATATAAATATATCCAGTAAAGTAATTATTTCTTTTATTTTTTTGAAAGTGTTTTTACTATGAATATATATGCAATATATTAATTGGACCTTTTCTTCTTCAAATAGACAATGTAGGGTCCTTAAACTTTGATCCAGCACTCACACATGAGATAACTCTTCTTTTAATTTCAGGAGGCCCTCCAGCTACAGCCCCTCAGGTCAATGCCTTAATCAAACTCAGGCCCAAACCTAGAGTAGGAAATTAACACTTTCGCACCCGATTCGAATTTACAACCAGCTGATTTGATAGTCGTTTCTCTAACCGACCAAGCTAAATGGACAAGTCTTAAATATCAACCGGAATTTTAGCTATAATTGAGCAAAGACCAATTTCTTTCTAATGAATAAATAAATACATCTATGAAAGTAACGTTTCCCTCCCATAATTTGAAATTACGACCAAGTGATTGGTAGTCGGCTCTCTTGCCGACTGAGCAAAAGAGGCAACATTTATATATCTACGAACACGTATCTTATAGATACGCAAGGGATTATTTCATTCTAATAAACAAATATTTAATTCTAAAAAATATTTTTTTTCATAATTTTTATTTATTTATACGATATAAAAGTTGCAGTAATCATCCTCAGTCGTAAAAGGAAGAGTGGAGCTTGACCGTGCTGCAGCCAGGTTTGTTTTCAGATAAAAGTTGAAAAATGTGTTGCCGAAGAGGACCTGAGACGAAGGTGTACCTCGCCAGATCAAACCCGCCAATATGAGAACCAATTTACTACGGTTAAGAGTTCGATCCACAATGCAAGGGTGAAGATTTTTACCAGACTGAGCCATGCTTAGAACATAGCTCTTTAGAGCACCTACTTTGGCGTTACTTTTAGTGAAATTGTCTTGCAGGCCAGTTCACCAGTATCGCAAGTTCGTTCCAAACTGGATGACACTCTCTTTGGGCCTTGCGTTCCAAGGGTCGACATAAAGTGGGCCACGGAGATGTTCTCTATGTGCTTTGGGTCTTTCCTAAAGAGAGATTTCATGTGTTTGAGCTACTGATAGCTTTTAGAGAGTCTCTATAGGAGTTATTTCTCGTTTTTCTGAGAATTATTAATTAACTGCAATCAAACTGTGTATAAATTGGTGAATATAAGCATTTCCTGTAGATTTATATTTTACTTTCAACTTACAGGGTAAATATTTTAAATTTTTGGCATCAAAAGCAAATTTTTATTTGTAAGATACGATATGATATTCATATGGGTCATGAGTAAATCTTAAGAAAAAGTGGAGCATTACGAGACAAAGTTGCTGATCCCAGGGCTAGACTAAGTTAAGCTCAGCAAGCTTAGCAAATAACTATATATACATCCTACCACTAACCATTGTCTGCATGTCCCCCTAATAAAGCACAACCTCATACATTCTGATGCAAAGTTGTCCGGAAACGTAAAATGGTGGGCGCAAATTAACAAGCACATATAGATCTCTACCTGAGAACACAGAGGTACACATTTTTACTGAGTATATCTGCAATTTTTTTACTTTACCTAACTTACAAATTCACACACAAAGCAAGCACTACATGTATGTATTTATTTATGTACGTATGTACAAGTATATGTACATACATTTTGTTCCACAATCACACAATGTCTTGGCCACCATAAATCAAATAAGTTTATGACCAAAAGTATCCATTACTGCTTTGTTATTTCGACGTGCAAGTCTGTTTTTTTTTTCTTTCTTTCATGTTGTATATTGTTTTGTCTATTTTTGCACGATGAATTACGATCCAGTTTTACCGAGTGACACCCGTGGACGTTTCTCCTGATAACAATACGAGCGCTGCCATGATTACAAGGTGGACCCGACACTTAACCGGAAGGTGGCGGAAGTCAGCTGAATATAATGGCCGACGTTTAAAGACCTCCCCGACTGTAAATTCGGCGTCCTAAAAACCTCAGATATAAATAAGAACATTATATCAGACGATTTGATAGATGTTTTTTTTTTACAGTTTTTTTTCTTTACCTGACCTCATATTTTTTTTATGTATATGTTTATGAACTTTCAACGGCATTATCATTCATTTTCTGTTGTCGACGTCAAATACATGAAGCAGAATGATCTATGTGACCGTAAAGGCATATACGTGAATGAATATCACACATACACACGTATATTCATACATATGTACACAGACGCATGTATATACGCAGACATAATAGTATGCACACACAAGTGCATCTATTCATCTATCTATCTATTTCTCTCTCTCTCTCTCTCTCTGTCTATCTAAGTATCTATGTATCCATCTATCTATCTATCTATCTATCTATCTATATATATATACATATATATATATATATATATATATATATATATATGTATATATATATATATATATATATATATATATGTACATACATACACACACACACACACACACACATGTATATATAGATGTCTGTATTATTAATATCGTGTCGGAAAATTTCTCTCCCAAATTTTTAGTATATATACATACATGCATATGCATTTCTTTGTTCGTCTATTCTTTTCACGCTGTCTAGGCTAAGTGATACGTTGATTGTGCAACAACGGGAGATCATTTCAGATAAGAGTTTTTCGTATTGTGTAGTACAATTATATATTTATATATACTTAGAGAAAGAGAGAGACAGAGACAGAGAGGGATATGGGATGGACAAAAATTGATTATCTTTTCAACGTGGAATAATGTACCAATCAAAATTAGTTCGGAGAGTATTCAGGCTTTCTATAAGTAAAAATACTTTGATGGAAAACATGTTAAACTAAGTATCATCTACGTGATTCCATGCACCTCTGCCAATATGTTTTGAGAAATATTTATATCGTGCAAATGATGCGTTCTTGATGTTAACAAACACTTGAAAGGTTTACTTAATGCTCCAAAAAATTGCTTCTTTCCTGGGCTTTCAATTTTTGTAATAAATCATATTGACTCTGTGCAGTTTGTTCCTGAAAACTATTAATTATCAAATTAAACTATAGAAGTAAACTAAACAATTAAGATAATTCGGCTCTTTTTTTTTTCAATTTTTGAATCGAAATGAATTAATTTCAATTCTACAGTTTATAAAGATAGGATCCTGCGAAAATAACCCATCGCTCTAATTATTGACAATAAAAATCAACCGGCGTTTTTGAAAGTACAATGGATCATTAAAGAATGTCCTCGGATTCACATTTCTTTTCAGGTGATTCCCAAGGTAGTGGCATGATTATACAAAGTGATTAGACAACCAATAGAATTAAGACGAGATCATATTGACAGATCTGAGATAATGATACAAACCGATTTTATCTAAGCGTTTCAGTCACTGAGCCGGCTCTATTTGATAACCCTCAAAAAGTGCTGAACGAACTGTCTTCCGTTTTTTTTCATTTTGCGTATTTTATCACGACCCTCATTCCTTTAGAAGTTTACTATATTTCACAATTTCCTGCTAGCGTTATTTCTTTGCTTTTTTTCCCCCTTCACAGAGAATGGAGGTCTGACACGTTTTGGGTCAGATATTGAATGTCCACCTTCTACACAGCGATGTGAATATGGTGGGATATTCTAATCTAGTCTATTCGGATGGAATTGAACAGACTTAACGAAAGATCTGGTAGGTCACTCAATATGACCAACTTCTTTTGGCAGAATACCATGTTGTGGATGATTATTTGAAAAATTGAAATGAGGCATGATCTATCTTTCATTTTGTTAGATGTTGATCATATATATATATATATATATATGTGTGTGTATGTGTACTTAAATATATATGTGTGAGTGAAAAAAAAAATATATATATATATATATATATATATATATATATATATATATATGTATATATACAAAAAACTATAAATTGCATCATATCATGTCGATTAGGTTCGGGTCCTGCAGCAACCCCATTTTCTCTAATCGTTTATTCTATTTATGTTGTCTAAATTAAATGATATATTAACTGTGTAACGACGGGAAATCATTTCAAATAAGTTCCTATTCAAAATAACGCAATCTATAATTCATTGAGTCGGACCAAAATGTCTATTTCTTAAATATATACTGTCACGTTGAAAGAGACAGAAAAACTGATAATGAACGAAATGAGAACTTACATTGGAAGCAGTTGTCTAAATTAAATGATAAATTAACCGTAAAACGACGGGAAATCATTTCAAATAAGTTTCTATAATAATACAATGCAATCTATGATATATATATATATATATATATATATATATATATATATATATATATATATATAAATTACGGTAAACCTAGTGGAGCAGTTCAATTTTTTGATTTGATTATTTTCATCAAATTGCTCAATATACTTATCGTATAATATAGACCAATAGACAAAACATTTGGGAAAACCCTAGGAGAAGGACACCCCTGTTAAACCTTCGACCTTGGATTCTTGTTCCTATCCATACGAACTCAATAGACAATATAATACTAACCCTTTGAAAACTGGCCTCACATTAAAAAATCAATTGTTCGGACTGGAAGGAAAAAAAAACCCAGCCGTCTATGGTCTTGCTACTGTGGCAATCTCTCCCGACATTCTTCAAAGCCAAATCATTCATATATATGGTTTTAGATAATACATGAACACACACAAACACACATACATAGAAACATATATACATGGGGAGCTGTATATGTTATATAAAAGAACTGGTTCTCTTCGTCATTGTGTCTCCCTTGTAAATTGACAAGACTCAGCGAAATTTGCCACGCTTATTCAATGAATCTAGGGGAATATTTGAAAATAAAGAAAAAAGTTTCGATAAATTTTGCAAAGTTTTTGAGGAATCTTCAGGACAACAATAATGAATATACAAAAACGTGCATATATGTATTATTAGATTTAGTCGATCTTTGTACAGATTAAGTGCTCAATACCATCAGTAGAGCGATTGTAAAACAAGTAATGACGTTTCGAATGATCAAATACCGATTTTCTTTCTGTTTCACTTAAAACTTATTTGAAAATCTTTTCGGAGAGAAACAGAATGTACAGTTTGTAATGAACGATTGCAATGAAATTGTTTTAATTATCATACTTACATATACTTGGGTATTATGGTAGAATGGGTGAATTTTCTCTTGTTGTGATCATCAATTTACCATTTAATTGTTTTGGGGATTTTAAAAACAAAACAGTTATATTAACATGGAATCCGAACAGTGTTGATCAAATACTGACCCCCTACCAGCTATGATCTTCATGTATACGTGTAGTTTGTTTTTTTACATAGGGTAAGATATATATGTGTGTGTCTGTGTGTGTATGTGCGTGTGTGTCTGTGCCTTTTTTTCTTTTTTCTGTTCATAAAAAGACCATAAGAATAGAGAGTGAAGATTTTGAATAGGTTGACGAATATATTTACCCAGGACTGATAATAAAGTTAGAGAAAGACCATGAAAGTGAGATAGAATGGTGCATAGTGACTGGATTGGAATTACTTGGAACCAATACTGACATACTGATTAGTACTTTGACACTGTGTTTGAAGCGTAAAGTATACGATCAATGCATAATACCAGCTATGGCAAAAAGATGCAAAACAAGGATCAAGGGAAATACTAAAGTGAAGGACATTATACAAATGATCAAACAACAAAATGGAGATGGGCGGGAAACTGAGCAAGATGAGATGACAACAAATGGACCAAAAGCTCACGGATTGGTACCCACGGGGCAATAAACGTAGGAGGAAGAAAACAGACCTAAGATGGAAGGATGGGGTTGAAATCATTGCCAGTAAAAAATGAGGGGGTAGCGCTATCAAGGTTGTCATGGAGAGGAGATAAGAAAGGCCTCGATCCAGCAGTGGACATTACGACAGAATGATATATATATATATATATATATATATATATATATATAGTCACACTCCACCTTAGAACTTCATTGTTCAGGCTGGAAAGATGCTCTGCACACACTGGCCCCATTGTCTACGGTTCGACTTCTGTGGAGAATCCTCTCTATGAATCTTCATTCGGGTAGCCAAACCATATATATATATATATATATATATATATATATATATATATATATATATATATATATATATATATATATATATATCACGAGATCTTTCGCCTTTGTATTTATCTCTTCTATCTCTAGATTGTATCTTGCTCTGAATAACAAAAGGCACGGCCCACGTTGCCTGATATCTACGCTTCGCAATAAATAAAAATCAAAAAAGAAACCACACCGTTTTTTCAAACAACTAAACAATGGCTGCTATGCCGTTCGCACCTTCTGCGCATGTCTGTTCGGTCAGCTTCCTGTCTCGCATGAATGAAGGCAGGTGATGAGTGGACATCGACCGGATCAGTTGCTTGCGTGACAGAATTAAAAAAAAAGTCCACCCGCTCACGTGACGAAATAAAAAAAGTCCCCCCCCCCGCTCATGTTGCTGTGAACCCATCGTCACACGAATAGGTTTCTATGCTTCGTCAAGACTGCCTGTTTTTGCTTTTTTTTTTTTTAGATTTCACGTATTTTTTTTTCTTGTGTTCGCACATCTATTCGCAATCGCCGAAAAACTTCAAAGATTTTGTGATAGGTTTATATATGTATTTTTTCTTCTGTTTATTATGTTTGCCTGAACAACATTTCTTTATCTGTCAAAACGTATGTATAACTGGGCTTCTCTGACTGCTCAAACACGAAAGGTATTGAAGATTTTCGCCTGTAGATCTCTTTCTTTTTCATATGTGCGTGAGTGTGTGTGTGTGTGTTTGTGTGTGTGGAGCCACCATCGTCTACTGCGTCGCATTTGTAACATGAAGGTGGCTTTAGTCAATCGACTTCCTTCTCCACAAAAAAAAATTTCTCCACCAATGAGACGTTAAAACAAAGCAACTGCAAACAGGAAAACTTTATCCTGCTTCAATAAATTACCTTTCAATCTTACTAATAATGAAGAAATGTTTCCCTAATTATTTCTGCCCATGTTGAGATCTTGGATGATATCCTTGCTGTAGCCATAATTTCCTTCATCATTGTGTGAGGTATGGTCGAACTTTTTCTTTATCCATGTGGTTATTATAGTTTGACTATACCTCATTACATGAACTGCTGCAAAAACGAAAGTTATATGCAACAAACATTTCGGAAATAAGAACATAACTATTAAAAATCGAAGATGTAAAACTGGACGAAGTAGACCACTACATCTACCCAAGACAACGAATCTTCATGAAGCCCTCAAAAGTAGAAAAAAATAAAGCATAGAATCACTTTAGGATGGCAAGCTTTCGGCAAAGTAATCTCAGCCTTTAAAAACAAGATCCAATTAATCCTAAAAAGTAGGGTATACAACCATTGCATCCACCCGGTAGTCACCTACGGAGTTGAAACATGAAATCAAACCAAGAGACTGATCCACAAACTTAGAAGTATGCAACTTAAACATGAGAGAATCATGCTCAAGATCATTTGAGGGATCACAAGACAGCACAGTATATCAGGGGGAAAACAGGAGTTCAAGACATCATAGAATCCACTGGGAAAACTCAAATGGCAATGGGCCGGTCATATTGCAAGAATGGCAGTAACCGAGGAAAATCACGACTCACAACATGGATCCCTAGAGATCCCATGGGCAACCAAGGCCGGCAAAATACAAGATGGAGAGACGAACTAGATGAATTCAGAAAGAACTGGCCCCGTGACACCCACGACAGAGAAGTATGATGAATCCTGGGAAAGGTCTAAATTCAATAACGGACGATAAAAGACTGATAATACGCAAGGATTACAACATTCCTCCAAACAAAATTCAGACAAGAACGGTTTTCTTTGCTTTGGATTCTAGCAATTAATCCATTTCGTCTCGCCAGTGATTATCTTGTACTAAAATGACCTTTCTACGTGTTCAGTGACGAGAGAAAACCGGTGTTTGTTTCCATAAGTTCACGTGGAACCCATTTCCTTTGCTTCAGAATTTTTCGTAAGGCTTGTTTCAAACATCTCACTACAGTTGGCTGATTGCAAAGCAATAGAGAGCTAAATAAACTTCAAAGACATTTCTCAGATTTCCCAAAGAACTATTTTTCTCGAGGCAAGAATGTCGACCGGTGATTTTCTACATGACAGCGTCCCTCATCAAGTTACAATTGCAACACAGCAAACATTCATGGACCAAGGGTGGGAAGTTCTTCCATATGCGGCGTATACTCCAGAATCGTCGCTTGCAGACTAGAACTTTATTTATTTAATGCAACACTCTTTCTCCGGTCAACTCTTCTAGCAATTGAATACATCGACAAATTAATTGGAGAATTAATCGAAGCAAAAGTGGAATCGTTGTTTAATGATTGAATACACAATTTAGCTGAAAGGTGACGAAATGTCCTTAAAGGAAACGGGGGAATACTTTGATGGTTGATTAATGATTCTATGAATTTATATGAATAAAAGTTTTTTTATTTAAAAAAAAAAGAAGATGCTGGAACTTTTTACATCTGCCTACAATGATTGAATTCATGGTTTCAACTGAAAGATGACCTAAGGTCATAGAGAGCTAGGAAAATACTTTGATCATTGAAGAATGCTACCATGAATCGATATGAATAAAAGACCTTGTCAAAAAAACGAGGTCTGTCCAGAAAGTATCCAACCATTTATCATATATATATATGTATATTAGGTTTCTGATGGCAATCCCCCAAAAGTACTTCCAATAAGGATGAAGATTAAAAATAGTCAGAATCAAGTTTTAAAAAAATACTCTGTTGCAATAGTTTGTCCTGTATTAAAGATAAATGACATACCAAAATTACTTCATATACTGCCATACGACTTGAGAGATACGTTTGGATAAATGTGTGGGGTCACATGAGGAGTATTCTAAGATAGACCAAGGTGTCATTGCCCTCGGTCAGCTATTTCTTCGATAAAATTATTCTGAAACCCCTATGTTGAACAACGACATGTCAATGCTGTGTTCACAAGCAAACAGTTTACATTTCTCCCGTGTCAAAAGGCCTGTGGAACAGAAGCGTTGTTTCGCTACGAGCAAATTACATTTTGATTGTAATTATACCGTAAATCCAGCGCTAATAGAACGAGAGAATAATGATTAAACGAGAAAGATGAGAGGCCAATAGAGGAAAAAACAGATTGACAACGTGAAAGTTAATTAGTGACTGGAAAATCAGATTGACGCTAATGTAGCAAGAGAATGGTGTGAGCTCCAATAGTTTCAGACAACTAAGAACTGGGGGGAAAGGTGGGAAAAGTTGTCAACGAGGACAGTAGGCAAGACGAGTGAGTAGTTTTATATGGACGGTGTTTTAACCATTTCAGTCATGAAGGCCTAATAATTCGACATTTCAAGTCTATAGTCACATCATCGCTCTGCCCACTCAATTTATTTACGCCATATTGTTTGTTTACGATCGGCAAGTAGTAATAGAGGTCTAAATTTGTTGATATTCTAAGGGGAGATATTTCTCAGTGGTACTTTTTCGCTACATAGTAGCCGATTTACCTGGAACTATATATATATATATATATATATATATATATATATATATATATATATATATATATATATTCTTTTTTGTATTTGTACAGAATATGCGTTCACATTGAAACAATAGACCAAGTGGTGGCGAGCAATTCATGTAATAGAATTATAGATTATATACCAGGTGACCCTAAAAAGCCTGAAGATGTAACTTAAATGATTCCAAAATATGTTCGTAGTAATTCACTAGCAATTAACTTAACGATAAATACCTTATCAAACAACGAAATCTCAGCAAGACAAAACTACGAACCTATTTTAGCGACTATAATCCACCAAATTTTTAGAGTTTTTTCTTTATATATATATATATATATATATATATAAATTGTGTTACATTATATAGAAACTCATTTGAAATAATCTCCCGTCCAATTTAGACAACATAAATAGACTAAACTATAAGAGAAAATAGGGCTACTGCTGGAATCGAACCTACCATTGATACTCTTGCGATACTCTTACCAGTGGGCTAAACAGCCGCCGGTAATGCAAAAGTCAAATAACTGCTTTTAACCCAAATTCTAATCTCGTTTATTCTCAGTTTTTTCCGTCTCTTCCAACGCAACAGTATGTATCTAATTCATTCTGTCGGACCAAATATATCTATTTCTTATATATATATATATATATATATATATATATATATATATATATATGGAAAGATGATCAATAATTCCATAACCTGAGGATCAAGTATCCCAAGTATAAAATTCTTTATGCTTATGACTTTAGCAATCTTGATGACCTGATAATGAAGAGGTCTCCCCCACCCTGAGAATGATGCAGAGTCTACGTTGATGGAAGATTTCAAGGGGGCATTAATGACAGTGATAGATGACCCAAGATTCAACACCATAGAGGACGTGATCTGCACAACAGATTTTTTTTTTACTATTGTGTCTCTCCTAAATATCTAATTAAATGGAGGCAGATTAAACACGATGTTGAATCCTACTTTTGGCACCTGGAATGTGTTGTAGCTTCTCTATAGAAGCATACATTAATTATGTGGCATAATAAACAGGTCATTTAGCTTTTATAACTGGATTATGGCCAGGAAAGAAGAAATTTTATTAGCAGTAGATTTTTCATGTAGCCCGTAATATTATACGTAGTATTATATCTAATTTATCAAGCAATTACGCCAACGTTTGGTTCAATCTGATGTTTACTCACATAAAGACACTTTAGCAGTGTGCTTACATGATAAAAAATACACTGCACCCCCACCCCTCCTGTCGCAGGGGAATTTGTGATTACCCACTTTCGGTGAGCGTAAGACATTGTAGGTCGGTAATAGGGCTATGAATGAATGAAAATCACCGCAGTAATAGCGTTTAAGATGGAAATTGAATTATCTAAGAACCTAATTTTCCGATTTCTTTTCTTTAAAAAAAGTTTGGTTAATTCATACGTCGAAAATCAGAAGGAAAGGTATTGTCAGTGGTCAGTAATTAACGCAAGTGTCACTGACAGATTACAGCTATTGATGTATGTACAAACATCATTATGATTTCATGATAGATATGTGTGAGAAATAAAGGAAAAGTATTGTAAATGGTAGGGAATTTAGACAAGCACTACTGACATAATAAAGCTTTTATATGAATAAGGTAATTGAATAGCAAATTATTTTACTATAGAAATGCATCAAAAATAAGGAAGAAAAAGATTTCAGTGGTTGAGAACTGAAGCAATTGTTACCGGCAGAATAGGATAATTACATGAATAATGAAAATGCGTTGCCAATGATTATATTACAGAGAAAGCTTTCCTCTCTTGTCCGATTGCTGATCGGCTTTGTTTTAGCATTTTGCTCACAGCCGAGAATAATTCGGACCCAGCAAAAAAATCAGCTCCAGAACAGTCTTTCATTATTCACATTTTCGGATACCAATATCAATTAATTACATACTGTCGACGTAAGAACAATGATCTACGTAGAGATACATAAATACCAGTAGCTTTGAGACTAACAAAGCACCAAGTCAAAAGTGGTCAGCGATTGGAGAAGAGGAATGAGTTGAGGTATATATTTAGATAATGGCTTACCGTTCCCGGCGGTTCAATCGGCTAGTGCAGTCCTGAGCTACATAGGTGCTTATATGGAAATGAGTGTGGGTTCGTATCCCATCTGGGTCTCAGGGAAACATTTGAAAATAATGTTACTAGAGAAAGGCAGAGCAAATAATCATACCAATATAGTACTAACCGATATGTTTACCTTATTAATATCGTGAAGAAATATTGCATCAAAAATTATGCTCTTATGTTTAGACGTTCAGATATTGTCAGTGGATCCAATTTTCATTTATACTCAGATGTGCAGATATTGTCAACGGATATGATTTTTATTTCTGTTTAGGTGTTCAGATATTGTCAGCGGGGATAATTTCAGTTTCTGTTTAGATGTTTTGATATTTGTCAGCTGATATGTTTTTTCATATGTGCTGCCTTGTTCAGATATTATGAAGCAGATATGAATTTCATCTCTGTCTATGATTTCCATTTCTGTTTAGATGTTCAGGAATTGTCACCATATCTGGTTTTCATTTCTGTTTAGGTGTTGACATGATGTCAGCAGATCTGATTTTCATTTCTGTTTAGATGTTCAAATATTTACAGCAGATACGATTTCAATTCCCGTTTCGATGCTAAGATGTCGTCAGCAGATCTGATTTTCCATTCTGTTCAGATGTTCAGACATTGTCAGCAGATCTGGTTTCTCTCTCTCTCTCTCTCTCTCTCTCTCTCTCTCTCTATATATATATATATATATATATATATATATATATATATATATATATAGTTCAAGGGTGCTAATTCTATCTGCCTGCATTGTTAGATCAGTCAGTAAAGTTGCCTTCCTGGTTGATTCAGGTTCAAGTCCTGCATGACTCTCATTATTCACTTACGTGGTTGGTTGTCCGATTTGCTACTCGGTAGATCCCAGTGCAGGACAAAACAGATTTCCAAATAAATCGTCTGTAAAAGTATCACGCACACACACACACACACACACACACACACATATATATATATATATATATATATATATATATATATATATATATATATATATATATATATATATATGTATATATATAATGTGTACTTTAGAGAGTGAGACAGACTCGGGAGTGAAGTTTTTGGTGGTAAGGTTTATTAATCCTTCTATGTCAATAGTCCATACATGTTTCGGGATTTCTCCCATCATCAGTGGTGTGCGTTGTGTGAGTGTGAATTATATATATATATATATATATATATATATATATATATATATATATATATATATATACATGTATATTTGATGCAATTTGTCGTTGAAAAATGAACTTTAAGGTTAGTGGAAAATAATTATCAAAATTTTCGGTTGAATATGCTGGTAGAGAATCAGCTGGAAGAAGTATTTTATGTGTAACTAGTATTCTTAAAGATGATACTATGAGTTGGTTTGCATGCAGTCTGAGATTAAAACCGACACAATGGATTTAATAATCACATAGGTGAACATCAATAGAAATTAAATAAAGAGTAAATCATGTTCGTTGTTATACTTACTGATCCTTTCATCGTTGAAAACGTTTTAAGGGTAACCTACATAAGCAAGCTTTGTATCAATAAATAAACCAGTAGTGTCAAATAATATCAATGTACAATACGCATAAAACCTCATATAAATTGACAAACTACGTGTATGGCAAAAACAATATAATGAAGGGTGGTGGAGTTTGATTAACACTGCTGAAGTGCCATGTTAATATAACTGTTTTGTTCTTTAAATCCCCGAAACGATTACATGGTAAACAACTGATGATCCCAACAAGAGTACAAATCATACAGTGTACCATAGTAACAAAGTATAAGGGAAACAAAAAAAAACAACACTTTTGAAGATTGCATAAATTGCATTGATAGATATTGGAGAATGGGTGACTGAGGTGACACACAAAAAATCTATGAAAAAGTTTTCAATGATTAGTGTTTAAAGCAGTAAAGGTATCTAGAATATATATATATATATATATATATATATATATATATATATATATATATATGTATATATATGTATATATATAAGTGTGTGTGTTTAATGCGTAAGAAAGAAAAAGAAAATGCACAAAAAATAAGGAAAGAAAGGAAAAAATTAGACGTTGGAGAAAGAATTAAAATAAAATGAAAAAATCGTTGAATATAAAGAAAAAGGGAAAGACAGAAAGAAGAAAGGAAAGAGAGAAATAAGAAAAACGAAGAAAATAAGAGAAATAGAAACAAGGAAAAGGGAAGGAGTTAAGCCTTTCGAAAGAAAGAAAGAAAAATTCGTAGTTTATAAATCACAGAATTAGAAAAGAAAAAAAAGCGAATGTTAAAATAAAGAAATAACTTGATATTAAAGTCAATAATTGAACAACCGTGCCATCAAAAACTGAAGATATCTTATTAAATCCAAAAATAGATATAATCAACATAAATCAGTTTGATGACATCACTGGCATTTTCCCACTGGAAAACATTTTGAATAGAGTAAAAAAAACACCTAGAAATATCTAGATTCAGGCGAATATAGATGTTATGATTAAACCTGTTAGAATAATACCCGAAAAAGGCAACAAAAAAAAATTTCCTCGAATCAAAATAGACATTTTAGAAAGGGTCCAGGGGAATACTGATGCCAATTTTCAAGTCTGGAGACAGAAGGGTTTGGTCAGGAGCACTAGAACGCACAAGCTCATAAACACGCACATTTAAACAAGGAAAGAACCCTTCGCCATCTTTGATGGCTACGGTTGTTCAATAAACATGAAATGAATAGATAAACAGAAAAAGGAAGAAATTAAAAACAAAAAAATCACGAAATTGGAGAAAGACAAAACGAGGAGAGAACGAAATATATGAATTTAAAAATATATCTCATGAAAAAGCAAAAAAATAAAAAACTAAAAAAAAACTATAAAGACACGATGTCATTTTGAAGTATCATCCGATAAGATTTTCATTTGTTGTTTTTCCCCGTTGTTCGTCTTTTAATTTTCAATCAAGCCACCAACCACGCCTTCCTTTCCCCGTCACACACTCAACAATATTGATTCCTGCTTTTAGATCTATCGATTTCCCTGATAAATCTCTCAAGAAGACTGACAATTTTCAGTGGCAACGTCATTTTTACAAAAGCTCCAATATTGGAAGAGGTTTTAAAAGCCGTATTAATGCCAATGATCTAATAAATAACTGTCATTTTCGCTTGTCTCTCTGCGGGTATTTATCCTTAAAAATTACAGGATCTACTCAGTCATTTCGTACAAAACATTACAAGCTGACTTAGAGAGACAGTTTGTCAGGAGCTCTTTCATTTCTTTCTTCACTTTCGACTGTTTCGTTTTGAGCGTATATCGGTACGGAACCATACTTATTGACGAGCCTTCATCATTATCAGCAACAGCGGCAGCCATTTAGAGTACATAGTTTGATATAGACCTTCCCCATGGTTTACAATTTGGTTTTTTATTGTTTTGGGGGTGTTCTTTTGCTTTTGAGCGTCACAGAGCCAAAATATTCCAAGCTTGTACAGATCAACACGCCATCTTACTTTTTTGACGGCCTCAGTCTCGCCCACAATCTCAAGGGATATATGCCGTGAGTCACAATGTCCAATGGATGTCAGATATCCCTTTTAACATGGCCAGATAATGAAACATTGTTTTGGAACGTATTTATCTCTACTAATAACTCTACCAGTGTAAACGAAGAGTGTGAACTAAATACTCTAGACTGAAAAGATCTTCAAGCAATTATTTCTCATCTAGGAGTATCGCAACCGGAAACTTGTATTGAGTAACCGGAAATTTGTCCTGAGCAAAGCATCAAAACATATGCAACTTTATCGTTTCCTGTGCGACTCAATGGCATAGAGAGATAAACAATCGACTTGAGAATACAAACAATACATTCACTGTATAAGTTGACTTTAATAAAAGACTGCAAAGAGCTTGGAAAATTATAAGGTATGTATGTCTTATGGCTTCTTTCAATAGGCATTTGAGAAAATTTTTTAATCAAATATTGTAGCAAAGGCGTAATTAGAGATTGGATGGGGAGATTGGCTCCTTGGGGAACCTCCTGAAACATTCAGTAAGATTTATCTGTAGAAACGCAGTGGGTGAACTACTTTTTCTAAGATTTTTGGTACCCCTCCATTGAAGGACAGAGAGCTGTTTTCAAAAAAACCTTTTCCACTCAGGTATTTTTCTGGGTTATAAAGAGGTGGCAGAATAGAATAAATGGAAGAGTCCATTGAGTCCCTTCTTTTCGAACGTCTCTTTGTTGTTCTTTAGATCCTGTCGCCTCGAACAAGCTGGTTCCTACATGTGAAGTGTGATATCACTACTCTTGCATAGAGAAATAGCTTTGTCGGGCACCTAGTGGGGATCTAACCCATTACACAAGAGAATTGGTCTGCGACGCTTGCTAAGCATCGGTTACCGAAGGCAATCTTTTATGAAGCTCAGCATGATCCACGTTAGTTGGTCGGCCAGCAAAGATCGAACCCTCAAGAGGTGCAAATTGGTCTTTGATAGAAGCTTGCCAAACATAAGTCTATTTCAGACCATCAACCTCTTTATGGAATCCTAGATTCCTCATCGATCCACATGCAGGGCTGCGAGAAAAAAATTATCAAACGTACCCATACCAAACACAGAACGTACCAAAACTACATACCAAATCTTTTTTTTTAAAACTTTCCAAATCCATTGTATATCCACCAATACGATAATTATGATTGCGATTGGTAATTCATGTATTTTTTCACTTACAAGTCTTAGATTTTGACTCCCAAAATCCAATAGTCTTTACCTGGCATTTATCGACCCCTTGGATAGGCCCATCCAACCCAGGGGTCGATATCGACTACTCTGTTGACCACTGTACTGAACTTGGGCTATCATACTGGGGCATTCATCGAGGAACAATATTGCTATACTAAGGAATTGATCAACAAAAAGGTTTTACCACATATGGCAATACGGTAAATGCACTTCAAAACTGTGACTCCCGTTATTACAGCACGCTCTGGGATTCAAGAATGTCGTTATGACAGTTGGTCTTACCTAAGGTGTTGTTATGATGAGAAAGTAAAAAAGGATAAAAAAAATTTTTTCACCATTTCATAGGTATTGTGTGGGCTAATTACTCCGAGATGGTAGTGTGTCCTCTTTTATTCAGAAAATTGTCAACGAAAGCCTTTACACACCATAAATCTACAAATGTTTTGATAAATAAAACCAAAACGTTGCTAAACAAAGCATTACTTTGTTTTTTATTGCATTTTTAAACGTTCCGGGCATTAACTAACTCTAATCTGACTACCTTTAGAAGAGAAATTCAAATTGATATGAATTCTTCAGGGATTTATCTTTTCTACAACATAAATACATTTCCATTCTGGTTGATATTTATTGAAATGTCATAAAGTTACATAAAGGGCGAGTCTTGTTTAAAAATATATTTCCACTGTTTCTATTTTTACAAAGTATCCTTTTTACAAATAAAAATTACTAATCAATGAATAAGTACCAAAATTCTTTTCCAATTCTATTTCACTTATTCGTCGAATTTTTGTCAATGCTGAAACTAGGAGTATATATATATATATATATATATATATATATATATATATATATATATATATATATATATATATATCTGAACAATTTTTGATTTATCTTTATGTGATCTTATTTTTTACAAATGTACATCCACAAATTTCAAAAACAAATAACTCCTCATTTATGAAATGGAAGAAAATATGTGAGATTTTTCACTTGAGAGTAACGATTTTGCTGATAAAGATATCTCTTACTCATCATTTGAAACAATGGACTCTTCCACTGGAATGAATAGAGTAGTATTTTTTTTTTCTAAAGAAAATAATCTCAAAGTAATTCAAATACATCCATGAATTTTTTCACGGGGATTATTTCCAGATACTCTACATAAAGACTAAACAGAAGATTTAAACAAAACAAAAAAACACGGTACTTAACTTCTGTTTGTGCCAAGAGCCACAAAGGGTAAATTTCCATGTGTTTGAACGAGCTACTTATCTCCAGGAATATAAGACTTAGATTATCAGAAATAGAAACTGGAATTTAATCGGAAACGAATTAAAAAAAAAAAAAAAGAAAGATAATCACACAAAAATTAGTTCCTAATGCAAAAAGATTAAATATTTTCATTGTTTAATCGTTTGAATGTGTCTATTCCATATATGAGCATCTCCTTCGATCTTGTGATGTGCAAAACAATGTTTTAGAGCTAGCTTCCGGGAAGAAAGTGAGAGAGGAAGAAAGAAACAGTAAGGGCAATGATTACAAAAAGCACACAAAGAAAACATGCCTGGCTGCTGCAGAGTCAAACTCCTCTCTTACTTCTATTCCAACTGAAAACGATAATTATTTCCATTATTATTCGGACTATCCTCATCTTGGTTGTTTTTCATACAACGTTTCGGCCGTTGTACTCTATGGCCTTCATCAGGTATCATCTCGAAGGTGTGGGGAAGTAACAAACCGAACCCTTTATTTAAAAACTGCCTCCTGTCCACATGGACACATAGCATAGTGGTTAGAGAATCAGACAGAATTACTGCAAATAATCTAATGGTTCTATGTTCAATCCCAGCGTGAGACAATAGTAATAATTCGAAAATACTACTACTGTTAGGAGGGGAGTGCGGTCAATATACCCCCGTCGGTTAAAAAAAAGGTTCGGTTCGTTACTTCCCCACACCTACCAGATGATACCTGATGAAGGCCGTAGAGTACAACAGCCGAAACGTTGTATGAAAAACAACCAAGATGAGGATAGTCCGAACGATAATAGAAACAATGATAATACCTAATCTCAAAAATTCAGAGAAGCACTGAAGACGATAACTGAAACTTTCGTATCGTAGATATGATAAGTTGAAAAAATTTTAAAAAATATATTATCAGCATAAATGCACTTACTTATTAGAATCGAGTTGGTCATTGCATCTTTGTAACAAACATTTGTAGATACGTAAGACTAGTCAGTTCGGCTTGTTTCGTTAAAGCTGATCATTTGGTCATGATTTAAAATCGCAGTAGGAAAATCATAATTTTATACATGGGTTTGGTTTAACGTGACCGGACTGACAAACAAAGGAGAGTCGACTTCCCTTGATTCGGTGAGGATCTTTATTGTTGTTGTTACGGACTTGGAGTTTGACAAGAAAAAATGTGCAAAACTGTGTTCTAGTGCTAGCTTCCAAGAAGAAAGAAATGAAGAAAGCAGTAAGGAAGGCGACAAAATAGAATACAAAAAGAGAACAGGTTTGACTGCTGCAGGGTCGAACTCCACTCTTATTTTTATTCCGACTGAAGATAATTCCTGCAACTTTTGTTTTGTATTTAATTTTTTTAAAGTTATAACAAAATATATTCATAAGTATAAATGTATCTATTTATAAGAATGAAATAAGACCTTGCGTATTGTTGTATGAATTTTCGTAGACACGGAAGATTTGTCTGTTTGGCTTAATTTCATAAGAGAGTCGCTTGGTAAATACTTGATTTCTAATTACAGTAGGGAAAGGTTGATTTTACTCGTATATCGGATTGATTTAACGTTACAGGTCAGAGAATCATTTTAGATTTTACTCCCCGAAATTAGGTGACGAATGTTATTATTGTCACCGTTTCTTCGGACTTGAAGTTTGACAAACCAAAAGTGTGAATCGGCGTTTTGGTGCTATTTTCTTTGTAGGTAGAAAATCTGGGAGAAGAATTAATAGAAAAGTGAGTCACAGAGATGAATTTGTTATTTGAATACTGAGACGAAGTATTTTCATTACAATTTCTTGGCCAGCCATTTCTCCATCGTACTGACTCGCATTCCATATCCTAGAGCTCGTCTTTCATGTTCAACGCCTTTACTAATTCAGCTGCAGAATATGGATATAGATGGCACACCAATCTACGGCGATATAACCACCTCTGTATTACAAATATTCCACAATTCAGGTATCCCCTGCTCATCAATTTTTCACTTTTACGAGAAAAAAGGATGAAAGTGAAAATACCATTCAGCGTTTGTTTTCCTGTGTGTCGTTACAGAGGCAGTATGCACGCTCCTATTGCTTCTCTTTTGGTCAAATATCCTGTAATTCCTACCACTTCGACCTCTGACAACTCCGCCTAACTTACCATCAACGACAATTTTTTCAAGTCAGGGAACGCCCAAAATGTTTCTCCTTATAGTCTACTGATAACTGTTTCTTTGCTTTACGCCATTTCGGATTACAATAGTTTTTGTTTTTTTTAAGCAGTCTACTTTTGGATATTGTAGGGAAACATGTATATTGTTTTAGTTTTACTGACGAATAATAGTTTTAAATCATTTAATTTCTGAGACGAAGTATATTCTTTGTTAAACCTTGAATGGCCTTTTCTTTCATTGTATTGTTTCGTTTTAGCACGATTCTCTGGGTCAGAAGTTGCTCTCCACGAATCGATGCAACATCCTTATAATCTAGCTATAGATTCCCGAAAATTATCTTCGATTTTATCCTCTATAATCCTCAAAGTTTCTAGCAGGTTTTGAAAGCTTTTAGCTGTTACCTATGCTCTCTTCCTTTCTTGGTAACTTGGGACTTCTAGTTTGACATTTGATGCACTAAGTTGGTTTTGTGTTGCCAATGAGAAAATGACCTGTTAGAAGCTGTTTGCGAGATCAACTCTCTAAACTAGTGGCTTCAAAACTTTGAAAACTCAAGGAATCCCTGTATAGAAGAAATATTCTGATGGACCCTTAATTTCAGCATTCAGTTTTCAGACGAATTAATGAACTACAATAAAAAGCAGTTTTTGACTTTTGAAGATCATATTTTAATGAAATCAGTTAATCTTTTAGTCGAATCATACCATACGGCACAAGTCTGTATGCAATAATAATGTGTTTTTTTTATAACTATGCAATGGATGATGTGGTTACTTTGCCACCAGATTCGCAATATCAGGTTTAGGGGGAATTTTGCTGCTGACCTCCTGAAAAATCATTTGATGGACCCTTCTGGTCCTTGGACCCCAGATTCGAAACCACTGCTGTAAACCCGTTTTCAAGCTGTGCACTGCTGCAAATTTGTCAGTCACAATCAACTCCCAGGCGTGTCAAGTAAATTTTCCATAATATGCAAACATGTTTTCGAGCCAGTGCAAGTATTATGTTTGTCCCACTTCCACCACAGAATTGCCAATCAAGTGTTTTTATTACTATATTTTGTTTGATCTCAATCTTTTTAGCGATGGATGAAAGACGAAAGGGGCTTTGTGTGCAGACATCATTACACTGATATACACGTTTCTTTCATTGACTACTAAAATGCTTTTGTCTAATTCATTACATTTTTTTGCAGTTGGTGTGCCGCGTAAGTCAATATATCTTTTAACGTGCCATCATTTAATAAAGTTTTAATATCACTCCTTTAAACAGTGTGCAACAACTGGTGTCTTTCAAATATATTGTAAGTCTTTCTTTTTCTTCCAATGAAATGTACGGTAGACTCACGTTTGAGAATTTACGAGTGCCGAATTTCCCGTTACAACGGGTGGATATTGATAATGAAAAAGCTGCAAGTACAAACAAAAAACTCATTTTTTTATCACCCCTTCACAGTCTAATGCCCCATATACGGGTTACAGGTCTGCAAATAAAAATGATGAGCCAAAAAGTGGTTATGTTAACCATATACATTGTGGTATGTAATTAATCGTTTGTTGAACATATTAGTGAATTCATTGAAAATAATTTGAACGAACAGAGGTTTAATGCAAGATAGGAGCGATCGATTTGCGCGGCATTATTTCGAGGTTTTACTAATTATGTGTTTCAGAATATTGCACTGAAATCTTCGTGCGCAGTTACTTCAAACTAATCTCCACCAATCGTTTGGCGATGATGTAAAAACAAACGTACCACTCTGTGATTATATAGTACTGTTAGAACGACTGCTGTTAGAACGAGGATTTGCTGTATTATTGGTAATAGCCAAATACTCATCCTAGTGACGGGTTATTCGGTTAATTTAAAATAAAATCAAAATTTCATTAATGAAATAAAACCCAAATGTCATTTCGAATTAACGTCGGTCGGCTAATTGATAATTTCTTGAAAATCAATAAGAACGTCTTTGACGGAATGTCCGTTCACGTAGAAGAAAACCTCCGTCGGTGAAACGTCCAGATATGGATTTGTCACATTCCAGCAGCAGCTATCACTCACCAGCAGCAGTTTGGGTCACATACACTTACCTCAGTTCCATTATAGTGAGGATTTGTGATCTGGTCTTCTCATCTCGTCAAAGTATGATAAGAACACAAGTAAATGGTGAAAAGTTATTTGAAGAGAACTCACTTTTTTAACTTCATTATTTTGTAACTAGCCTCAAGTTGAATGCTAAATAAATCGGCGGCGTCTTTGTTTGTAACTCTTTTGATGTCAGCGTGCATACGTGAAAATGAATCATGTGAATTAGAGGATATCAATTAATGGAGAATTGTGCTTTCAATGAGAAAGGATATGTACATAGATGAGGATGATTTCTGTTGTTGTATTTATTGATATAGATAAATTAATGAATAGTGACAGGAAGAAGAAATGAAAGAAAAAAGAGAAAGAGATAAAACAAACCAAGGGAAATCTTGAGAAAAAAAAACAAAGAAAAAAGCTGATCATTCTAATCGAACGTTTGCATAAATGTGGTTAAGAAGAAAGAAAAAGGAAGGAAAGAAAAAGAAAGAAAAGAAAGGAAGAAAAGAAAAAAGAAAGAAACACGCAAAACATTCTAACCAAATGTTTGTGGAGAGGTAGAAAGAAAGAAAGAAAGAAAGAAAGAAAGAAAGAAAGAAAGAAAGAAAGAAAGAAAGAAGGAAGGAAAGAAAGGAAAAGGAAGAAAGAAAAGAAAAGAAAAGTAAGAAAGAAAAGAAAAGAAAAAGGAAGAAAAGAAAGACACAAGTTCAATGTTTTAACTGAATGTTACACGAAGAAAGAAAGAAAGAAAGAAGGAAGAAAAGTAAAGAGAGAAGAAAGAAAATAAAAATGAAAGGAAGAAAGATAAGAACAAAGGAAGAAAGAAAAGAAAGAAAGAAACAAGCCTAACATTATAACTGAATATTTGGGTATTGGTAGAAAGAAAGAAAAAAAAGGAAGAGAGGAAAGAAAGAAGAAATAAAAGAGAAAAAGAAAGAAGAGAGAAAGGAAATGAAAAAAGAAACGAGCAAACAAACAACAGAGCGCAATGGAGGAGGGAGATAAAAGAATCGAATAAGAGAAAAGCCATATTCCTTCCTTCCCATTGTGAATAACGGAAAAAACAGAAGGGAGGTAAAAAGACAGAAAGAGACAATGAAAAATAGGACCATATACAACACACAAAAAAATGAAACGACGCCCAACATTCTAATCTAATCGCGTAAAGGTAGAAATAAATGAAAAGAAAGAAAGAAAGAGAAGAAAGAAATGAACAACAAAGGACCGCGAAAGAGTAGAAAAATCAAATAAGAAAGAATTATTCCTCCCTTTTCAATTGTAAATAATGAAAATAAGTCTAAAGAAAGAAACGAAAAATCCCGAAACCGCTGCTTTCAAGAAAAAAAAAGATGGCGAATCGGAAGATCTTAGGGCAGAAGAAATGAAAGCTGGCTCGTCTTGTTTGCAGTCTAAGCATTTTGAATCTTTGTATAAGAGTTTTGTCTTCTTGATCGGCGGATTAAATTTTATTTGAAATGATGGAGCAATGGAATTGGCGCTTATGTTTACTGAACCTTGACACGTTCGCCGTAATCCGGTGACATACAGTTCTAAGACGTTCTCCTACAACTTGAGTCTCAGAGTAGAAGGGAGATGAAACGTATCTCAGAGAGAGAGAGAGAAAGAGGGGGAGGGAGAAACGTGCAAGTATCTCAAAGAGGGAGAGAGGAAAGAACCTAGGACGACAAAATACACACACACACACACACACACACACACACACACACACACACACACACATACATATATATGTGTGTGTGTGCAATGATAACCAAAAATTAAGGAAGGAGGTGCGTTTTATTTATTTCAATACTTTGAACAAAGGATCATGGAGTTGTTGGTTGCTGGGGGGTGGGGATGGAATAACGAAGAATAAGCAAAAGACTTGTTTTCGTCTTTTTTTTTAAGAAAAGAGAGTTGGGAGTTGATAAGAAAGAAGAAGCAAAAATGAAGACGAGGAAAGGAAAGTCAAAAGTGAAAGAGAAAGCCAGGGGGGCAGAAGAATGAAAAGAAGTGATAGTAAGAGGAACGACAGAACCAAAGGAAGAAAATATCAAATGAAGAGTGGAGAAAGAAGGCATGAGCGACAAGTGAATGAAAAAGAGGAATGAAAGGTGGAAGGAGTGAAGGAAGGAAATCAAAAACATAAATAAGGGAATAAAGAAACAGGTCTGGTAAGTTATTCAATAGAGACCAATACATGACTGATGTCTTTTGGCAGCATGCTGTGTTGGGGGTGATCAATACCAAAAATCAGGAAAGGAGTGATCAATGAATAGGTTACTAATCTCGCCATTTTGTTGGGCTGGGATCACTGAAAAAAAGTCTATAATTTCAAAAACTTACATTGCTAATTGAACCCCTCACCAAAAAGGCATTTTCTGAAAAGGATTTTCAAAATACAAAGGAATTGTTTTTTTCGTCGACATAAAAAAGAATGAAAGCTTAAATTCAATTTGGTTATTTGTTTCTTAAACCAAACTGGTGCCGCCCACGCGCGTAATAGATACATAACCACCCAGCCAGCCTGACCAACTTGAAAACTGAAGAAATCTCTGCCGACAGTTTTGGTGACAACTCTTGTTGACGGTTTCTAACAAAGAAACGGAGGGAAATTAAGAAGGATCGTGGGATGAATAAAAAGTTCCAAAAAAGAGAGAGAAATGGTAATGTTAGCCAGGTTATCCTCTTCGGGGAAAAACAAGCTGCCTTCAAGAGAAACATTACGTGATTTTATCTATCATCTTTCATTTCAATTTATTATATTAGACATCGTCAACCATAGCTGTCAACAGAACTCTCAACATAAGTTTCTTCAGTTTTCAAGTTGGTCTGGCTGGCTGGCTGGCTGGATATATATGTAAGTATCACACGTATAGGACATAATAATGTTGCTGAAAGGCTGAAAATTTAAACCGTTACTCCATATTGTGTGGGAAAAAATCTTTTTTTTTTTGTTGTTTTTTATACCCCTTCCCAATAGGGTTTCAGTAGGGGTTCAATTTTCATTGTAAGTTTATGCTAAATTAATCACTCTGTTACGCTTGTTTTTTTATTATAAAAAAAATTCGAAGTTTTAGTGATCTTACAGAGGGCGAGAAAAGTAACTTACTAATTGATCATCCCTTTTCCAGTTTTTTAGTTGATCTCCACGAACACTGCATGCTACCAAAATAATTTTTGTGACGGTTCCTTTTGGGTGAATAACCAGACCAGTTTTATTTCTGCCTTTTTGGTTTCCATTCTTTTTCAGTTCACATCAAGATTTAACTTATGTATCTTTGAATTGGATTTTTTCCCTGTACTTGAATCGTTGTTGGCAGTCTTCTTTTCTTTGAATGATTTGAAATATTCTTGAATTTCTCCATCGCTTCTTATTTCGAATCTTTGAATTACATGAATTTCATCAAATCCTTATCATAATGGAGCTAACGTAAGTATATGTAAGTCGCGTCTTCCTTTACTACGACCTAGCAAATGCCAAGTATATATAACCAAAAATAAGGGCAGATAACTCATTTTTTTTCAAACACCCCGTCCATAGAAAAGATAATCGAAGGAAAACCTGCCAAATAATAGACGTTGCTGTGCCTGCAGACCATAGGGTAAAGATGAAAGAGAGTGAAAAACTGGATCTGACAAGAGAACTGAAGGTGCGGAACATGAAAATCAGGGTAGTACCAGTAATAATAGGTGCACTCAGAACTGTGCCAAAGATACTGAGGGTGAGTCCGGAGCAACTCAGGAAGAAAGGAAGGATTGAGATTGTACAGATAACAGCACTGCTAGGAACTGCGCGGATACTGAGGAAAGTGCAAGAAATATGAGATCTACGACCCAGCTGTTAGCAGTGGCCTAACAGAAGAGGAAGAAGAAAAAACACCCAAATGATAGTGGGGGTACGAATCCCAGCACTGGTGTGATATGTGAGGGAGAAATGAGATGTGGACTGATGCCTCGAGGAGACTTACTGTCACTCAGCCTTCAGCGATAACCACTGGACAACTGGTGTGAAGCTGTAAACCCCTACTGTTGTGGACTATGAGAGTGTGGAGAGGTGGACTGAAGACTAGAAGAGACTTGTTGTCACTCAACCTCCATCGGTAACCACCACACAACTGGTGTGAAATTGCTGATAATAATAATGAACTAGACTAGACCCAGTAACTGAAGGACAAAATGCCATGATTCTATCGGACTTTGCAAAAACTGTCAATAGGGCCATCAAAGTAAATAGAACCAATATAGTAATCAAGGACCACCATAGGAGAACTTGCTTTTAACTGATATGAGTGAACATTCTAATCGAAACATAGCTCTATAGGACCGTGTGAAACTGGAGGTTATCAAGTAGTATACATTGATTAAACATCATCATATTTTTCATTGTGACTATATCAGATTCAGACGTTTGTTAACCGTGATCACAACACGGCGATAGTATGGCTATGACGACGTTCAAAATTAGTGTTTTATTCTAAAACTGCTGCTACAGTTATACTTTATCTATCCTTTGGTTTTATTCTGCTTAAAGACTAATGATTAACAGGTTGATTCATCAACATAGGTCAGTCATTGTCACCGATGAGATTATCACTCCAAACGTTGGGCTGAGTTAGGTGATATATTGTCGTATGTAAATGGATTTTTTCTCCTTAAAAATAGGCCATTTTTTCGTTTGTAAAGCCATGAATAAGGGAAAGGTTCTCTCACTTAGTGATTTACAATATGTGCAATTCAAAAATTTTTTTTAATCATTAATTTCAAATTACTTGATCGAGTTATTTCATCATGCAAGCACGGGTAGGTCATCCTGAAGCTTCACTTATCTCCAGTAAATATTTACACCATCACAAAAAATTATACTTTTGATAAAAATATTTGTCATATACATATCTCGTAATGTACAGGGGGTAACTTCTTATTTCTTTTATTTACGGATATTGAACAACCGATTGCCTCACCTCCCTTAATTATCTTTCTATGAATATAATGAAAATTATTCGTCAATCAAATAAACAAATTTGTATTTGAACAAATTTATTTATACCAAATCAATGCATCTTTGTCTGTTTGACACGAATACGTTTTAAACAGCTTAGCGGCACCTAAGCGTCGGGCTTGATTGTTAGCTAGCAGATTCTGAACAGCGTTTGTTGCAGACGGCTGTCACTTAATTTTCACGGCGTTGTTCTGAGCTTTAATTGTATTGGTGTTGTGACAATAATTGAGTGACGTACGCTAAAAGTAAACAAATCATGACTTGTTTATCATATTTTCATATCCCACCCATCATTGACGAAAAAAGGTTTAGACAGTATCTGGATAGGGTGTTTGTCTTATTGTCAAGGGCCCATTTCATCGAAGACGGACTAGGTGTCTTTTATGTGCCAGCTCATTTGAAATGAAGCTAAGACACCATCAAGACCTTTGAAACATTTAAAAGAAAACAGAGATAAAATTGACAAGCTTATTGATAATTTCAAAAAAATTGGAAACGAATTATAAACATTGAGGACTGCTCCTTCTTTATAACGAAAAAATACACAAACAAAAGGAAAAGATTGCAGGTTATGAAATTGCTCAAATCTTTTGGTAGTGAGCATAGAGTTCCGGAAAATATCATACACCCTGCCTTTGTTATTAAAATTGTCTTGCATCAAGATTCTTTACGTATATTCTAACCATTATCACTGAGCAATGGTTCTATTCAGTGAAATATTGATTAAATGTCATTTAAGGCAGAGACTTAACTAGTTTAAAAATAAAAAAAAGCAGAAAATACTGAATTCAGATTGAAGAATCGACAATCAGTCATAACAGAGCTATTTTTATTGAACATATCTGCTTCATAGATGAAAACCACAAACTCAGTGAAGAAATGTTTATAGATTTTGGAGATCGATATATTAGGATTATCCATTTTTTAGACTTTGAGATGAAAGTTAGGCACCTTTTGAAACCTAAGCGTCTTCTGCAACTGATGGAACTCTATTAATCCAATATTGAAAAACATGAGGGGTCCATAGCATACTTGCAAAATGTATATCTCTCAATTCTAACAGTAAATTGTGTCATACACTTCCACCATTTACTTGCCTAACATATTAGTCTAGTTCTCCATCAATCAATTATTAAAATTTAACAAAACAATTGCCAAGATCTCACGGCCAGTATGACTGATTGTGTATAAGTTCTGACGTGATAAAGAAAAGAGCACATTAGACTTATTTTGCACATAGAGGTTTGATGGCTTTCAAAATGACACTGTCTTGCCAAATCAATAAGCCTATTTGATACAAAACTAGTTTCTCGGAAATTGAAGGTGGGCAGATTTGACAGAGGAAATAAAGAACCATAAACTTGATATCTAGTTTTTTTGTTGAGCTTTTTTTTCCAAAAGCTCGTTGAATTTACACATCGGCTTCAATGCAAATTATATACGTTGCTTGACAGCAAACACGTTCTAAAAGCTTTTACTGAAGAATTGGGTATTTTTTGAACTCGTTTACAAAAGAAGTATTTCAACATCATGCCCGAATCAACAGCAATAATTGGACATCTCTCAGATCAAGCTCTTAAAAATCATGCAGAATATCTATTGTCATGGAAATAGCTTGAATAGCCGATTTTCATGGTTCATTTTCTTTTGAAGTCAAGCCTGAGATGATGGATCTTTTCGACTTTGATATTGAAACTGTCAGGAAAGACATCTAAGGGGACCTTTTTTCTAACTAGAATGCAATGATGGATGCAAATACAAATTTGAAACAGCTTGAATCACCGAATAGCGACTTCCATTTACGGGGTGGTATAAAAGTCGCGAAGGGGTTTAAAACATTCATATATTTTTAATTTCAATGATTTTTCTAGAATAGATTTTTTTTTACATATGTCAACGAATTTGAAAAAAAGGATGGGAATTCGCTCGTGTCCGTTCGTCTCTTCGTTCCTCCGTCCGCGCGTTATTTCCTAAAGTACTGAATGTATTTCAATGAAATATCGTGGAAGGGTTCGCAATGGGGTAGAAAAGAGGTGGTACAATTTTAGGGCGGATCCAGTTAACGTTTTCGATGAATTTCAAAATGATTATGAGAATAAATAGACAATAAGCTACGAGAGAGCTGATTAAATTTCGGAGCGGATCCATGCTCCATTATCTCCTCCATGTCGTTGGTATATTCCGAACCACATAATTTCATGTCTGTCAACACGATATCTCCAGAAGTCCTCAATTAATTTCAATGGCATTTGGTGGAAGGGTGGACAATAGTCTATGGAAGAACTGACTGAACGCTAAGGTGGGTGCATGGATAATTACTGCTCACTGGTAATGGTGTTGGCTGAGGTATGTGTCCTCCGAATACTCTCTTGTCAACAAATGAAATATATAAACAAGGGCAATTTGATTAATCTATGTACAGAAAATTCTATCTTTTTAAACGCCCATCATTTTCAATTTCAGAAATGCTTGCTCTCTGGATAACATTCTGGATGACAATTTCAAGGGATATCTGCTCTATGGCAGTGGCCACATGTTCAAATAACAAGAACATGCCCCTTGAGTTTCCGTTAAGGATATCGAAAGTTATATCCAATCATTTCAGTTCATTGCTCAGTTGTATACTTATCGATAATAAATTCCCCAAGGATTCCTCAATATATCTGGGCAAAGGTAAAACGAAGCGAAAATATTATGATAGAAAGAAAAACTCTGAATTTAGATAAATCATCAAGAGACCTACTTTACATTGTAAATGCTTTCTAAAGCGCTACCCGTTTCTTTGAGACCTCCAATGAGATAAGGAAGGAACTGTATTTACATGTAATTACAACAGAAAAGTTATAAGAAGTAATGTTCTGCAACAAAAAAGCCTCGAAGATCTGCGTATATAGCTGTTGTGATCTGAGAACTTCATGGACGAATAGCTGTCTTTAACTTATTATCGCCTGCCACTGAATATCGCCTTTTCTTTGACCATAACATTCACGTTTTAACAGGAGAGAGAGAGTTCTCAAACGTCAATCCAAGTATTGAAAATCTGGCAACAAAGCATCCTGCACAAGGGTCACATGAAATGAACAACGTCAGTAAAATGTCATTTTAGTTTCACTTTGATTTTTTGTGGGGATGGGGAATATTAAAAAAAACAAAACTAAAAGAGACCAATACCGGGAAAGAAATTAAGAAGCCTTTAAAAAGGACTTTCCCGATTAATTGTTTTCATTTCACAGAAATGCCCTTGGGAAATACATGTATCCATTACCCCTTACCGATACGTGATGGGCCAGCGTGGTAGGGTATGTACTATAATCCCTACCACTCATGCCTTACGACCTTGGAGAAGGTCTGTATCCTACAAAGCACCTTGAAACACTTCTATCTCTCTATCTCTCTCTCTCACACACACACACACACTCTTTCTGTTTACTGATTCACTGTCTCTGATGTTTGTGTGTATAAGCGAGTTTACAGTTTTATGATGTCCCTTTCTCTCTCTCTCTCTCTCTCTCTCTCTCTCTCTCTCTCTCTCTCTTACACATACACACATATATTGAAGAACCATAGCCACTGAAGATGGTCAACAGTTCTATTTTTTTTATATACATGCATGTGATTATGTGTTCGTTTGTGTGCTCCGGCGCTTCTGGCCATACTGTTTCGTGTACAGACTTGAAAATTGGCATCAGTACTCCACTAGATGCCCTCTAAAAGAAATTCCGATCATATTTACCTTTTACATGACTTCAAATTTGGACACAACAATTCTCCAATCATTGACTGTGATGGTGAGTATTCATTATTTCTATCAGTCTTTCTTTCTTTCTTTTTCTCTCACTTTCTCCTTTCTTCCTCCTTCCTTTCATTCCCTTGGGTTCACGTGGGGAAAGGAGAGAAAGAGAGTGAGAGAGAGGTGGGTAAAATAAGAGTATGCAAATATATAATTCTTTCTCTCTCTCTCTCTCTCTCTCTCTCTCTCTCTGCTTTCTTATGTATGTGTGTGAGAGAGGCCTGGTACGTGTTAATTGGATGGGGGAGGATTATAATGAGAATAGAGAACAAGCAAATAAAGAGAAGATTTAGAAACAATATAAAGAACGAAAAACAAATGGACTTCTAAAAAGAAAGAAAGAAAGAAAAATAGAAAGAAGAAAGAAAAGAAGAGAGAAAGGAATTAAAGGAAGAAGCAAGATAGAAATCGAAAGAGAAAAAAGGAAGGAGAGAAAATCAATATTGCAAAGAGAGATAAAAGAAAGAAGGAATAGAGGAAAGGAAAATGATGAGAAAAAGGGAGCGAGGGAAAAGAGAGAACCGTAGATAGGACAAAGTTGGTAATGATAACAAAAAAAAACAAAAAAACTAGATCCATAAAAAAGAAAGAAGAAAGAAAAAAAAGACAAAAAACAATCGAAGGTAAGTGAATAAATCAGCGAGAATAGAGAAAGATAAATAGATAAAGAAAGAAAGGTAAGGAGGATAGAAAGAAAATAAGCAAAGAAAGAACCGTTGAGCAAAATAGAGCTATGAGTACTATGATGCGTCAACCAGTTGTGACAGGAAAAAAATGAGCAAATAGTCTTTTTTTAAGCCAATAGATTCTAATATTTCTAAAATATTGCTTGCCGTATACAAATATTCTACGAGTATTATTTTCAATAAAAATCACCAATTATCATCTTTGGCTTTTTTTTCCTGAAATAAAAAACTGCAAACCTCAGACATTCTATTCTATTTGAAAAAAAAAGGAGGGGAAATACGTTCTTTTAATGATGTCACACTATTTGATAACGGCACACATTGTCCTCTTTCCGCTTTCTGTTGTTTAACGTAACTGGAACCGAACGACAGACCGTTTGACCGATCAACCAATAATGTCTGACGGAGATGTGTGGACACATCCGACAACTGTAGAAAGATGATACTAAAGAATTAGGGATGATCAACTGAAGTAAGAGGAAGAATTGGTGAAAGCAAACGACCGGAAAAAAGAAAGAAAGAAAGAAAGAAAGAAAGAAAGAAAGGAAGTAATTGAGAAAGTGAGGGAGTTAAACGATAAAAAGAAAAGAAAGAACAAAAGAGTAATTTAGAAAAAAAACGGAAACAATACAAAAAAAAAGGAATGAATAGAAGAATATTTAGAAAAATCATGGAAACGAGGGAAAGAAAAAGAAAGGAAAAAAGAGTATTTAGTATTAAAACCTGAGAACGAAGGGGAGAAGACAGGAGAACAGACGAGTATTTGAAAGAGTATTTAGAAAAAAAACAACATGGAAACGATAAAACGAAAAAGGAAAAACGAAGCAGTATTTAGAAAAAAATTGGAAACGAAAGACAGAAAAATGAATGATAAAAGAGTATTTAGAGAAGAAATATAGAAACGACTGAACGAAAAAGGAAAGGCGGGAGAGTATTTAGAGAAAAACATGGGAACGATACAAGGAAAATTAAAGAAAGATAGTGTATCTAGATGAAAGAACATAGAAACAAAAGAGAGAAAAAGGAAGAACAAAAGAGAAATACGGAGAAAAACATGGAAACAATTGATAGAAAAGGGAAAATGAAGCAGCATTTCTAAAAAACATGGACACGAAAGAAATAAAAACGAAACAGAATTTAGAAAAAAAAAATGGAAACGATTGAAACGAAAAAAAAAACGATGGAAGAGAAGGAAAAAACATGGAAACGACAGAAAGAAAGAGACAGAACGAAAGAGAACTTAGATTTAAAAAAAAAAACAAAACATGGATACAAAAGAGAGAAAGAGGGAGAACAAAAGAGTATTCAAGAAGAAAAAAACATGGAAACGATAAAATGAAAAGAGAAAACCAGAGGAGTATTTAGAAAAAACATGGTAACTGAAGAATAAGAAAAGGGCGAACAGTATTTAGAGAGTAACAGAGAGAAACGATGGAAAGAATGAGAAAGAAAGAAATAATATTTCGAAAAAAAAAAACATGGAAACGATGAAAAGAAAGAGGAAGAACGAAAGAAAGAGAGAAAAATTCTTGTGGTCGAATGAAGTGAACATTGCAAGAGAGAAAAAGAGAGATGCTAACAGAAGCTATCTGACTCGATTAGAGTCGACAAGATGAGATCGATGCGGGCTGTCCTTGGTTTAAAACTCTTGTTGCCATCACAGCCCAGATCACGGCTGACGGTACTAGAAATTAATTCAACACGTTGTCTTACGTCCATAACAGGATTAGGCGAGGCTGATCCGCATAGCACACGGGCAAAAATCAATCAGTACTACGACATGTGCTCTTCACCGGGCGAAAATCCGTCTGTGTGTTCTTCAAGGGGACTTTGCGTCAGGGAGAGAGAGAGGAAGGTTTTTCTCCTTCTTCTCCTTCGAGAGGGAGGGAGAGAGAGAGAATTAGAATGTAGGAGGGAGGGAATAGTGCAGAGGGCGCAGTGGAAGCTTAGGAAGAGATGCTAATCTCATCTCCGGGTCATGGCCTCGCTCCATCACCGTTGGATGCTCGGATTATTCCGGAGACTTCCGCCAGCTTGGGTCAGGCAAACGGTATTTTCTACTGTCAGCTTAGAACAGGCTGCCGGCCACGATTGCGATCATTCATGGCTCCTCTGATCCGTGAGGAAATCTCTCCCTCTCTCTCTCTCCTTTCAGTTTTTCATCGGATTTTTTCCTCCTCTCCTCCCCTTCTCGCACCTTCATCCTCTTCGAACTAATTTTTACTGTCTTTCTTTCTTTTATTTTTTAAAAATATCCCCTTCCTCCTCAATGCCTTGTCGTGGTGCAATGGTTAACAAGCTGGCCACACAGATCATTACACTACTGAGTTGTCTGTCCGATCTCCACTGAGTACCCAACGCTGGTGGCCTTGTGCCAAAATTAATCCCAAGTTAGCAAATAACATCACCTTATTCTACTCCATTCACTGGCAGTGGGGATTATCTTCTTTTTTTTTTTTCTTTTTTTTTTCTTTTTTTGTCCCCAGCGAAGAAAAGATGCCAGGGACTATCATCCAATATGGATATCTGTCATGGTTGTTGTTGTCATCATTGTCGTTGTGTCTCGTTTCTCAATTGGATAACTTCGTTATTCCTTAATATACTTCAATTTCAGATGTAGGTTCATGGAGAGATTCTACCGGGGGCTGAAGTGATTCATGACCGATTCGATTATTTGTACACATTTTATTAGCCAAAACCGGGTGACTCACAGTTAACAGTCCGAGCAAATAACTAATGTCTCTCTCTCTCTCTTTCTCTCTCTCTCCCTCTCTCTCTCTCTCTATATACATATATATATATATATATATATATATATATACATATATATATACATATATATATATATATATATATATATATATATATATATATATATATATATATATATAATATGAATCAAGAATATGATACAATACAATATTTGATGTGTGATGGGTCTATTTCATAGAGTGCTCAAAAAGTTCAACATCAATCAAAGTTGATTTAGATTAGAGCTTAAAATATGATGAAGTAAGGATTTGCTGATATGTTTCAATTGAATTTTTGACGTAGGCCTATAGAGAGATTCTACCAGTAGATAGTGATTTATGGCCGATTCGATTATTTGTACACAACTGCTTTCTGCCGACAACCTTTATATTTTCAACATGTTCTTATTTCTTCATCATTTTTTCATTCACCTTCCTTTACATCATTCTCCATTTCTTCTTCGTTTACTTTGCTTCAAATCCTTTTTCTTGCACTTTTTCTCGCTTTCTTTGTCTTTTTCCGGTGCCCTCATCTCTTGTATTTGTTTTGTTTTGTTTTTCAATATATTAGGTTACATTTCTCTCCTCTTCTATATTTTTTTTTGTATCGTGAGACGGAAAATGATGTAAGCAACAATAACAGTTGAAAAAATAATCGAAATATGACCCATTTGAAGCAATAACCATTTAAAACGATCTTCCAGTGAAAATATGTCATCTAAATAAAATTATTTTGGGTAAGTGGTCACAAAATTGATAAGAGCAGGAATAATGGCTTCCTTATTATTGAATCCCTTATTATGGATATGAAGTTCAAAATGCTTGAAAAAAAACAATAATCCATAGGTTTACACACGAAATGTCCATTTTTTAAATAGTCAGATTAAGGATGATGTAAGTAACAATAACAGTTTTTAAAAAAATCGAAATATGACCCATTTGAAGTAATAACCCCTTTAAAACGATCTTCCAATGAATAAGTCATCTGAATAAGATTCCCCAGGTTTCGTGGGCGCAAATCCGGTAAGAGCATAAATGATGGCTTCCCTATCATTGAATCTTTTGATAAATTCAAAATGCTTGAAAAAGCAATAGTCTGTAGGAGAAAAACCCGGTGAATACCAAGAATGCTGCTACAAGATTTCATATCCCGATGCTCTAAGCTTAAACAGTCAGCTGTGGGATGAGGCAATCACTTGGAGAATTTCATTCAGTTCCTGTGGAATCAATTCTTCCAACCTTTCAACATTTCCCTACTGTCTTCAGATAACGTGATACGATCGCTGTTTTGAAGCCCTAAAAGCTACAGAAAGTGCCGATAATTCTTCATCATCAAGAACAGGCGTGGGTCTTCCTCGAAGGTTGATAATTGGCATCAGTATTTCAAGACTTTAACATATTGAACCAAGGTTAAACAGTTTCTACTGTGGTAGTGTTCACTCCAAATTCTCTGTTCACCTTATCAACAGCTTGGCCGGCATAATGTCCTAATTAGAAATCGTACTTGGAAATTTGTCGAACTCTTTAGGCGGACGCCATTTCTACTGAAAGATCAAAAACCCAGCGAATTACAACGATACTTACATTGGATCTGCAAATAAATGTAATTGGATGAGTAAATACTTCTCTCTTAGCATAAATCACGATGGTGTCAAAAAAGCATTTCATGTTTGACTAATCACCTTTTGTTTTTTCCTCCGCCTTTTCTCGTGTTTTCATAAATATTTCTCCTTCGCTCCATCTCTTCTTTTTT
>OY735209.1:15259062-15294062 GCA_963457665.1 Thysanoteuthis rhombus
ACAAATAATAGTCAGAATATTAATGTGGCAGGAAGCACTAAACATTTCAACACCAAGATGAGTTTAAATCAGTTTGGGTTCACCTACAACATAGAATATCTTCAATTGAAAGGTCTTATGGAAAGCAAATCTTTTGTTGTAACGGCGTTTCACTATTTCAGCTGTCTGTAGATTTCCAGTGGCTACTTGAACAGGTTGTGCACCCAGATTATGACCCCAGAAGGTCCTAGATATAATTTCTGGATTACAATATTTTGTAACATTCCATATCTGTGAAACTCCTTTGTTCTTTAGGTAATACCTATCATGTTTTTTTTCAATTTTAGATTACTGATGATTGCTCACGACCGTAGAGTGATGGCCCAGGTTGTATTGTGATGAAAACAACCGAAAATTGCGATGAAGGTAAGCAGTACTCATAATTGATACTATCCCCTTTTTGATATTTCATTCAATCATACATTTTTTTTTTTTCTAAATGGTAAAATAATTTCAAAAGTTTCCTTCTCGGCATCTATACGAAGTCTGTCCGGAAACTATCTAGCCATTTTGAATATATCGATAACCGATTGCAGAGCCTTGTTGTAACTGGGCAACCAATTAGATGGGACCTTACTACTGTCTGTAACTAAGAAGGTGAGATGGATTAGCTATTTCTTTTGAAATATTTCAAAATTTGTTTCAGACAAGATTACATCAAAATCATCATTATCATCATCATCATTATCATCAGTCCGTCGTTGGAAGGGACCCTCTGGATTTTTTTACCTTTCTATCGTGGGCGTAGTGGGGCCAATATTTTCTGAACCTGTCCAGTTCGTCATCTCATATTCTGCCTGACTCAATTCTGCATTCGATCTCTGGGAATTCAAGTGGTGAATTGAGATGACCATTGGTTGTCTGCCATTCTTGCAACATGACTAGCCCATTGTCATTTGAGTTTCCTAATGGTTTTCATGATGTCTCAGACTCCTGTTTTCCCTTATATACTGTGCTGCCTTGTGATCTCTCCATGAAATGTTGGACATGTAAGGGAGCTTAATCAAATGGTATCTAGATTTTTTCTTGATAAATGACATGAAAATTTAGATAATTCTAGATATAATTTTTAGAAATTTCCAGTCATGAACTGAAATAGAATGTCTCTCTATTCCTCTCTCCCCCTCTCTCTCTCTCTCTCTCTCTCTCTCTCTTTCTCTCTGTCTTACCATTTTAAACTTGTCACTTTTCAGTCTTAACTGAAAGTCTGAACTTGTAATTGTTGTTAGATTAGGACCATAAGATCAGCGCAGTAGGAGTTTGACGAAAAGTAAACACTGACTAGGTTGATGATCAAAAAATGTAAATAACAAAACACTCGAATTCATCAGATGTTGAATCTAAAAGTCTTTATCAAGATATTACTGATAAAAGAAGAACAGAAAGAACAATAGTTGTATACAGTAGCAGTAAAACGCATGAAAGGTTTGTTTGCCACCCTCTTATTACCCTCCCCCGCCAATTAACTCTCACGCCACTTGGAGGGTACGTACACCCCCAGGTTACGAACCAACGATCTGGAGAAATATAAATCTGGCTGCATTGGGATCTTTTAAGAGATGAACTAAAAAAGTACAAAAAGATGAAAACATAAACCTGGCTGTATCGAGATGAACAGAATCTTTCAAGAAATGGACGATAAGAAGAGAAAAAGACGAACGCATTACGGCTTGGGAGAAGAAGAAAAAAATCCAGCGAAGAAACGAGATTTCAAGCAAAATCTCAGCAGTTCAATGGACGTAAAGCCTCGTTCTAGTTTACATTTTTTTTGTGTGCGAGTCAGGTGGTTTGAATGCAAATGCAACAAAACTTAGTCGAGCAAATCTCGGATCAAATCCGCTCGTATCGACCGCTGTTGAGTCGGGATCAGTCACGTGAGCAAACGTTAGAGCCATTAAAAAGCGACTGCAACAAATCGAAATTGACAGCGGATGTCTTTCAGTGAGTTCAATAATTGGATTTTTATAACGTTTTCAAATTCATTTTCTGTTTGATCTTCTGAGATGATGCGCGAATCTACCCAGCGGTCCAGTAGAAATAGTTTGTTGTTTTTTTAACCCGGAAGAAGATCAAGGCAAAGCTGGGTTTTGCACCATTGACAAGGTTGGTTGCCTATGATAACACCCAAAATCGGCTCAAATCCAATCTATGGAAAAAAAAGATTTGCAAAGGTGGAATGATACATATGTAGCCAGATTCAGTTGCTAGCTGAATTTTGACCCCAAACTTTCACTGGATAATGTTCAGTCTAAGAGATCAATGAAAAAGCGATAGGTCAAGTGCATTTCAAAAAGAGGAGATTGTGGTCTCTGGTTGAAGCAAAACGTAAAACAAATAGATGAATATTTGTCGTTCAGGAAGAAAAAAATTTTTAACCATCACCTTTCCCGCCGTTCACAGTGTCAAATCACGAGTCGTATGTCAGCGTTATACTCGTGTATTTCCACTTGCATTGCCACTGCACTATTCTGGATTATCACTGGAACATTTCATCACTAACGTCGGGATCCCAGGATCAACCAAGGTCATGAGCATTAATGCAATGCTACAAAGGACCCACCTGTGGCGAAACGGTCACATGGATGGAGGACTATCGGCTACGGTTTTGGTTACGGTAGACCGAAGCCCTACTGAAAAAATACAGGGATCATTTACTGTAGAGTCAAAGATCGACGTAAGTAATAAAGGCAGTCGCCAGAAATAAGAACAAACATAGTGGCAGAACTTGAAGGTCTACAGAGATACTTCCTTTGTCGAATCAAACTGCAGAACGAGAACAGTAGACAAAAGGCAGCACTGCAAGGTGGGATCTCCCTCCCGTCTGTCAGACCTACACCTGCAACCGTTGTGGAAAGGCCAGCCTCTCATGCATTGGACTTAGTGGCCACCTAACGACCGACAACAAATGTGGGAGACCATCCTAAATTTCCTATCGCGAAGCCAAGCCATAAATGACCTTATATTTCAATTTGATCAAAAGTTAATTCAATCAAAACCAGGACGTAAAACGACTAGTTTTTACAATCAAAAGAATACGTATCCAAAATGAAAACAAACTTAATTTACAAAAAAATTATAGATCCATTCCTCAACAATACATATATATAGATAGAGACATAGAGACATATACACATAAACTTCTCCTTACATATATATATATATATATATATATATATATATATATATATATATATATATATATAATTAGAAAAACTAGAGGGACCTTAAGACTGTTTCGTGAGATATGCTCGTCATAAGTGATTTTAAAACATGGTATGGGAGGAATATCGAGCAAATTTTGAGTCTATGTTTCCTTTGAAACTTTCAAAAAGTAGTTGCTGGAAAGTATATTTATATATATATATGATGGAATCGAAGATTTACTGCAAAAACATCGTTATGTTTCTGCCCTATTTAGGCTTCTTCAGGCAAATGATTCGATTTATTTTTGGATCCCTATTTAGGACATTTTTTGAGGGTGTCTATTGTTCTTGGTGCATAACCTAATTGTTATTCTATTTATATTTCTTCTTTTCTTTTTTCTTTTAGTTATTTAGTTGTTAGTTACTGTTTGTTATACTTTACATAGGGTAGATAAATTACTGTCTTGTAGTTATGAATTAGCCAGGTATCCTCTAGACACTTTCTGTATCAGTGTGTTGTTAAAGCATCAGCTTTTTATGGTATGTTTCCTTTTTGGAAGAATTTTATTCTTTTCACTTTTATCTGTTACCCTGTGTTGGGGTCTGCTTTTACAAGATCTTAGTTAATAACTTAATTGTTTTATTCATTCCAGGTTTGATTTGTTTTATACCTGAAACAATTATGAAAAGGTGATGGGGTTATTCCTAAAGTGGCCGGGGTATAAGATAACAATAATGTTAACTTTTATAGTAATGCTGCTACTAATATTGTTAATAATAACGGGAGGAATAAGGTAGTTACGGTGGTTAATTTTCATTTACCTGTATGTGATGTAATCAATTATGTTTTTCAATTAAAGTTTTGAGCGGTGTCGGCATTTTAACGTAACTTTTAATTTTTTTGTATTTAATAATTCTGTTTTGTTTTTTGTTTTTTTTTGTTCTATTGGTAAAGGCGAGGATTTCAAATTTCTCATTTAAGCAAAGGTAACATGAGGTTCCTATGCTATGGCATTTGTGTGTGTGTTTTTATAATATGCCATATATATGTGTGTGTATGTGTATGAGTGTATATGTGTGTGTGAGAATGTACGTGCATTCTTATTTATTATACATATTTTATATTCATATAATATATGTATATATTGACATTATATACATTTATATTTGTACTTATTTCACATATATATATATATATATATATGTATATATATATATATATATATATATATATATATATATATATATATATATATATATATTGACATTTTTCCGGCTTCCAATGTTTTGTTTGAATCCTCTTTCCCCCAATAGTCGCTATCAAATTCGCGCTTATCTACGCATAAAACCACCTTTTTGATAGAAGAATTCTTTTTTTCACAGGTATGACGCAAACGACCCTGCCTTTTCCCCAACCGTAGCCATTCAATAAAATCCTAAGCAGATCCACCCTTGAGACAGAGGAATGCTATTGAAAGCTGACCTTTTCCACCCACCAAGGATATTATTAAGCAATGTCCGATCTGTAGAACACAAAGAGTGAAGTATACCACTGAATATTCCGCACTGACAGTTTTAAAGGTCTTTTGCTTATCGTGTATTTATTGGAGGCTTCGCTGTAGTAACCGGCTGTTGGCAGATGATCAAGAAGGAGAAGGATGAAGCGTTGGCAGAAATTAAAAACTTGTATCTTCAGCTCAGGGAATCTGGAGGTAAAAAAAATGGGGCATTTTGCGTTAGTCCCCATCAAAAACCCAACAGCCACTATTTTACAGTGTGGAAGCCCAAAAGGTAAAAAAAAAGAGAGAAGATTAGGTTGACCCTAAACTAACACTAAGACGAGAGAAAAAAAAATGCAACTTGATCTCATTTTTGTTAAGCTCCTGTTCTTAAAATTTATGTTTTTTTTTCGGTGGGGACTAACGAAAAAGACCCAGTTTTTCAGCTCTGGATCTCTTAGGCTGTAGATGCTGACTTTCTTCTGGCAGGGCTCTACTCTTTCATTCTGCCATCAGAAAAAAAAAGCTGCAATGAACGCTTGTCGTTGTCGAAGTGTCTGATTTGATCACTGTTCCACTATTACTACTACCAGTTCTAGCTAGACATTGACAGATAGTCCAATCCTTCCATGATACTCACTGTTATTTATGGAATAGAAGACACACCCGACCATCAAAAGAAAAAAAAAATTAGTTCTACTAATCCCTCCGAGTGGAGTCCAGAGCGGGCTCTAGAAAATGTCCTTCAACTTTGTTATTTCAAAATATTTAATGTCCTGGAATATATGGCCTGCGGATAAGAGGGGTACTACTCTAAAGTTATATTGTTAGATAACCTCATGATCACGAAGGTGATGAAATTGCGACGGCAGACATCTATGGTTGATATTTACTAAGTTTCGCTCAGTTTGACATAGAGCTGCAGAGAGTAAGAATGGTAGTTGATAAGATTGTGTTACGCCAACATTCCAATGGAAGAGCTAACCTATTGCTCTGAAAATCAGCATTCGAAATTTTGGCTTTTCACTTGGGCCCAAACACCCTGCTGATCGTACATACTCCATTATTTCGGTCACAAGTTGGGCCTACTGAGTATTCTCCTGAAATAGTGCGCCGAAGTTAAGAAAAGGGCGCTTATTTATTGAAAATAATCTAATACGGCACAAGGGCAGATATGAGACACACACTGCGCGGATCAAAGCCCATTTAGCATTAACTGGGTTATTTACCAAGCTTAGCTAAGTCTGGTACAAGGGCACAGTTACGAGAAGATCGAACTGGCCCCCTCCAGCAAGTTTGCGTGATCAGCTCGTTAACCATCGCCTCTAATTTCATCCAACTTAGCTTAGTTCGTCATAAAGCCACATGGAGTGAGTAAGGGTTGTGAGGCTGTGTTGTATCAATATTCTAAGCGAAAAGAGCCTAACTGTCTTTGAAATCAGTATCAGAACTTTCATAAGGAAAGAAGAACCAAAAATTCAACGATACGTCCACCATCTGTGCGTCCATATTTGTAATTTCCGTTTTCACAGAATTATAAACGAAGTAATAGTAACATTACTAGTTGTGGTAGTAGAATTAGGTGGGGGGAGAAGAGGAAAGTGATGATATTTCCCCCCCCCCCAAAAAAAAACATTAGTAAGTTAGAATAAAAGTAAATGTATAGTTTTATCAATAGTTTGTTTTGGAATCTTGGTGTGTGATGACTTTTTTTTCAATACATCGGCATTAAACGAGTCTCAACATTTTCTGCTCAAAAGGTAGCTAGAAATAGAAAGGTCTAGCCGATTTAGCCATTTTTTTCAAAGACAGTTTTTGCTATTAATAACAAACGATACTGTAAAAAATCAATTGATACACCATCAATTTATTAGAAGATGTTCTTTTAAAGACGTCACACATTCTCCTTCCTCTTTATGTTGCTTAACGTGACTAGAACCGACCGAAAAGCACCTAATAGAGATGTATGGGTCCATTTGGAAGCACTTATGTTTATTATAACCACTTACACTTATGATATTTATTGTAAAAAGCTGTTCACCAACTTTGTTCATCGAAAAGTCTTACTATAGAATAGATGATATGAAGGCAACTTGGAATAACATTTCGGCAGATAGTTCATATTTTATTAATAAGAAAGAGTAGTCAGCGTTTCAAATAGTGTTTCTGCTTGACTATTCCTATTTGTAAGATTTACACTACGAGTAAGTCACTATTCTCGATACCAATGGATTTTCCCAACTAACCGAGTGAGTAGCTACACACAAACTATATTTTTTTTAGTATTGGCAGCATTAGTAGCGATTGTGGCAAGCACAAATTAGCATGATAATTTCGATGTTAATTGACATCTTCAGCGGAATATTATGAACTGATGCAATTTTTTTTTGGGGGGGGTAGAAAAAAGATTATATATAAGCAGATATATTCCTATACGTTGCTTTGGAGACGAGAATCAAGCATCTCCGGTTGCATTGAACGACCGTAGACACCAAAAATGGTGAGGTGTTCTATACTTTTTCGTGAATTTTTTTATGCATCTGTTTGTGTGCTCCAGCGTTCCTGGCCATACCGTTTTGTCTACGGATTTGAAAACTTTTTTTGTTTGTTTTCTCTTGGAAAAAAAGGGTTTTTTTTCCTTTTTTTAGGACCTTTTTACTGGGTTGATAATACCAAATAGATACTCCTGAATCTAAATATTTTTAGATTTTTTAAAAATTCTCTCTTAGATGTTTTCAATGGGAAACGCCAGTGATGCCAATAACTGTATTTATTCTGATCATATATATTCTTCAGAAGTTGACGCTATAGTTGTTCAATTATTGGCTGTGATGGACAGTTATTAAGTAAGTCCCCCCCTCTTTTCACTATGACACTTTTTCAGTCGGTTGGTCTCTCTGTCTATCGGTCTGTCATTCTGTTGGTTCCTGATACGTTGAATATTTCTTCCTCGACTGAATCATGTTGGACTTATATGAACTTCGGGTGAACTATCCTCCTGTTTTTATCCCACCTCGTCTTCTTCGCCCCCCCCCCCCCCGCCATTGCTACCACTGCTACTACCACTACTACTTCTTCGTTTTTGAATCCTTATGGAATCGGTAATCATTTCTGATTGTGAAACTTAATCTTTCACTTCTCCCTGCTCTTCTTCCTTCTTTCACGTAGGACTGAATGACTTGAAGGTTCAATTCCCCCTTTCTCTGAATTACTTTTTTTCTTGTTCTTCATTTATATTTTCATACATAGAAAGAAAATTCACGAATTGTCATTGTTGCTAAATAATGGCTGCTATTATTCAAGGCTGACGAATGAACAGATATGGACGTAATGATGATGGACGTACAGGTAAATTGTTTATTTTCTGTTCTTTCCTTCGAAGTTTTCTTCACTCTACTGAAACTGGACTGGTACAAAGTTCTCGTATTAATTAAGAGTATCACAAGGCCAAAAGGACAGTCAGTTTATTAGGTAAAAATAGACGACACATTAATTTTTTTTTCAACTTTATCATTTTGTTCTGTTAATTTCAGACATATTCCGGGCATCTTCACAATTTCATCCTCCCAGAAAATTTGATCTTGCACATTGAAACTGTTAAGGTTTACTTTTTTTGCAGTCTTTCAGGGAATTTTTTTTCCATAAAAAACCAAAGATCGGAATAAATGGTTTCCTGAAGTTGCAATATTTTGTTGAATGCCTCAGATGATCGAAAACTTCCCAACCAGACTATAACATCTTTTTATGGTTGCCAAATAAAACTTGAAGTTTGGCGTTATCAATGTAAAATATCACAGGCCTTTCTGTTAAATAATTCTGGATACTCTCCGTCGATTGCTGCATCTAATTGGTCTAATTGGGAGCAGTACTTGTTCAAATCAGTCATTTGTTTCTCTGGAAAGTCGTATTGGATGACTCCATTCCAATCCCTTCAACATAACTTTCTTTACACAGACACTGTTTTTTGTGCGGTGAGTGGCAGTTCATTATGTTTGCCCGACAATCTCTTGCGATTTGTGATGTTGTAAAGTATCCTTGTTCATCGCCTGTCACGTTACTTCACATAAAAATTGATCGTTTCGAAGTCAGTTAGTTAAAAAACAAATGATCTTAATGCTGTCTAAGGAGAAGAAAAGAACAGATCAATACAAAAAGCTAAAATGTCAATAACAGTAAAGAAGAAGAAGAAGAAGAAGAAGAAGAAGAAGAAGAAGAAGAAGAAGAAGAAGAAGAAGAAGAAGAAGAAGAAGAAGAAGAAGTAGAAGAAGATAACACTAAAGGAAAAGAGGAAGACTCGACATTAAAGTCAATAATTGAACAACCGTGTCATCGAAATTTGAAGTAAAAAAAATCCATCGAAGAATAAATATGGTCAGAATAAATTCTATTAATGACATCGCTGCGTTATCCACTGGGAACATCTAAAATAAACTTGAAAGCATCTAGAAAGATCTACATCCTTGAGATACAAGATGTTATAGAAAAATCTGTCAAAATACGGTCCTCCAAAAGTCAAATCACTGGTGTTTTCCACAGGAAAACATCTGAAATACAATAAGCAAAATATATGGGAACATCCCGTCGGTATGGAGCCCCCACCCACCCAGGTATAAAAGGAAAGGGTCTTGTGAAGTGTTGTAGACAAACTGTTATGGCTGGGAGCTCTGGACCACACAAACAAATAAACATATGCACACATGAAGAAGATAAATGCCATACAAGGTGCATCTTATCCAATGGAAAATACTCAAGTTTTCTACTGGGAAACCGTCAAGCAAACCTCACCAAGACTATCAAAATGAGTTTCTTCAGTTTTCAAGTTGGTCTGGCTGGCTATGTATGTACGTATCACGCTTTCGGGCCTCACCAACATAACTGAAAGGATTGAAATTTTTGACATTTCTTCTTCATGTCTAGAAAAATGATTTCTGTGTTTGTTGGTTTTTTTTTCAATTTACTCCAAAAGGTTCTTAGTGAACATTCAATTTACAAGATAAATTGGGCATTGCTTGTTTTTTGAAAATTCAAACTTTCCAGTGATCCAACCAAAGGTGAGAGTTAATTACTCATTACATTTCTTGATTGATCACCGCCAACACGGCATGCTGCCAAAATACGTTGTTCATGTGCCAGTTTCTACTGCTTCGTTATCAGCCTTTTTTGAGTCCGCTGTTGGGCAAGAAGACCTTACCCCGAAGTCTGTAGAGTAAGGTATTTGAAGTGATGGGCATTACCCTCCCACATTTGCTCATGACGTGTTGGTAGGTGGAGGGAAAGGATGGATTCATACCTTTCCCAAGGGCTTCAGAGCAGTCAACGCAAACTGACTCAGCCAGAATTTAAACCCAACTAACAGATCCTGATCCTGTTCCCAACCATTAACCTATCGGCCAGTCGCATACCGATTCCCTATCATAACAGTCCTCTTTCACAAATATTGTTACCCACCCCCATGAATAATCATTATACTTATCATCCTTTTTTTTCTAATATCAAGCGGTGCTGGTTATAAGTGTCTGTCCACTTGCTCTAACTGTCTTGGTCGAGGAAAAAATAATCAATTTCTTTCAGGTCTGACGGCACCGACTTCAGATGTTGGAAGGTACAGTGGGGAATGTCGTGACAAATATTTTATCCAGATAATTTACGTCGCACAAGAGGCAGGGGCACGATTGAAGAGGCACGTTTGACTGGCCATGAAAACGCATTTATTTGTTGCCCGAACAGAAAGTAATTATTTGTTATCAATCCAATGCACATTATATTCATTTGCACACATACGCATATATATATCTATGTGTGTGTATTTAGAAATGGATATATGATCCGAGAGAATTTTTGTAAATTGCGTTATATTATATGGAAACTCTTATTTGAAATGATGTCCCGTCTTCGAACGGTTAATATATTACTTGGCCTAGACAACGTAAATAGCATGAACAAATGAAGAAATTGGAACTGCTGTAGGGAATGAACCCACCACTGATATGGTAGCTTACCAATGAACTAAAGAGCTGCCGGTAATGCAAAGGCCAAAACAACTGCTTCAACTCGTAATTGTCACTTTTGTTCACTCACTTTCTATATCTACTGTATTTGTTTCTCAACACCAAAAATCATATTATTAGGATGAGAATTCTGGTGATAAGTAAATTTCCGCTTATGGTATTTGCTTCAGAGAAGTGTGGCTCTTACAATTGAGCTAAACAATAGCAGGCTATTTTCTTCAATTGTTTATTCTATTCATGTTGTTTAGATCAAATGATATTGTCACCAGGTTATAACAGGAGATCATTTTTGATATGAGTTTCAATATGATATAACGCAATTTATAATCATTCTATCAGATCATATATCGATTTCTTGATAACATATTTACACGTAGTTTATAGACTATTTGCAATTTATAAGAATACAAGAACAAAGAAATAGGAAACAGATTTTATTCGTCGTAGACGGTTAATCACTGTCCTCAATATTTAACACAGTAAATACATCTATATCAATGTATAACAATAGGAATTACAAGAATATATAATTGGTGCATACTGGTTGTTGATAAGTGCAGTAGGCACAGAATGTTAACATTCACCGGATATATCTTTGTAATTCTTATATATATATATATATATATATATATATATGTGTGTGTGTGTGTGTGTGTGTGTGTATATATATATATATATTGCAATAAAAGATCTGCTGCACAATCACGTTTATGCTTCTACCGTTTGGGATTCTTCAGGTGAATGATTTGATTTATTCGAATCCCTTTTAAAAAAAGTTATTGGGAGGTGTGTATTTTTTCCTTGTTGGTGGATAAGCCCACCCTATCATATTTATACGTCCCTTTTCCCCTTAAGAATTACAAGGATATATACCCTCTTAATGCTGACACTCACCGGGTAATTTTCTTTTTAATTCTTATTTATATAAACACATACACACACACACACACACACATATATAAATACATATATATATATATATATATATATATATATATATATATATATATATATATATATATATTTATATATACATATACAATAACAATAGTGAATATATTCTTCAAATAATTTAATCTTACCTATCTCGACTCGCGTTATTATCAAAGATTTGCACTCAAACAGAACGCTTTCTTCCGATTCACACCGTCGTGTGGTGATAACGTAACGCTGCCCCATGTTGGACAGACAGTATTATATATATATATATATATATATATATATATATATATATATATATGTATATATATATATATATATATATATATATATATATATATATATGTAACTACTGCCGAGGAGGTAAACAAGATTTATATCCGAAGATCGGTTAGTAGACACTATAAACACTGAAAGAAAAAGATAAGCAATATATATATATACATATATATATATATATATATATATACATATATATATATATATATATATATATACATATATATATATATATATATATATATATATATATATATATATATATATATATATATATATATATAACGTGCATATGTATAATTGAACGTGTATGTATATATAAACAACCCATACGCATTTGCAATCTAATAACAACAACAACAAAAATAAAATAAAAAACAACATACAGAATAAATTAAACGAACAATGTCAACCTCTGACAACAAATCACTGACATAGACAATCGAAATAAATAGGATGTCATAACTGAGCAAATAAGTTAGCAAAATGGAGAATCGGAGATTCTGCTGACCCCCGGGGTCCGTTCTGCCGATCTGAAAAATGACGAGGCTATCAAGAATGATTGTCTGATGTTACGCACGAGACCAAATCGAGGTCGGTATTGTTTTTGCCGGTCGCTATTTTGGCGGGAATATTTATACGGGATGGTGCGAAGTCATGTCAAAAGGTCGCCATTATTTTAGGAAGACCGCGGCAACCTCGGACGAGCATTATCAATCAGGCGATAATATTGGCTCCCTCTTAAGATCTTCCTTCCCTTAGAGAACACCTACGACTGACAATGTCTTCCCAAGACGTAATACTTCAGAAAAATTGCCCGGCAGAAGAGGCAAAGAGATGGACGTCGCTTTGCCGTGAGATGGACGAGAAAGTCTCGATGTGTGTGGGAGAGGTGCCTCATCGTGAAGTAATGGTTAACAAGCTACACTCGGGTAAGCATAAATATTTTACTTTACAGGTTTCCCCCCATCACTATTTGTTTTTTGCTTTTTTATTGTATATTCATGTGTGTGTATATATATATATATATATATACATGTACATACACAAACATATATATATATATATATATATATAGACACACAAGTATGCATACATACACACACACACCCATATATATATATATATCTAAACACACACACACACACACACACATATATATATATTACATATAAACATACATATAAATGTGTGTGTTTGTATCTATCTATCTATCAATCTATCTATTTGTACATGTAAATGTTTGTGTAGATACGTATATGTACCAGCAGGTGGTTTCCCATGTAGTACGTATAGATATTCTTGAACATATATATATATATATATATATATATATATATATATATATATATATATATATATATATATATATATATATATATATATATATATATATATATATATATACGCAATGTTCTTCCAACTTAGAAATAGAGCTGACGGATGGGAAATGTGTGAATAAATATATCGCCTAAATTCAATCTCACCAGCCGTCCAGTTCTGCGTAGGGCTGAGAGAAGATACCAGCCTTTGGGTCCGAAGCAAAGGTTTCGATCCTTCCTCATGGTGCTGGATTGGATAATGGATAATCTATAGCCCCACAGAGGAGCTGTAATGCAACGAAATGGCTGTCAGTGGATGACACGATTATTTGATTGTTATTATCATTATCATCATTATTACTATTACATATATATATTCTTGAAAGGAAAGTAGGGGTTCAGTTCAGTATATTAGTTACTTTGTAAATTTAAAACTTGGAAAATGTTTTGTGTAAAACTTTGGAAAATATTTTGTTCAATACATACTTCATTAACATAACAGACGAAGCGTATCTTTTCTTTCATTCGTACGAGTGAACGGATCTTTAATTCCAATGTATATAGATATTTTCTTCCCAAAAGGACACTTTCGGCAGCATCTTCTGTCATTTTCAATATCAGTGCTGAGCTGGGCAGCACAGTTTCGTGCTAGAGTTATATCTTGTGTGATAATATTTTTCTCTTTGATTTTACCGTTAAATCCAGCGTTCGCTGTTTGGTTTCCTTGGTAGCTATTATTGTTCGAGTGACGTTGATGGGTAAGCATTAGAGACTTTCCTTTTCATTCGGTGGGGTTTATAAATTATCGAATATATTCAAGTAATCAATCAATTAAATAATTAATAATCAATCAACTGACTAATCATTAAATATATTTAATAAATCAGTATATTGACTAAAAAGTATATCGTTAAGTTTTGGACATCTTGACTTTTTTAATAAGTGCTTGTATTATTTACAATCTATTTATGCTGTCAATTTCAAATGGTTTTCGGGTATTATCTAAGTATTTTGCAGATGAAAGTATTATCATTCAGTTTATCATGTATGTTTAGATGTGTTTTTATTGCACAAAATGGTGGCTATTTAGGCGTCGTGATAATGTTGTTCTTGTGTGTCCTGTATACAAGCTAGGTAGCTGTTTATGGGACACAATTCGACAAAGGGCAAATAATACTCATATATGCCACTAGTTTGGTTAAATGGGGATTTCTCACGACAGAGGTTGTTAGTGATAATCAAGTTTGATGTATTAAATTTGTATTATAAATTATTAATTCTATTTGTTTGTCTCTTTTCTGTTAAAGAAGTGAATTGTTTTATGACATTTCTGATTACTGACTCGTCATGTTTATGCATTCGGTTATGATGAAATACATTCATCGCATTTTTATTGCTTTTGTTGTCGTTAAGGTTTATAGTTTTGTTATCGAGTTTTGTAAGGGCTAATTTTATTTGGTTGTCGACAATATAATGAGGAAAACTATTGTTTACTGGAGTTTGTTTTATATTGTCCAGTTCTTTATAAAATAACTTTCGAGGAGAGGAGAATGAATTTGTTCTGTTAATTAAGTTTTTGATGATTGCTATTTTATTTCTGTTAGGACATTAACAGTCATAGTTGTGGTGGGAAGACTTTTTACTGGCGTTTTTTTTTTTTTTTGTAAACTGAAATAGTGACGGTTTTGTTAATTGAATCAACAAAAACTTTGAGAAAGGGGATTCTACTATTAATGTTGAGTACATGAGTGAATTAAAGATTGGAGTTATTATCAAAAGAGTTTTTCAAGTTTTTGATTTCGTTAATGTTGACAGGTAAGAGGAAAATGCCATCAACTTTTCTGACATAGGTCGTTGGTTCGACTAAATTATTAAAAAAAACTGTTTTCGGCATGGGTTATGTAGAAAATGGCCAAAGTTGGACCTAATAACTCCCTTATAGCGAAACTGTTTGCCTGCTTGTGAAAGTTTTTATAATGGTTGTAAAATGGAACTTTTGTAGCATAAGCTAGTAAGAAGATTTGGAAGGTGGTGGGTTTAATTTTTGGTGGTGGGGAAGAGGCATGTTCATACACATATATGGAAATATATCTGTAGTTTCTCCAATAGGTACATTGATGAAAAGATAATCAATATCAATAGCTGAGATGCCTTTCTTTGATTGTGTAGAATATCTAAAAATTCTTCAAAGTAGTTTATGTCACATTGATCATCATCATCATTATTATCATCATCATTATCATCATCATCAGTCTTTTACTGTCTGTCGTTAGACATAGACCTTCCCCAAGATTTACCAAATCTCTGTATTGTGAACGTCACAGGGGCAATATTTTCTAAAGCTGCCCAGTTTGTCTCACCATCTCATATTCTATTGGCCTCGGTACCAGATTTAATCTCTGAGGATCCATGTTGCGAATGTCCATCGGTTGTCAACCATTCTTGCAACATGACCAGTCCATTGCCATTTGATTTTCCTAAGTTGGTATTCAGGAGTACGGATTTAGGAAAATTGTTTGTGCGAAACCTGGTTTATGGTTCTTACCATTACCGTATGATTACCTTAGTAGAAAATCATCGATGATTTTATTCATTTTTTGTTTAGAGATCATCTGGGCGTTGTTAGCAGTAATTATTGCGTTTGGATACCTTATCTAATGTTCTGTTCGATTTTTTCGTAGTTTTGTAAATGTTGTTCTATCATCAATGATGGTTTGTAATTTTGAGTTGCAGTCGTTCTGTTTTAAGACGACATAAATGTTAGACTTGTCACCTCTTCTAATAATAATGTTAGGTCATATGCATAGTTATCTAGCTTCTATTAGGGATTTTTACGTTAAGATGGATTTTTTGCACAGTTCTTGACGCTTTGGCTTTGAGATATCGTAAGTTAGGATGTATTTCGTATATGTGTATAAGCGTGGATATAAGTGGCATGTGTTGTATTTGGGGTTTGCGCTGTGCTACGGATGCACAAAAACGTAAAGATATTTTAGCGTCTGCAAGATGCATTTGGCAGTTTTAACTTTTTTGGCATATCGTATTGAACGTGGTTCCGATTGTAGAAATTGGAGAATTGAATGGAAACAGGATTTGGATTACATGCGAGAAGACAATCGGGCAGACACGTGTGCCGCCAAAAGTGTGCCTTGTTTCTACCTCAGTGATATAAATAACCCCAGAAAAGTTTACACTGGTAAATGAAATCAGAAAACATGTAATCGTAATCAGCAAATGAAGATCAATCAATGTATTCGTGTTTACAGATGTGCAAATCAACATACACCCACTGAAGGATGCACATGTTTTTTCCCATATCGCATGGATGAAGAATGTAAAAACAAGTCTGGTTGGTCACTCAATAGAAACCGACATGAAACCAATGTCTTTTGGCAGCATGCCATGCTCGGGGTGATCAATTGAAAAAGTGTGGAAAGAGGTCATCAATAAATAAGTTGCCTCTCTCGCATTTCGTTGCAAAGTGATCACTGAAATGTCTGAATTGGAAAAAAAAAACAAGCGGACACAAATTAATGAATCAATTTAGCATGAGCTTGCATTGAAAATCGACCCCCCCCCCCAATCCCCCACAGGAAAAAAAATATTTTGGAGTGGATTTAAGAATAAAAAAACAAAAAAAAAAACGTTATTTTCCTAGGAAGTAGTAATGAGTAAATCTTCAAATTTTTCAATCCTCTAGTCACATTGACGTGGCCCGTGCGAGTGGTATGTATATACGTAGCCAGTCCAACCAACTGGAAAACTGAAGAAACCTTGGTTGACAGTTGTGGTTGTTGGTTTCTAATAGGTTGGTTGGAGGCAGGTATTCAATTGCCACATTTGAATCGATGGGATCTTGTAGATAAATAGATATTAGGGCTGTATTGTTGACATTGCTAGAGTGACAAGTCTCCGATTGTATGGAAAAAACTATAAGGGTTGCAAGATTGACGGAAACAAATTATTTCTATTGCTCTGGGTGCCTAGAAAATCAGCATTCTAGATTTACGGTTTGAATATCCACGTGGGGGAGCGCAAGTTGAAAGCGTTCGTATCCCAGTCACTGAGCAACAAAATGTAGAATGGGTTGCTATCAATAAACATGCTGAGAGAGTGAGAGAGAAAGGGAGAGAGAAAATTAGATAGACAGACAGAGACAGATAGACAGATAGAAAGATAGTGGAACGGACACACCGACTGACAAACAAATAGATTGATAGATCAATAAATGGATTTATATCCGTACCTTGCGAAACGAATCACCACGCAAGTACCCAAACTATCTAAAATTATTTAAATAAAAAACATCTTTTATCTAAAATCTATGAAAAGAATACCAGCAAAAGATTTGGACTTTGTTGGTCCAAAGTAACCAAAGAGATCTAGAAAAGCACTCTTTTGAGAGAGAAAAAAATAGATGGTACTTAGTGTTGTTCTCATACAAATTTCCAAGGTTGTTGCCCCAAAAATGTCACCAGGAGCGCCCGGAGATTCACATACGGAGACAAACACAGAGAGAAGAATCTGTAGCCAATTTGGCTGGTTCGTCAGGCGGGCCATTTGTTGCGCTACGGTGATTCGATAGCTAGCTAGCTAGATAGATAGATAAATGGGAACCAAGTTATAAACAAACAAAAATCTATGTGCGTAGCCAGTAACAAAAAACAAACTTTTTTTCTTTCTCTACATGCTAATGTAGTGCTTGGTCGCAAGTGGATATGCAGGCGTCTATCAGTTCATTCTTCACTGGAAGTGAACTTGCTTACCTTGTCTATCTGATTAACGCGACGGAATTGGCATTTCCCTGACACACGAGGATGCCACTTATGATGAATATATTTCATCGCTGTACCATCGACCCCCCTTCCCCAAGCCCCTACCCCTCTTTCAGGTCGCCAAGAGGCGAAACGCCAATTTATCTGGTGAGGTGGGCTTATGCCCCACTGAATCGCAAAATGAGATGAGGAGAGAATCTGACATGCCTGTACACACACACACACACACACACATACACACACACATGCACACACACACACACACACACACACACACACACACACACACACATACATGCATACATGCATATAAACGAACAAACAAACAGGTCTGATTAGTCACTCAATGGAAACCGTCACGCAAGCAAAGTCTTTTGACAGAGTATCTTGTTAGGGGTAATCAGTTAGAAGAACTGAAGAAAGAAGTGATAATTGAATAGGTGACTTCTCTCGTCTTTTGTTGGGCAGTGATCACTATGAAAGTTTGAATTCGAGAAAAAAAACAAGCGGACACAAATTAAGGGATCAATATAGCATAAATATACGTTGTGAACTAAATCCCTTCTAAAAAGAAAGAAGTATTTAAAGGGGTTGAAAAAACGAAAAAATGTTTGAGAGGTTTCAATACATAGTAGGAAGTAAGTGTTTTAATTCCTAGCCCTGAAACTCCATTGATGCGTCCAGTAAGTCTGATACATAGATACATACAAAGTGAGTCAGACTTACTTAAAAATTGAAAGAAACCTATGTTGACAGATCGGGTGAAATTTTGGTTGACAGTTTCTAACATATAAGCACAATGCCAAAACACACACACACACACGCACACACACACACACACGCACACACACACACACACACTACTTTGCAGGAGTGAGCTAGTCTAGAAGAACATTACTGAGTGATCAAGTCAAAAGACAATTGCTACTTTGTAGTTCAACACTCAGTGGGTGCCCCAAACCCGTGGTCTTATATCATATTGAGCTAAATTCAGTAAATAGCCCTGAGCGCTTGCATGCATGCACGCACACACAGACAAACGCACATACGCACATGCACACACATACACATACACATACACACAAAAATACACACACACAATGCCTAATCACATAGAATTCTTTAGACAGCCCTTTTAACAGACCATTACTAATCTGGACTGAATTTTTATCCTCAATGTTTGTCTCAAATTGGTGGCGTTGTACTAAAAAAAGCCAAGTAAATATCCGTAATTTGCATAAATGAATCCCTTTAGCCCACGCAGGTGCCAAAACTAATCATCTAAAAGATTATCGAAAATTATCTAAAAAATACCTGCACAAAATTTGGTCATTGTCGGTCCAAAATGACCATAGAGAGATCCCCAGAACAACTTTTGATGACAAGCATGGAGAGACGAATCTGTAATTCACTTGGCTGGTTGGTCGGGTTTTGTTGAGGGACATTTATGACCCTGTGTTAATATGTACAACATACACACATGCATACACACATACAAAGCGCACAACTGCTTGAGTAATGGTTAGCGATCCAGTGTAGTAGAGACCATTATTGGTTTTGAGTTTTGGTTTACTGTTTTGAGTTCGATGCTTACTGGGCGCTCCAGGCTGGTATACTGGGCGAATATTCCTCTACTCACATAAGCAAATGCATTTGCACAGAAAAAAGTAACAGACACGAAGAACCAAAAAGACTAGCAATTGTCTGTAAGATTTGTTCTACGACGGATGCCCATATATGTGTTTCAAGTCACAAAAATGAAGTATTTCTGCTGTGGTAAATATTTTCTTTTATATTTACCTTTTCATCATAACTTGTTTTCTTGCTCATCCATCCAATGCTTCTTGAAATAAATTCCAAGTTCTGCGTAGAGAATATCTAAAACGTGAGACAGAATCTTCTGTGGCGGTAAAAAAAAACCATCAGAACCAACTACGATAAGGCAAAGACTGACAAATTGAAAAAAAAAGTTATTACCTTTGTGGTAATAGAGATGAGACTGTCAGCTACATCTCTATATTGATACATACAACTACCACCAACTATATATCTATACATAATTGTTCGTGTGTCACACTTTAGATAGTTAAATAGCCGAGTAGGAATAGAAAGAGAAAGCATAGTCGTGGAGACACCAATAATGATAATAATAATAGACCTGAGGAGACTTATTGTCACTCAGCCTTCAGCGATGACCACTGGGCAACCGGTGTGAAACTGTAAATCGCAGTATTACTGCGACCTATGAGTACTAGGAGAGGAGGGCTGGAGACTTGAGAAGACTTGCTGTCACTCAATCTCAAGCAGTAACCACCAGGCAACTGGTGTGAGATTGCAAATAATAATAATAATAATACGAAGAAGAAGAAGAAGAAGAAGAAGAAGAAGAAGAAGAAGAAGAAGAAGAAGAAGAAGAAGAAGAAGAAGAAGAAGACTTGACCATCTCGTCCCTGCAGACCGCTGAGTAAATGAAAAGATGTAGAAATATCAAAACCTTGCCAGAGAACAGAAAAAAAATTAATGAATATGAAGGTAACATCATTATGAGCAAACTTGGAATAGTTCTGAAGAATCTAGAAATCTGAGGAAGAATCAAAATTATCCGGACACCAGCGTTGCTAAAATCGGTGAAAATACCGAGGAGAGTGCTGCAGTATTGAAGAGAAATGAAAAAAAAAAGGAGCAGTGGATGAATATCAAAACGCCGGAGGGTAAGGAAAATTTGAAATATGAAGAGGTTGGTGGTTTCCATCATTACTGTATTGTCCGGGATAGCCTGGGGGAATTTGTGAAAAACTCAAAAGAATGGGAGATACGAGGATGTATTAATCAGAAATTAGCGTTATTGGAATCGACAAGAATTCTAAAAGTGCTAGAGAAAAATTACCGCCATTTGATTCACGATTGGAGTAAAAATTAATTCAAAATAATCCTGGTGGTTAGTGATTACCGCAGTCAAAGCCAGCGTTGCTGAGTATGGTTTGTTATTCATAGCTAAACTTATCTTTCAAACAGTTAAGAACAGCTTATTTCTCTCATTCATGGATAAATACGATACATATATATACACTTATCTGAAGTTTTCGTATCGATTTAATAACTATACGCTAAGACACAAGAACAAATTATTATTAAAAATTATACTTTCATCAAACTTACTTATGATCTTTTTAAACGGCCAGATTTCCAGCAATCGTAGATTATTCATCAGCTAAACTGGAAAAATATTCCATATCTGCCTAAGTTACCTTGTTCCCGACCTTTAGTCGGACAGAGCGTTTTTTTTACTATACAATGGAGCAGATCAACAGGTTTTCTCCAGTGATTCTCATGGATAAAAATGCTCTTCACAACCTCCTTATTAGAGTTACTTCGTTTTGGGAGAAGTCTTTGACGAAAGATTGACTTTATATCATCCCACGTAAATATGGAAAAGTATGTAACGGAGAAACCAGTCATCCTCTCGAAGACAGACGAGAATAGAATAAAACTAAAGTCAAATGGAAGATACCAACGTTATTATTTACTGAAGTGGCGTTAACCCGCTATTTTGTATGGAAGGCTTAAACTATTTATTTCAATGGCGATACTGTCAATGTGATAATGACTATTTTGCAAATTGTATTTGTTCTGTAATTGACTTATATAACAAGCACCCTAACTCTAATACAATCCAAAAACATAAACAATAATCCTAACTCTAACCTTGATCCTCGATATTTAGGTTAGGGATAGTATTTAGGTTTCAAAATACTAATCCTAACCTAAATATTACTTCTAAACGTAACCTAACTTATACCATTTATAGTTAAATTCAATACAAAACAGTTTTTTTATGGTCAAGTTTTTGCTTATATTTGTTCCGTAATTGACTTGTATCCTTTGTAGTTAAATGTATTGAAATGTATGTGTTTTTAATGTTTAATATCTTTTTTAAACAGCGAAAATATTTAACTTCGCTTCTATGTTTTAGTCGACACAGTTATCTTGGTTCGGTCGTTTCAAAATATACTTACCAGCGGAAAATCTGGTCATAGAGGGGCATAAGGATACACTTTACCATCTGCAGATGAGGTCCAAACAGGGACGGAAAAATTGATTTATTCTTCAAGTTGGGGGACTTTAACGATATCCCGCTAACAAAAATTGCACCACAGTGTGCTGTTTCTTTTTGTATGTAACAGTAACAAACGAACAGTCATACAAACAGAAATTGAATCATTAAAACATAGAATACTTAGGATCTTCTGCTCTGGATTGCTAGAACTTCTGTTCTCATTAAAATCGCTACACTCCACTTCTGAAATTGAACCTGAAACCTTACGATCTCCAGTCCATTGCACCATAACGAAACTGTCACTACGCTGAATCCTCTCCTCTTTCATTTGATTTATATCGTTTACATCAAAGACTTCTTAATCTAATATCACCGATTATGCCAGGGAGATTATATGTCTCTGTTCGACCCGCATCGCTAACCCACCTCCCAACGGGATTTACTGTTCTCTTCGTCTTTATTTATTTCTTGTATTTTAATGTACGTTATTCACTTCTTCTCTAAGCTGACTCGACATGCTTTTTTTTTTTCTTCTCTCCCCGAATCATTTTATTTTATATCAGCTTAATATATCCTTGCCTCTTGACAATTCGTGTCATGTCTTTACGCTGAATTTTTTATATATATATATATTTTAATCTTCGTTTCTTTTAGATAGCATTTTCTCAAGGCTTCTATTTGCTCCTTAATTTGTTGGATGAGCGAAAGTTAGTGCCTTCGTGATTTTTTGAAATTTTTTTGTTATTCGAATAGCCACAAGAAAATATCTCACAACATAGCTATAATGTCATTTTTTTTGTTTCCTCACTCAGCTTACGCAGTACTTTTTTTTTCATTAAAATTTCTACTGTTTATTCAAATGAAAAGTAGACAATACAAAAATAATCAGAGCATTATTTGGCAATCTTACTTCGAAGAGGCTGATGCCGTTATTTTTTAACATTTTAAACCATTGGTGATATTTGCTATGGAAGATCATATGTGTAAATTTCTTCTGCTTCAGAAACAGGAGCAGTTTGCAATAATTTTTTTTTCTTTTGAGAGAATATTCTGTCGGTAATTGTTTGGAACAGGTAAGATTAAACAATATGCCGATATTTTACCAGCGGATGTTCGAAATAGACGCTATAGCAGCTAATCTACTACTATGATGGATTTTTTTAATTGGCCGTTTTGAATGGCTGATGGTGGCTAGACTTTTATTGGTGTTCAAAAAGCGTTTGTTTTTGTTTTTAGATTATATTTTCGAGAGGGTTGATAGGTAGGTTTGGAGTCAGGTTTAATAGGTAGGTTTGGAATTATATTCCTTCCGTAAAATTCCTTTCAAATCTGGCCATTTTAGTGCCATTCAAAAATGGCTAATTAATAAATTTGCTACGTCATAGTTTAACAGTAGTAGCAGCTAAAACGTTTATCTTGATTACCTCCCCAGCGAAGAATCGACATATCTTACCTATTCCAAACAAGAAAATATTTTTGTGCTATCAAACGAATCGGACAAACAATTAGAAGATTAATATTCTTATTTATTTATCCATTTATAGAGAAAATATTCAATTATGTTTCCTTGATGAATACATATTTCCTTTAATTTTTTTCCTTTTGTTTTTATTCGATTAAAATGTATATATGGATAGATATATGTAAACATTTTCCATTAACTATTATTTTGGTCTTATTTGCTTCAAATATATACAAGGATAAATATATATATGAATAACTTCTATGCCGAAAGAGTGCTGAAAAAACAGTTGTCATGAAGGCTGAAGAAATTTAGGTGTATGATCTCCCGTACCAAATATCGTCAATGGTTTGAAATATTAGAAACGGCAAGGTTTATTTCCACGAAAGATTGCCAATTATCTTATAAATAATTATGTGAATAATAATTATCAATCCATATTAAAATTATAGATGCAAATTTATTTTCTGTTTGCTTGTGCATTGATTTCATTGATTAATTTATCTTCCTATTATGACTTAACAATAAAGAATACGTTATATAAACTCTCAAGCGTTTGATCACACTTTGAAACAGATTGAGAATAGTTGAGACTTTAAACTTTGAATTAGGATACTTGAATTATCAAAATTAAATTACCAAATAAAATACTTTCTCTTATGCTGGTCTATATGCGAAGAATCCTCTCATTTTTATTCGGTTATATGCTATAATAATAACTCATTTTTTACACTTTTAACCTTTTTCTGACCTTGTCTTCGGGATCAAAGTGTAGTATCTGTTCCACGGCACAGACCGAGGAGTCGGTACTGACACTTGCCCGTTGAATGGACCGGAGATTGTGAGTAAGTTGGCATCAAAGACCGAGTGCGCCGGTTCAAGCGTTAGCCAATGAGGTTTAACTGAAGCTGCGTTTGCTAAGCGCTTCGGGAGGCCTTTGGACTCGTCCTTAGGCTCTCGCATTATTACTCGGCCCAGCTTTCGCAGGTGACGTTGAGCTTTTCAACGGTAATTGCGTCGGCTGGAGCCATGTTTTGGGAAGTTGACTACTATTTCTTCCCACGTTAAGCCCGACCTTGTGTCACATATTGCTATGGTGGAACAGTGATTAAATAGAAAGTCATTTTTTTTTCCTTACTTGGTTCAGTGTGTAACATTCAAGGCTTTATTGCATATTTTGGGAAATAAACAATCATCTAAAATATTATGCTTTTTATTCTTTACTTCTTTAGATACAATTTAAGCCTTTTACTATCTTGTTTGTTCAGTTGTAAACAGGATATTGTGATGTTCCTAATGGTATTTGATAGTTAAACAATAATTATAAGGTGTAATATAATTGTTTTGTGTCTTACTTCATTCGTGTGAAGCGTTACTGTGTTCTCGTGAACAGAATGAAAGACGTATTCCTATAAAATTCAGTGGACAGTTTTATATTCGATTGTTAATAATCCTTGCTATATTGAATCACCGTAACCATGATCATCAACCCGACCAAATAATAAAAAAACAATGGCTAGGGGTATTCTTCCGTTTTCACTCGTCTGTCCAGTCCATTCATTTCACTCTACCTCGTCACATTCACTTTGCATTGAGCCTTGAAAAAATTTCGCGTAAAGTGTAGTAGCCACCTTCTGGAAACAGTTTATCAATTATTTTTCTTTTCTTTCGCTACAGACGTAACATAGCATTTATGGCGTTTAAGCGTTTGTAGGAAAGCTTGGTTGGGATGATATACATACATACATACATACATACATACATACATACATACATACGTATATACATAAAGAGATAGAAAGACAGAGACAGGTTACGAAAATGACAGAGAGACAGCAAGTACTAGAGAGTGTATGGTTAGATTTTTTAAATGAAAATTACATCTTTTTTACCCAACAGGTTTTATTACATCGTATTTCCACGTCTAGTCAAGTATTGCTATATGTAATTTGCTGTCAAAAAGTTAGGATCGGGTCGGTGGATTTGTAAAGTCTGCAATAACAGAGAGGTAAAAACAGAGAGGGGTCAATGGGGCAATTCGTTTGTTCCTGTCAAGGTACATGAAGCTTTCTCTTTCATATTCCCTAGTTTTACTTACTATGGTGTTGACAGGACACGATGATATTCAGAGAAATATTTCATGTTTTAATAATAATTATATTAATCTTTATTGTTTTTGTTCCTTAATTTGTTTGTTCTCGTATGCTACATTTTAATATCGTGCAATGTTTTGAACAGGATACTATAATACTTTATTTGATATTCTATATTTTGATAATAATAATAATAACAATAATAATAAAAATAAGAAGAAGAAGAAGAAGAAGAAGAATGATGATAATAATCCCTAATTCATTTACATACGCTAAGCTTTCATTGTATGGTATAACATTTTATTCACTATATTGTACGCATGATACTATACCCTTGAGAAACAAGTGAGAAATTAGTGATCTTTGTAGCAGGAGGAGGAGGAGGAAGGATAAGAATGTGTAGTCTTACCTTACGCCAATTGATTCTCATACTTGTAAAATATCGCCAAGTTGAAATATTCTGAGAGTATTATTTTCGATAAAAAAATCGTAAATGCCAACTTTTAGCCATTTTTTTTTTTTTGCTTTTTTAAAGTACAAAAAGACCAAACTCTTACAAGATTGTGACATTATAGTGATTGGTTTCTTAATGATGTCACATCTTTAATGCGATCACACCTCTTCCTTCCTATTTATGTTGTTTTATGTAACTGAAATCGACTGACAGACTGACCGAAAGGCGTCTCCGTGGACACACCTAAAAACAAGGAAAGAAACAATAACAACCGGTGATCCAATGCAGGGAAAACCCAAAAATTCGAATGATGATTTTCAAGGCAAGCTGTGGAACAATATTCTCAACACTTATTTACCGTGATTTGGTCTTGTGCACGACTAAGCCGAACTTGGGAATAATAAGACAACGTTTGTTACCTTTCGTCAACTGGATTTATTTAAATAAAAAAAAGGAGATAGACCGACGGATACACTGTTAATATGAAAGAGGTTCTTTGTTCGGAAAGTTCTTATTGCAGATCTGAGTCCCCGTTGAGCCATAAACAATACATAAGTAAATGAGATCAGATTTCTATCTATCTATCTATCAATGAACGCGTCGAAAAGCTGGTCTCTCCAAGTTGCACCGCTTGAAGAGTCGACTGGAATGGGGATTTTCGGCTGTCCTTTGATTATTTCTTCGACGGCCCCACATCCTATTCCTCCTCTTAGTAATACCCCCTGATAAATTGAATGGTCGCCGTCTTGGAGATTGTGTCTTCTCGATAACTAACTTCATAACCTGATTCTTAATCTTCCAGGTGTTCCACAGTCGTTTGTGGTACTGGAACGCGATTCGAAACCAGACCAGGTAGGCAACCAGCTGGGCCATACCGATGGTGACAAGACCGATTACATCCCACGACAGGTGCCACTGAAGTTGCTGTCCAGCTAGCAAAATCAGTATGACACTGACCACAGAGATGGGTGTGATCAGGGCAAAGCTGAGTAAGTCCCATATAAGTTGTCGATGGCTGCGTTTAAGCTCAGGGTCACGGAGAAAATCAATAAATCTCAAGGATTCTTTTGCGAAAGTGTACTTGTAGCCGCACAGTTCACACTGCTTGCGTCTTGACGATTGCAACCACTGGTTGAGACAAGCGATGTGCATTTTACCCAGTGACCCGGAACAGTGACAAGGTGAAACCAGCTCGTTCGGATGCTGACCACTTATATGGCAGATTCTGCAACAATCCTCTTCGCTGCTTTCTCTAGAAGACTCGTCTTCTTTGCTGTCAGTCTCGAGTCGAGCTCCTTCGCCGGTTTGCAGTTCAGAAGATACATCAGAAAAGGTACTGTCATCTACATCCACCAATTTCAAAATGTTGGAATTGGGATCCGTTACATCGATAACGCATTCGTCACCATTCGGAAACTTCCGGTCTTGGGAGTTCGTAGGTAGAATGTCTTCTGGAGAATTCTTCTCCTTGGATCTCTTTGAAGCAACGGTTATCTCTTCGGACTTTGAGTTGGAGCCATTGGGAAATATTTCATCCAGCGTGGAATCGTTAGGATTTAAAGGGACCACTCTATCTACATCTTGAATGCCAGTAACTTCCGTTTGTCTTTGACTCACACAGGCGGCCCAATGCCAGAATCGGTACGACGCTCGGCGGTTTTGAGTTTGAGGTGACGAAGGTGGGGAAAAAATATCTTCAGGAATCACAGTTTGTCTTGGGGGTGAATCCGAACTCATTATTCACGATGAGTTGTTTTACTTTTTCTCTAAATGTATGTACTATTATATACGTGTGTTTAAATGTTATCTGCGCGGGTGTATCTCTGTTACAACAGTACTGCAGAAGTAGGATCTGAATTTAACGACTAAGGCTCGATTTCCATAGCCTCTTACTTGGGTTTCTTTTGTTTCCTTCCCAAAGGCCTACGGACCTGATAATATAGAACGCATCATTTCTTCTTCTTTTCTTTCTTTTGCTATCTAATCAGCAACGAAACAAAAGTTGTATCTTTTGCATCGAAGACCCCGCTTGCACTAATACCTCTCTTGAAGTGTATCAGTCATTTTTCAAATTGAACATAGCTTCATTTGCAACAACTCAGCCAAATTATAACAGAATATTGCATACGTATTATGACGTATTAGCAGTGACGTGTAGCGGACAACGTTACGTTCTCTGTATTTCAAGCATAAATTCTGTGCAGAAGTAGGATAGTATTTTACAAGAATTTGAATCCGTCATCCCTACTTCCTAACCAGAGAGGAGAAACACAAAAATATTCACTTTAAATCAACAAGATTTTCATCTTGACCACTTTTAGGAGTTTATGAATAATTTTAAATAATCAGGATTCAACTCCATTTCTTTGTTCATCCTCTGAACTATCCTGTGTGTTTCTGAACTGACTTTCTAACAAAAACTAGCGAAATCGGGTTCTTTATATGTTTTGCAGCGGGCCTTATAGAGATATGGTTACTTCCCTGCGTTAAATTAAAAAACATTTGTGTGTTAAATTTCGATACGCTATATTTGTTTGAGGACTTGAGAGCTGCATTTTTTCTTAACAAATTTTGATTTTTTCTCTTTTGAACACTCAGGACACCCTCGGTCCTGGAGTTGCCATGTTAGTGATGCTCAACTGTATTTTACTTATGCAGCACACCAACACTTCACCTCATTGAAATATTAAATATGAATTTCACTGTTTCATCATCATCCTGCTTCCACATAGCAGTAAATTTGAAACAGTAACGAAAGAGTTTACTTCAAGTAGGCGTACTTTATATAGGATGAGTTGGGTGAAAACGATTCAGTTGTCAACGAACGAAATTTGTATTTCAGCATACTGATAACCAATCACCGTTTTTTCTTTCATCTGTCGCTGAAAAGGGTTAATAAATCTCAAACTCCAATGATAAAACGGCAAGATTGGAAAGTCAGAGGCGGAAGTGGAACAGACATAGTACCCGCACTGGGAACGTTTAAGGCTCAAAATACACGTTGGCGTATTTGGAAAATTTTACGTGCACGCTTGGGAGTTGGGGCAATTCGATTTATTAACTAAGCAGAACACTTTTTTTTACTTTTATTAAAATCTCCATTTAAATTTCTCTTTCGTCATTTGGTTTTTAATCTAATGATTTAATCAAATCTAATCAAATGGTAAAGAAGATTGCGAGACATTATCGAATATATATATATATATATATATATATATATATATATATATATATATATATATATATATATATATATATATATATATATATGTATATAACCCAGTCTGAGAAACCCAGCTCTGCAAAGCTTCCTAAATAACAGACACTTTTAAAATGGTTTGCGAGACTAGCTTTCTGACAAGCTCTACTCTATTGATATTTACTCAGATTAGGTTAATCTGGCAGAAGACCACAATTTTACGGCCCCCAGCGAGGATCAGACTTAATGGCCGTCGAGACTGGTATGCTAACCATTGCTCAGCAACTCTCCTAAGTATTTACTCAATCAATATTGACTACTATTAACTTCAACTGGCACAAGGCCACAATTGTCAGGCATCCATGATGACTGAACTCACTGCAGTAGTAATAGTATGAAAGATAACCTTACTAATTATTTCTCCTATACAAGGCGTCCTTTTTGATATTTGTTAAGTTAGTAGTTATGTCTTGAGTTTACGTTACATTCGCGTAGTAGGGACACAACTCGATCTAGATGTAATTGAAAAAAAAGGGCAGAGATCCCACAGCGCTTGTAATTGGAGGTGACCTCAAGGCTCCTTTTCCAATTCTCTACCAGCCTATCAGATAGGGGAGAGCAAGACTCCATTCCAGATTTTTTTCGTCCTTAATCATACAGCTTAGGGTGTATTCGATCCCGTTTGTCTTTCCGCCTATCAAAAATATATGATGTGGAATCCAGTCTAATGCCAGGCATCGAACTCGGATCCTTCTGCACATTAACCTTTACACCAACTAAGCAGACTTACAACAAGAGGAGTTGACCAATTTCCTTCGATTCTATTTCATTTTAGGAGATGAAGTACTGTAGATCATTATTGTTAATCTTTTGCTACTATTTAGCTTCATTTTGATTGTCGTTGTCTTTTATCGCATTCCGATCCGGGCTTTTAATATATTTACTCACTACCTAAGAGAATCCAGCTTGTTGGGCATGATCAATTAAACATTGGAAAAAGGAGGAGAAATGTATAATTCGTCTCTTTCGCATTTTGTCGTACATTAAAAAAAGGTTTGAATTTCAAAAAAGAAACAACTAGCGGACATAAAGTTGGGGATCAATTTAGCATGAATTTACATTGCAAATTGAACCCCCACTTAAAATCCAAGGTGGATTTTAAAAATACAAAAAAAAACTTTTTGTAGACTTACGGAAAAATGGTTAACATTTTCAGCTCTCTGGCTTCACGGGTGCGCCCTATACGCATGATACATACATAACCAGCCACACTAACTAGAAAAGCTGAAAGAAACCTATGATGACAGGTTTGGCGACAGTTTTAGTTGACAGTTTCTAATACACTGCATCTTCTTCAGCAAGAGAACTGCAACATGGCAGAAATGTTTGTGATTCTCAGTTGAGCAATGGATAAACAATGACTGGAATTCCCGTAATCCACAGTTGATGGGTTTTATGCGCTTATGAGGACATATCTGCGATCGGACATTAGTCGGTCGGGCGTAAGTCGACATATGACAGAGCAGTAATAATAGTCTGTCTAACTCATTGCCCCACGAGGCACCCAGACGGTATGTGTTTTCACTGAAAGAGTTTAACAGGAGAACATTTCTGGCATAAAGGTATTTTCTGATAACTCGGCTTACTTCTCCACCAGACATTAATTCAAAATGTATTTTCACGGCCGACACTATTATGTAAACTGTCGGATTCAATATATTTATCATACTTAAGGCTCCCATCTTGCTTTTTTTTCACTTATGCTTCTTGAAGAAACATTAGTCTGCACTGGTAACCTGAAATGGATGAGATATGATAGTGTACGAAACAATTTTTCTACTCCTAATATCTCGGTTCTTTCCACAGCTTGAGAAATCAACTTCTTCCTTTTTGCCTCCTTTTCTCACCACAAGAACTCATTCGCCGTTTTCTTTTACTTCAGTTCCTTTCTCTTTTTCTTTCCTTCTTCTTCTTAGCATAACACGCGTGAAAATGGCAGGAATATCTACGTACATATAAATTATACAAATATATATTTCAATGTGAATGTATTTACTGCAAACAAAAATGCATAACTTCAATGAAATTTATTTTTTTGGCGATTTTCTACAATTCTTTATACACACACATACACATATACATATATATATATATATATATATATATATATATATATATATATATATATATATATATATATATATATATATATATACGTATGTATGTATGTATGTATGTATAAAGGATTGGGAATGAAACATTTTTGTTTTGATGTGAGAAAAAACATATTTTTTCATGAAAAAGCAGAGATGCCTATCTTAAATTGATAGAAAGAAAAGTAAAAGGAGTTATATCTCTTCTGTTGACAATTATGTTCTCACATAAAGTGTGATATGCGATGAAACAAAAACAGGAAATATTTAATCAAGATATGACCCATTTGGAACAATAACTCTTTTTTCTATTGGTCCTCAAATAATAACATGCCACCTCTATACAAAATTCACAATGTTTAGCAGTCACAAATTCAGTAAAAGCACGAATCATCACTTCCCTATTATTAAAACGTTTATTGCAGACAGAAAGTCCAAAAGTATTGAAAAGACCTATAGGAGGAATGCTAAGTGAACATGGAAGATTCCGCAGAACTTCATATCCCAACTCTCCAAGTTCAGAGATGGTGAGCAGAGAGATTAGGGTGTGGAACTGTCATGGAGTATTTCATTTGATTCAGATGAGACACATCTCCCATCAACTTTTTAACATTTCCTATTGCCTTGAAATGACAAGATACGGATGTTGAAAAATTTGAGTTCTCTGAAAGCTCTCAAACTGTTGTTCGTGGGTCGTTGGCTATTGTTGTCGATGATTCTTCATCATTAAAACTTGTTTGAGCCTCCCTTGAAGTTTATAATGGTATCCGTACTTCCAGTCCTAGACTTATTGAACCGTTACTGAACAGTTCGCACTGTAATGTTAATCATTCCAAAGATTGACGTTATCATCCTGAGCATAACAAAATTCATTCAAAAATGGATACTCGAAATTTACATTCAAATCGGCTCATCTTTCTGAATGGTTGAAATTTGGAGTTTCTGGGTTCTTTGGTTTACATATGCTAACCTAATTATCAAATTACCTCAGTTTCAGCTTTAAAAGTGTAAATCTCGTCTGCTCGAACCTCCGGAGAGAGAGACAACAAATACACAAATCGATAAATCAATAAAAAAAATTATGAACATTTTTTAATACATAATAAACTGGTTGGCTGACCCATATTTACAGATTATGCAAAAGTCGAAATGATGAAAGAATCAACGGAGAAAGACGAAAACATAATTTTTTTTTTTTCAACGTTACTTAAGTTCAATCTGGAACCAGAAGTATGCTATGATGTCAGACTCTGACATTCTAGTACTTTGTTGACGTTATCAGCAGCTCCAGTCGCATTATATCCTAACTTGGGGTCTTAGCTGATGACTAAGATAACTTCTCAAGTGGAAACCATCGCTTTTGAGGACCCAAAAATTACCAATTATAACGAACTCTCTTCACATCAAATCTGCAAAAAAAGGCAATCCTTGGATTTGATTCAGAATGTAACTAATTCTCCGATACTTAATTGTTTATCTTTCCAGAAAATTTAATTGAAACAAATATTCTTAAGGAAATAATTCATCACCCCCACCCACATATGCTCATTTTTATCATGTAAATTTAGCATGAACTTATATTGTAAATTGAATCCTTCACTGAAAACTTGGGTAGGAATCACAAAAATTGAAAGAAAAATATCGTTACTCATTGAGGAGTGTGTGTGTGTGTGTGTATAAAGAATTTAAAGTTTTTAATCTGAACGCTCAGAGCTAGGCGAGATCCAGATACATAGATACATAGATGAATACACACACACACACACACACACACATAAGTATACACACACACACTCACATATATATATATATATATATATATATATATATATATATATATATATATATATATATATATATATATATATATGTATATGTGTGTGTGTGTGTGTGTGTGTGTCAGAAAACATGAATGAATTCGACCAAGCAAAAGTGTTTATACCGGTTTGTTGATGGTGATTAATAACAGCAACAACAATAACATTTTCATGCATAATAGATGGGGTAAATATTAAAAGGTGTTTTCTCAACCACCCAGTGACCAATGTCTTTGGGCAGCATGTCATGTCGTGGTGATCAATTAAAAATTCAAAAATAAGGAAAAGGAAAGATCAATGAATAACTTAATGCCCTTGCCTTTATTGGGCATTAAAATATTCAAATTTCTAAAGAAAAAAAAGGGGGATGGACACATATGAGGGACCAATCTAGCATGAACCTACATTGAAAATTGAACCCTCTTACACTAATACATTATTTGGGTTGGGGAGGGGGTTAAGCAATATATATATACATATATATATATATATATATATATATATATATATATATATATATATATATATATATATATATATCCCCTACTCCTTGATGGGAGTGTGTGTGCAAAATTTCAGGTTTCAACTATGAACAGTGAGGGCTGGATGAAGTCTAGATACATTGATATATGGATACATAGATTTAGATGTCAGAACACATGAATGACCCCAAAACCCAATATTTGAACCAGTGTTGTAGCTAGCACTGATTAATTCATTGGGGATATTATGTGGAAATGAAGCTACGATGGTGGGAGTAACTGAAAAAAAAAACTTCAGGATCCACCAGATAATTTAATCACTTCCTCGTTACCTCATGGCCAACCCTTCCATAAAATGTTATTGAAATTCATTGAAAACTTATAGAAATATCGCATTGAGAAACAGACACATGGGCGGGTGGACAGGCAGGCACAAGTAAATGTACATGCATATACCTCTTCCAACTTTGTTTGCAGTGGTTAAAAAAACGAAAGGAAGTGGGAAGGGAAAAAAGGAAGGAAGAAAGAAGAAAAACCTGACGGAAGACGACAGGAAGAAAGGAAAGAAAGGTGGTAGGAAAGGAAGAGAGAAGAAAATAAGTTTTCTTCCCTTATTGATAGTTTTAGATTCGTTGTTACGAAAAATCCAGTTAGAAAAAAATTCTGCTAAGATCTAGAACTATCAAAAAAAAAGCTTAAAGTGAAAGAAAAGAGGCTTGATAATCACTAATTCATTCACGTCATAAAAAATGACGGCATATATGAATTATATGGATATACACATTGCATTTTATACACGTTTATAGAAGAGGTTTGCATTGAAGTGGGATTGGAGATTGGCATTCTATTGACCACAAACGGATTTTTATCATTTTTTTAGTTTTTGTTTTAATTACTTTTTTCCATTTTTATATCATTTTTTTAAATTCAATATTTTCGTTACTTTATAAAATTATGAATAGAATTCAGTCTTACTACGACAGTTACACGAATTAAATTATATCTTACTACATCAGTTCCTTTAATGAAATTCTCTTCAATATGTCCCTAACCGTGGCAGAATACATCTGCACCATGCTAATTATTATGTGTAGAGTTTTCACAAGTTCAACTTTCATCTTATTATTGTGGGGTGTTTTTGGCAAAGCCATTGCATTTTCACATTTTAAGGCCCTTAATTAAGCAGTATAGATCGGCAGGGACGAATATTGACCTACGATGAGATTCGAACTTGCACATAGTCGATCACATTATATTATATCGTATTATACACCGGTGC
>OY735209.1:15299062-15339062 GCA_963457665.1 Thysanoteuthis rhombus
CAGGAAGCTTTGCATATAAGCTTATTATATTGATAGATTATTCAAATATCCTAATTTGAAATCATTTTTATAGTCCCAACTCATCATTACTTTCAGTCACTTACTCATTTTTTGTTTTATTTTAGTTTCAAACATCCTGCGATTCTTTGACTTTATTGTTATACCACAACAACCTATCTCGTTTTATTGAAACTCTATAATTGTTTTTATTGGCTGTGTTGATATATTTCACATAAACCAACCCATTATAACTTTTAGCTTATTACAGCATCTGGACAAAACATTTATACAACCACACAATTAAACGTAGTAATTAGCATATGAGGCCCTTATATGGATAGATTCTTTGAACAGGATTCTTGTCGACCATCCCCCTCTAAATAGTATGGTGTTTGTAAGTGGATACTAGAATTTTTTCCTGTATCCTTTCGTGCATCCGTAGTCAATTTCGACAATTCAATGTGGACAGAATATGAAAGAATATCTTTCTATTTTTTCAAATAATGTTTATTCATAATGGAATTTTATGATAGTGTTTCGTGTCAGTTTTTTTTCTTTACTTTTACATTACGTGTTGTTTTGTTATAGGTTTTGCTGTAGTGTTTTTTTACGTGTTGTTTTTATTTTTCTAATCCAAACAGGATGTTTTTTACTCTCTGGATCGTGGATCGAGCTCATTCCCCCAAAGGAATAGTCTACGATACGAACCTGTTAACCGCTACTAAACGGTGATCTGGTCTCCCTTTAATATTATTTGCATAACCAATTTTTGGTCTATCTGTCTATGTGTGTGTGTGTGTGTGTGTGTGTGTGTGTGTGTGTGTGTGTGTGTGTGTGTGTGTGTGTTGTTTTTATTCATCTAATTCAAACAAAATGCCTTTTATTCTCTCGATTTTGTGCTTCCCACTCTCTCATGTTTGGGCCCTATCATGTTGCCATCTTGCGCCTAACTGCCGCTGCAGTCAGTGTGGGTGTATAATTTTCACGTGTGATGGATGGTATATCAGTGGCAAAAGTCAAAAAACAAAAAAGTGGCTCTTGCTCAAACACAATTTGATTTCCCCAAGAAATCGGGTCCTGTTTATTTGTTGACTTCGTTTGAATGAATATATATATATATATATATATATATATATATATATATATATATATATAGAGAGAGAGAGAGAGAGAGAGAGAGAGAGATAGGTGTGTGTGTGTTTTCTTGGCTTGGCATGTATTCCTTATTGTCGTTTTGACTTATGTAGTTACTTATTAACTTTGTTGGTTTCGTCGAAAAAAGCACTATTTTTGAAAACGTTCTGCCTCTTTGCTGCAAGATGTACATCCTGTCTGCCTCTCATTACACGTTTATCTTTTTCTTTCTTTTTTCTCTCCAGTTTTATTTCTCTCTCTCTCTCTCTCTCTCTCACTCTCTCTCTCTCTCTCTCTCTCTCTCTCTCTCTCTCTCTCTCAGTACAAATAATTTCAATGGTTGGTGCAGCAAAATCTTCACTCTGTTTGCCCACATCATTTGCTCCCATGCAAGATCAGGATAAGGTTTAGTGAGTCCCACTTCATTTGAAATCCTTCCTTTTTTCCTTCGTACCTTTCTTTTGTTCTTTCTTTTCATTTGCTTTCTTCGTATATTTTCATTATTTCTCTTCCTTGCCTTCTTTCTCTCTTTTTTCATTTATTCCTTTCTTTTTCTTTGTTTCTTTCGTTCTTTCTTTTTTTTTCTCTCTTTTGTTTTTTTTTTCTTTGCTTTCTTCGTATATTCTCTTAATTTCCCCTTTCTTCCCTTCTTGTTTTCTTTCTTTCGTCCTTCCTTTCTCTCCCTCTCACTCTTTGTTATTTTCTCTTTATTTGGTTCCCTTCCATTCTCCCTTTCTTTCTTTTTCTTTCTCTCTTTCTTGTGCTTCTCTATTTCCATCTTCTCGTGATTCTTTCTCCCTCTCCTTTTCTTTCTTTTTTCCACTCCTATCTTCCTTTCCCCGTCTTCACTCGCTATGAAGTTCTCGTTACCCCCTCATCCTTTTCCTCCCGCCAACTCTTTTCATTTCCCGTTTATTTCCGCCCTTCCTCACCCTTCCCCCCCTATCATTTCCACTGTATTAAGAATAAGCCTTTTGTGTCCTTTCCCAGAATATATAATTTCTCGTTTTTCTCCCGACCGTATATTCTAACAGGCTTCATGACCCGGCCTTGACCGGGGCAAAATGGCTTTCCTGATCATTACTCAAAGTCAACATTTGCAAACTTGCCTTTGTCAGATCAACTTTCAACAATTCAGACATTTTTTTCAAGGCGTTTAAATATGTTTGGGTGTTTTAATTTATTTATGGTCAGTTCGGATGGCAATAAATGTCTCTTTACGGATGTATGTTTATTGCCATTAAAAAAAAATGCAACGTGTCTGACACAAGGCTAATAGACTAGTCTGTGAGGGAAGTAGAATCGTGCATACATCAAAATGAATATTTTAGTAGAACTGTTATTTATGGAATGGTTTTGTTTCGACGCAAGGTCTCAAGTACAGGGTGCATACGGAGGATCAAACTCACGGTATAACGATGTGTCTCCTGTAGATTTGAGCCATAGTTTGATCCGAAAAAAGTTAAGATCCTTATCAAGTTGATTACATAGAAGCCACAATGAGATCCAGTCATTAAGTCTTTCAAAGTATCTCCTACCCGCTATACATATATATTTAACGTGTTACTTCTGTGGCGGTTTTTTTCTCGAGAAAAAAATAATTAAAATATCATTTTGATGCAAATCAGCTAATATGTACCATAGAATATCGATCTATTGTAATATGTACGTAAAAGAGTTGAAATATTTTACTAATTTAAATGAGTATGAAATGTTTTATAACATGGATCTACACAGAAACCCACTTTACATACGGGACATTTGTATCGCCGTTTCGTATATTGTACACGTATTTCTCACTTGATAGTGGGATTTTGCCATCTTAAAGAAAAAAGGCTAGAAAAAAAACATTATCGTAAAATGAATTATCTTGTCTGTGGCAGAGAACCGACGACTTGCTGAGATAAGTTATCTCGCTCGATTCACTGGACTGGCGACTTGCTAAGACATAGTTTCTACCGTCTCCCTCGAAAAGTACGGGTTATAATTTCTTTATCAGTGCAGAAAGTGAGTTAATTTTGGTATTACATACTGTGATCGTTAGTTCTTGTGGTAGTAAAACTTTATAGACTATTTATTGGGGTATTCAGATATGTGCCGTTACAGTATCCTTCCTCTTATCAGGGTACTCTCCTGGTACCAAAGGAACTGAGGCTTTTGATATTTATCTAAGCAAGCAATCAAATTATAAAAACATCATAATTTGAGAAGAGGCGGTATTTGATCCACACTGTTGGGGATCCATAGTTTAACAGCAGTTTTGCTTTTAATTACCCGAAATTGTACCATGATAAGCAACTGGGGATGCTCCAAAGATAAATTCACTTAAAATTTTTGTGTAAGTGTAGGATTCTGATGTACAAAGTAAGACTGTTGGTTCTTGGAAAAATAAAGCTATATATATATATATATATATATATTCCAACATGGAATGGAGCACTCTGGTGGATGAGGAATATATACGATAAATAAATACATCACTTAAATTCAACCTCACTGACCATCCAGTTCCATGAAGTAGAGGGAGGATACCAGCCTTCGGGTCTGAAGCTAAGGTTTCGATCTGACCTCGTGGAACAGGATAAGATAATAGTCTATAGCCACACTGAAGAGTTGTAATACAACGAAACGGCTGTCTGCAGATGACACAATAATATATATATATATATATATATATATATATATATATATATATATATATATATGATGAAATTCATTATATTACATAGAAACTTATTTGAGATGACATGTTACATGGTTAATGTATCACTTGTCAAAGAGGATGTGAATAGAATTAATGATTAAAGAAAATGGGGTTGTTGCAGGAATCGAACCTGCCACTGAAAAGGTAGCTGCTTCAACGTCACGATGCTCTTACCATTAAACGAGATGAAAATTTGGTGTGAAAGTGGTCATCTGGGCCATTGCATTATTGGCGCCTTTTTTAATCGATGGTAAGAGCATCGCCACATTGAAGCGGCTACCCAATCGGTGGTAGGTTATGTATAAAAGAAAGGTCCAATAAAGGTAAGAGGTGAGTCAGAAATGAGGAAAAGCCACACTAGTTGAAGAGTTTATGATCTTTAATTATCTGCATACTTTATGAAAAGGGTTTGTGTTAACAGATGTATTTCTAAGCTCGATGAGAAGGTTTATCTGACTGGTTTCAATTGAATTATCAAGATTTATATATATATATATATATATATATATATATATATATATGTGTGTGTGTGTGTGTGTGTGTGTGCATGCATATAAGTGTGTGTGCGTGCCTGTATGAGAATATGCATGGGTGAATACGTAGTTCCGCAAATCCATCACTGGCAGTCTTTCCCTACAGAAGACGGATGATGTTTATATTCCAAAGAGACAGACAAGAATTCTTCACAGATTGGCGCATACCAGAATACGAGACGTGTTAAAAGCTCTTTACCACCGTAGAATGATGCCACGGCCTGCGGCATCTTTGGCAGAAGGAATTCCAATTTCTACGTCATCTACAATTCTTCAACATCTTCTGTCTATTTCCTTTCTTTCTAAACATCTCTCTCTCTCTCTCTATCTATCTATCTATCTATATATATATATATATATATATATATATATATATATAAGTATGCATATATACATGTCCATATCTGTCTATTGATCTTACTTTGTTCCTATCAAAATATGTCAGTTTGTTCATCTCTCTATATATCCATATACATATACATATATATATGTATATGTGTGTGTGTGAGTGTGTGTGTGTATATGTGTGTGTGTTCTCTTTGTCTAGAAATAGAACATCCTTTTAGGGCTTTTTCCAGAACATTTTTACAGTACAGGTTACTCCAGCCGGTGAACCCATTTCACAATAAAATTAGGAAAGTTCATAGAGAATAAGTAGACGAAGAAAAAGTGATAGGAGTTAAACGAAAATTGAATATTCGGATTATATATATATATATATATATATATATATATATATATATATATATATATATATATATATATATATATATATATTATGATAATACCCTACATAAGATAGAACACCATGTATGATAATAAAACACCCTAAAAATAATAAAACAAAGCTGTAAGTAGTGTTTGATAAACACTGTTGGAAAGCCATGTTGATATAACTGTTTTGTTTTTAAATCCCCGAATTATACAAAAAACAGTTAGTGGTCAATGACTGGGATTTTTGTGTTAGCATAATGGTGTACGTACTCATAAGCCCATCTCTTGTTCATCTGTTGTTATAAAGATTTATACAACACTAAATCCACTAATAAATCAGCAACTTTGCAATGGATCCAGGGGGAAGCTGGTAAAGTAATCACTAAGGAACGAGCCATTTTATTCAACTTATGCCTCAAACAAAGTCGAGTCAAAGAGGATTGGAACACTGCAATCATAACGCTGTTATATAAAAAGAGGAACCCTGAAAAATCTCAACAACTGCAGGCCATTAAGCCTACACAGTAGCATCTACAAACTTTTTACCGAAGTTATCATCAACAAAATCACTGAAGGGTTAGATGAAAACCAACCACAGGAACAAGCAGACTTTAGAATTAGCTACTGTACCATCAACCATTTCCTTTTGATAAATCAACCAAAAGAGAAAGCAGTAGAATATAAAATGCCTCTCACTGTAGCATCTATCGACTTTTAGAAGCCTTTGGTCTCAATGGAAATTCTCGAGGTCATTGATGCTATCACTCTACAAGGTGTAGACCCTGTCAGAGAATTGCAACATTTATCAGGCTTCCTGAAGACTCTGAGTCCTTTCAATATGGAAAAACGGTAAGACGAGGCTATACTTGAAAAAAAAAAACATAGCACGTTAGCCTCAGGTTCCTCTGGATTCCACAAAAAAAGGCCACTTAACACCCTTTGTAATTATACCCAAGCCTCCAAATGCAAATACACTTACAGATAAACATCTGGTTACAAAATAAAAATAAATGGCCTCCGTTCTGTCTCTACAGACAATGGAACATTCCCTCCCGGGCACATGCCTGGGCCAAGCGTAAGGAGATCCTGGGATGCCCAGTGGTCAGAATACCCCTCTCGCCCTTGCTGATGCAGTCCAGAAGAAAAAAGGGGTTATACTTCTGGTATCAGCTTGGCGATACGAAGGACCGCTAATCAAGTGTCGCTGTCTTAAGTGGATTCCACTCACTGGCTTAGAATCGGAGTTATCCTTCTCCTAGACTGGTTGCCTACCCAAGGCTGGAAAGTCCAATCCGTCAGCACTATTTTACTTGTAGCTGGGTGGCGGGGAGAAGAGATGAATTCATGCCCTCACCAAGGATATTGGTGTGAAATATACATAAGAAGTCCCGACCTAGTTTTGAACTAGAGTTACCGATTCCGTTGTCCAAACCGTTACCGACTTCACTAATCACACCCCCTAAAATAAAAATAGGTAGACGATTAAAACATGATTAAAGGTTCAGACTTCGTAAACAATAAGTCGGGCTCTTTGATAGATCGTCACAAACAGAGCGAACGCTTCTCAATAATAAAGCAACCTCAGCAATTGTGGTCAGTCTGTTGTCAGAATGATTGACGGAAAGGGTGCTCCATAACGCTTTGCCCCTCTCAGGGGGGTTGGGGGCGTAATTATGGATACAATAAGGGTCAATTGCAGTCCTAGTCTTTTCGGTGAGAATGGCACAATTCCTCGTTTATAGTAGACTTCACAGTACAGAGATCTATGGCTTATTCTTTCTTTCTTTTTTTCTTCCCCCCTTTTTTCTTACTCTCCCTCCATTTCTTTCTTTCTCTTCTAATATATAATATCTTCAGGCATCTGCTTTGTCTATATATCGTTTTTTTTTTTGTTTTTGTTTTTGTTTTCATTTAATCATTCTAATATTTCTTCGTTCTTTTCTTTTATTTTCCTTTCAGTGCTATTTCTCTTTTCTGAACGAAGCCCTCCTTTATTTCTTCTCAAAATTCCATCTATCTATCTATCTGTATCTCAGTTTATGGTCGTATGAATCCGTTCAACTAAATTTTGTTCATCTATTATCGAAATTTTGTTCATTATCAGTCGATGTTTTATTCATTATTTATCTCATTCTATTCGTATCAATCATACTTATCTATTCATCTATCTCATTCTGTTGCTATCTGTCAGTCTATCTATCTATCTATCTATCTATCTATGTGAACTTTGTTCATTATATATGCAATGGGTTTCTCATTCTACTCGAACACGAGACCGATCATTTTTTCCTTCCTTCCTTTCTTTACTTCTTCAAACTTGTTCTCCTTTCTTCTTCTTCTTCTTCTTCTTCTTCTTCTTCTTCTTCTTCTTCTTCTTCTTCTTCTTTGAATCATCAACTTTCTTCTTTTTTTAATATTCAGTTTCTTCTTCCAATTATCAACCTCCTTCTTCTTTTTAGCTTCATCAATTTTCTTCTTCCTCTAACCTCCTTCTTCTTCCAATTATTAACCTTCTTCTTCTTCTTCTTCTTCTTCTTCTTCTTCTTCTTCTTCTTCTTCTTCTTCTTCTTCTTCTTCTTCTTCTTCTTCTCGCCACCATCAACATCCGTCTACCCTTGTGTCTCTCTCAGTAATTGCCAATCCTTACCGCCCCGATGACAGCAAACACACATCCAGGCCATTTGACAGTTTGTCTCGGGTGTCTTTTAAATAGCAACATTAAAATGTACATGATACATGATAAATGGTACGAGATGCTAGTGATTAGCTGACAGTACGATCCAAACATCCAGGCACGGTTTAAGCCTTACACCGTAGACTATTTTAAGTGATATAGTCCATGAGATCAGAAGTAAAAGATCAGGTTTTAGGCACCGGCAGAGGGACTTATCCTAAGACATCTTTTTTTTAATCCAGAATATCATACTGAACAAAAGGAGGTATGATAGTCTGGTCAGAGTTGTAGCTTTCCTGAAGAAAAGAAATAATACGTTTGAATTCGAGGCTAACTGCCATTTTTGGTACATTCATAACTAATCTATAGTTGACAACCTCTTTTACCGATTTTTGTCTTGCGAATGGTCGATTATCACGAACTTTCAAACCAAACAAAGAAATAACGATGTAGCCGCTGAATTTGAACTATGTCCAACTTTTTACCCGTTTCGTATCGGCTAAAAGTAAGATCTTATGTAATTCACATTACGTTTCGAAATACGAAACGCACACTCCATTAACAAAAACGGAGATACATAATAGTCTGTAACAGTAATGGCGAACTTATCACTCGCGTGATAGCAGTGACAGGCCGTACGTTTTCAGATTGCTGGCGATGGACTTATAAAAAGAAAACTTTTTCTTTATTTCATTCTGTTATCTTAGTTTTATAAGTATATTTTGAAATTTCAGGTTATATTTTGGCATAGTTTTAATAGTCCGCTTATCTATGAACATTTACTAAGAACCAAAACACATGTACTCAAATAAGAGACACTCTGACAGGATTATCAAAACATTCAAATTTAAACACGCTGTGCAAAAAAAAGGTTTGCCATTATCGGTATAGAGAGGTTGAGCAAAAGAAATTACACTATACGCCCCCCAACCCCACCAAATGTTCAGTTTTTATTGTTAGATGTCATGAGTTGTATTAGAGTTTTAGTAACCTCATCCAAAAGCATCGTTTTTCATTGGAGTGTGACAGCTGTTATATCGGTGTGCGTTTTTTTTTTTTTTCTAATCGTCAAAATTAGCGCATTTTTTATTCATTGATTTTACGATTGAAAATCGAAGAAAATAAGTGACGTATTCGGCATATAAAGCTTTTCAAAAAAAATTATTTTAAGAAAAAGGTTAAAAGACACTAAAACACAAAAATAAAACAGAAATGATTGTGCGGTTTATCGAGAAGGTTATGTAAATGATCGAACGTGTCAAAAGTGTTTTGCAAGTTTCTTGCTGGAGATTCCTCCGTGAACGATGTGCCACGCTTTGGTCGACCAACCGAGGCTGATAGCAACTAAAAACATTGCTAGAGATTAACCAACATTATACGACGGAGGAGATGTTCAACACAAGTCAAAATATCAGAAATCCAACGTTGGAAATCATTTACATTAGGTTGTTCATGTTAGTCACTTTGGTATGTGACTTCCGTACAAGTACTTGGCAGCATCGTGAAACGCAAGAGATCGTAGGTCGATTAGAATCACCCACTGTGCCAAAGGACGGCCTTCATCCGAACAAGGTGAAGCTATGTATATGGTGGGATGGGAAAGGCGTCCTACATTATGAGCTTGTTCAGAAGAACCAAACGATTGATTCGAACAAGCTCTGTTCCCACTTAGACCAACAGAGGTCAGCATTCGACGAAAAGCGTTTGAAATTAACAGAAAGGTTGTAATATTCCATCAGGATAACACAAGGCTGCGTATTGACATAGCAAAAATTGTTATAACTTGGCTAGGGAGTGTCCATCAGATATTGCACCTTCGACCTCAATCGATTCCGGTCTTTTGGGAAGTTTCTAATGGAAGGATTAAGATAATATTTTCAAGACTAATACTCGTATTTTTTTCAACAAATAACATGATTTATTAAAAAGGGTGCCGAGAAATTTGTGGTTGTTGTTGTTGTTGCTGTTGTCATTATTATCAAAGTAAATATTTACATTCGCTTATAGATTCAGTAGCAGTGAATTCTGATCTACTGACCTTTGTACTTTGGAGAAAAATCTGAAAATTAAGGTATGAAACTAAGGATTTGTCAATGGGTTCTTTTACATAAAACAGAATACGAGAGAAAGAGAGTCACAGAGACAGACGAAGATAGACAGAAACAGAGAGTCAGAGAGATGGAGAGAGTTTAGAAGAAGGAGAAAATAATCAGACGAGAATCAGCACTCAGCAGTCATTATTTAAACTCAGTATCACTCCGAGTTCATTGCATCATGGGAAATCATAATGGCTGCCAGACACCCGAGAACCAAGGTCTTTCCATGAGAGTCATGCCACTCACCCAAAGCAGCTCCTTCCGTACGGAACAAAGTAAGTGTCAAAAAATTGACACCGAACGTTCAAACTGGCGTAAACAACGGGCGTATAATAAGCAGATTTTAATGAAGGCGAAAAGCTGGGGGTAGGGGAAAGGTTTTTTTTTTGTATTTGGGATTGGGACGAGGGGGGAACATAATTCCGATAAGCTTGGCACCTGGGTGGGGTGGAGACAGGGAGACACGCGGGTCAGGCAGTACGGTGAGTGTTGAAGGGGAGAAGAAGTAATCACTTTCCAGTTTGTTTCAATTTGTCTTTACGTAGGCCCCCCCCCTCAAGCTACTGCTGTATATTTGTCGCGCTTTTTTTCTCTAGATCTCTTTCTGTCACACTCACTCACAGACTCAGTCAGTGATCTACTCTCTCTATTTCTCCATGGCTGTCAGATTCTTTTAGAATTATTCTCTCCCAAATGAGTTTGTTATCTTTCGGAATCTTTTGCACCAGATTTTAGGAGAATAAAAGTGGGGAAAAAAGATGGAAGAAAGAAAGGAAGAAAGAAAGAAAAAAAGAAAGAAAGAAAAAAGAAAGAAAGAAGGAAGGATGAAAGAAAGAAAGAAATAGAGAAAGAAGGAAGGATGAAAGAAAGAAAGAAAGAAAGAAATAGAGAAAGAAGGAAGGATGAAAGAAAGAAAGAAAGAAAGAAAGAAAGAAAGAAAGAAAGAAAGAAAGAAAGATGAAAGAAAGGAAGGAAGGAAGAAATAAAGGATTGAAAAAAAAAGAAAGGAAGAGAGAAACATACACGTTGGGGGAGAAAAAAGGAAAGAAAGAATGAAAGAAAGAAAGGAGGGAGGAAAGAAAGGATTGAAAAAAGAAAGGGAGAAAGAAGGAGATACGGGGGGGAAGAAAGAAAGAAAGAAAGAAAGGAAGAAGGGAAGAAAGGATTGAAAAAAAGGAAAGGAAGAGAGAAACAGACACGGGGGAAAAAGAAAGAAAGAAAGAAAGAAAGAAAGAAAGAAAGAAAGAAAGAAAGAAAGAAAGAAAGAATGAAAGAATGAAAGAGAAAAAGAAAAAAAAAAGAAAGGATTGTTAAAAAGGAAGGAAGAGAGAAACACAGGGGGAAAAGAGAGAAAGAAAGGATTGAAAAGATGAGTCAGGGAAAAAAGAAGAAGAAAATAGAGAAATAAAGTGAAAAAAAGAACTGGAGAAAGGAAGGAAAGAAAAATAAGTGAAAGAATGAAAAGAAAGAAAGGGCAAACAGATGAAAAATGAAGGAAAGGAAATTAAGTGATAAGAAGAAGGGATAATGAATGAAAGAGAGAAAATTTAAGATGGAAAAAGAAGCAAAGAAAGAAGAATAGATGAAAGGAAGAAACACAGAAAAGGAAAGAGAGAAAGGAAAATTAAAAGAAACAAGGAAAAAGTGAATAACAGAGAATAGGTTGAAAAAAAAATGAATAAAGAGAGAAGGGAAGAAAGACCTCACCATCACAGTCAATAATTGAAAACCCTGGCGTGAAAATTTCAAGTCATATAAAAAGTAGAATAAATATGGTATGGATAAATTCTATTTCTGGTATCACTGGTGTTTTCCATTGAAAAACTAGAGTAAACAAAAAATGTAGAATCTGGAGAATCTAGAAGTTATCAATGAACCCATCAAAATTAGGCCCCCAAAAGGCCAAACATGCTTTTTTTTTGCCAGAAAATGGGTGCTCGTTGAGTACTAACGTCAATTTCAAAATCTCTAAACAAAATGTTAATGATCAGGAGCGCTAAAACACACACATACACACACACATATATAGATATCATCATCATCATCATCATCAGTCTTTTAACATCCGTCGTTGGACATAGACCTTCCCCTGGATTTGCCACGCTTCCCTATCATGGGCGTCACGGAGCCAGTACCTCCTGAACTTGTCTAGCTCGTCTCTCCTTCTAACATTTTGCCGGCCTCGGTTGCGCATGTGGTCTCGGGGAATCCATGTTGTGAGTTGCGATGTCCATCGATCGTCTGCCATTCTTGCAACATGGCTAGCCCACCGCCATTTGAGATTTTTGATTGATTCTATGATGTCCCTAACTCTTGTCTTTTCTTGGATGTACTGTGCTGTCTTGTGGTCTCTCCATGTGAGGCCCAGCATTATTCTTTCATGTGCACGTTGCATGGCTCTCAATTTACGGGTCTGTCTCTTGATTAGGTACAGAGATATAAAAATCATAAATTTTGAACCTACCGCCGATAAGGTAGCTGCTTCTACGTAGCGATGCTCTTATCATTGAGCTAAACAGCCGCCGGTTATGCAAAGGCCCTAACAACTACTTTCGGCCCAAATTCTCATCTCGACTATTCTGTTTACGTTATCTAAATAGAGTAATACATTAACCGTGTAATAACGGGAGATCATTTCAAATAAGTCTCTATATGATACAAAGTGTTTTATAATTCATTCTGTCAGACAAAATATGTCCATTTCTCAATACATAACACACACACACACATACACACACACACACACACACACACACACACACATATATATATATATATATATATATATATATATATATATATATATATATATATATATATGTGGATAGAACCCTTATCCATCTTTGATGGCTATGGTTGTTTCGAATAAGAGAGAAAAAAGATGAAAGGTAGATGGAAGGAGAAAGGGAAGCTAAAGAGAGATAGATGATAAAAAAGACTGTTAAGAGAGAAAAGTAAGCAAAGATCATGCAATTGTCTTCGTCTTCTCACCATCACCGAATTTCCCTCTTTTTTTTTTTTCATTCAACATTTCTTTTACGTCTCTCCTTCCTTTTAAGCCTTTTTACCATTTCTTTCTTTCTGGAGGAATCATCAATCTTTCACTCCTTTGTTTATAATCCTAATTATGATTGCTTTTTTTCTCTCTCTCTTTTCTCCGCATCTTTTTTTGTCTTCTTATACCACCAGTCTTTCTAGACCAGAATTCCTGAAAATTTCCACACTTATAACGTCTTAGAATCTGACAAATCTCTTCGCAACTCGATAACATAAAGTCAGTAAAGACTGTATATTATCAGTCGTTAGTTTTATCCTAACAACTTAATGTAGAAATGAGTGAAGACCGTAGAAATCTTCATCAAAAACAGTCGATTCATCCAGCTAAAATTCAATTTTTAAACTTCCTTTGATTCTTCCAAAGAGTTGCTCAATCATTGCTAATTTCAGAAATCCGAATTCAATAAGTATCTTTTGACAACGGACTTTTTGAAAATTCGTCTTTATATTTGAAAAAAATTATAATTTCATCATCCTGAGCATTTCTTGCTGTGGACGTTTCTGCAAATACCTCCGCCCCGATTATCTTGATGCAAACCCCAGGAATTCTAGACCTTCTTCTTTTGTTTTTCTCACAACCATCAAATGTCGTTCCTTCATGTTTTTGGGTTTTTTTACGATCATCAGCTTTATCCACTTGGTTTTCTCATTTTTCTATTCTTTCATCCTCATCTTCATCAATTCTTCCTCTTCTTTCAGTGCAGACTAATCCTTCTTGAAGAAACATTAGTCTGCACTGGTAACCTGAAATGGATGAGATATGATAGTGTACAAAACAATTTTTCAACTCCTAATATCTAGTTTCTCTCTTAAGTTTGAGAAAATGACTTTATGTCCAGGGATGCCTTTTTTCTCCTCACAAAAAAACTCACTTGCTGCTTTCTTTCATTTTAATGTCTTCTTCTTCTTCTTCTTCTTCTTCTTCTTCTTCTTCTTCTTCTTCTTCTTCTTCTTCTTCTTCTTCTTCTTCTTCTTCTTCTTCTTCTTCTTCTTCTTCTTCTTCTTCTTCTTCTTCTTCTTCTTCTTCTTCTTCTTCTTCTTCTTCTTCTTCTTCTTCTTCTTCTTCTTCTTCTTCTTCTTCTTCTTCTTCTTCTTCTTCTTCTTCTTCTTCTTCTTCTTCTTCTTCTTCTTCTTCTTCTTCTTCTTCTTCTTCTTCTTCTTCTCACATCATCAAATTTCTTCTCCTTTTTCAATCTTCTTCCAATTATCAATCTTCTTCTTCTTCCTCTTCTATTTCTTCTTCACACCATCAATATTTTCTCCTTCTTCTCCTTCCTCACACCAACTTCCTTCTGCTTTTTCCCCTTCCTCTTCTATTTCTACTTCACACCATCAACTTTCTTCTTCTTCTTCACAACCTCAACCTCTTTCTTCTTCCTCTTCTTCCTCTTCTTCTTCTTTTTCTTCTTCTTCTCCTTTTTTCCAATTATCATCATTATTCTTCATCCCATCAGCTTACTTTTCTTCTCCTAATAATCAACTTCTTCTTTTTCTTCTTCTTCTTCTTCTTCTTCTTCTTCTTCTTCTTCTTCTTCTTCTTCTTCTTCTTCTTCTTCTTCTTCTTCTTCTTCTTCTTTTTTTGTCGCTGTTCTTCTTAGTAGTAGCTAGTCTCTTTCTTTCTATCCCACTTTATGTTCATTCTTCTCTCCCATCTACTTTTGTTTCAACTAGTAATTAGATTTTAATCCCAACTCTTTTCAATCTTCTTCTGTTCTCTGCTTGTTTTCTAACAAGGCCACGTTCCATTTGATCTGTTAATCCCCTTGCTTAAACGGACTTCAAATTCCTACTCAATATTGGACATCACCTTTGTCTGACTCCAACCGCCGTCCTTCAGCAAAAACCTTCAAACCCACCGATTAACTCTCAGCGCCATCGCTACCGTATCATACTTAGTCATTCTTTTCTACTCTTTCACTTCAAATAAGAAAAAGGTGCACCTTTTGATATCCGTCGTGTCGTTCTCGAATATTCCCCGCCCGTTAACTACACGGGGTCAGCTGTTGGCCCTTTAAAGCGACTTTACAGTCCCAAAATATTTTTAAGTATGTCTACATAGGCATCCTCTTGGCACCAACGATTCGTTTTGCTCTCTGTACCTCACCCAGACACAAAAGGAGACGTCTGCGCTAATTAATTAAGTTTATAGGTATTTTGTCGGTAAAATAGTCTCGATCTGTTGCATCACAAAGCGAAGCCTGACACGTAGGTGTTGACTGGAGTTTGATCAAAATCTTTATTGTATTTATACACGGTGAAATAGAAACTATTGACACTTTTTAAAAAATGTTGTTTCATCCGTTGAAGATGGTGTTTTGTTTACAAAGGGCTTCTTGATGATCTAAAACTACATTCCTCGCAGTTTAGTCAGAATAGATCGTTAATTGGTTGCATTAAGGAGGGCGTTTAGGAAACATTTTCACACACAAATCTCACCACGTCAGAGTATAAGTCACAAAATGACTTTTATCAAAAAAAAAAAAAATTTTAAATGCACCGTTCTAGACGTCCAATTATAAACAGCAACAAAATTCAATTATGAAAAAATATGGCTCGGTACTTATTATTGCAGAGCTATCACTGTAATGGGTGCAGGTTCAATATTGTCATTTCTTCGGCATATCTTAAATATAAACCATTAATTCTAAACTTCTTTGGTGTAATGGCCCTTCTAAGAGTTCTCTCGGGTCCTAGAGTGCTGTATCAAACAATGAACACGGTTTAAAAAATATTCAACTCTATAAAAGAAGGTCTATTTATTCTATGTCACTTGTAATCTATCATTATTCTCTGCGTTGTAATCGTTCCTTCTTTCTTTTTCATGTTTTTCTTCCATTTTCCATTTACTGCAATTCTTCTTCATGTTTATTTGTTCCTCTTTCGTTTTTTTTTCTTCATTGTTACTCTTTGCTTTCAGTGTGAATTATTTCCTCCAATTTCCATCTCTTTTCCATCCTCACCTACGTTCACTATAATTTTTAAATACTTTTGAATTCAGCATTCTAATCTTTCAGTGTGTGATCCGACAGCGTGACATGGGGAATAGAGATGGTAGTGGTTACGCGTATCAATAACACAGATAATTTCAGTCTACAGACCCATTCAAATATGCCACGGGTTTCCAAAGGGGGCATATAGCCTCCACTGAGAATGATATATACACCACGGCCCAATTACAAATGAAGTCTTTTTATTCATTTTTTGTCATTTTAGTTAAATCTAAATCCAGGCTCGCCCTTCTTCGCCTTTTCTGTTCTCTTTTAATTTGGAACAGTTTTTTTCGTAAAAGTTTTTCTCAAAGGAAATTATTCTGAGAAAAAAAAAAAGATCAATCCTTTTCAGCTCTCTCTTTCTTTCAACAAACCATGTTAAATTTCATATCTTAGACATTCTCACGGATTGTTTACAGTTGATACATGATGACAGCTGAAGATAACGTTTTCCCACTCTATAGTATGGTTGTCAAAACGGGCATAAAATTACAGATATCTTTCAATATCGAATGATTATCGAAAAGCAGCTCTAACCAGTCAAGAAGCAATCATACTGAAAAACCATGGAATATCCAAGAAGAGATGATATAGTTATCGCGTAACAAGACCTCCATACATGCTAAATTCGGACTTTTTCCTTAATAAAAACAGTTATTGATCGATTCCTTCATTTGCCAATTACTATAACCCTGTGTTTGCTCTAAAAACATTTATTCACTAAGCTAAGCTTAGTTTGAAATAAGCTACACATTATGGGCTCTTAGTGAAATTTGGACAACTATAGCCAGGAACGAGCTTGCTAAACAGGCACCTACGTATGCTTATAGATATTTACAAAACTTCGTTTAATTTGCTGTTAGGTCAACATAATCATCAGGATCGAACTTGAGACACGAGCTAATTTTTGGTGTGACAAGCTTCTTAACCATAAGTTAACACCGTGCATAATTATTTATACAGACAGACCATCGATTTGGGGGAACCATTGGTCCTTAGTGCCGGATGATCCATTTTGCTTAGTCAACAAAGGTCAAGTAATCGTGATTCAATAATAAACCTCTGACCCACTGATTAGACACACCTCCTATCTATGGGGGTAGTTAGAAACTTGGATCGAACAAATATCAAATATTAATCAGATGGTCAAATGCAATTGAACAGCATAAATGACATGCCATCGCAGTCAATAATTGAACAACCGTAGCGTCAAAATTTTAAGTCATGAAAAGGAAAACCAACAAAGGATGAATATGACCAGAATAAATTCTATTTGTGAACTGCATTTACCGCTGGAAAACGTCTAAAATAGAATTAAAATCATAGCTATCATAAAATATTTAGATTTGGGAGAATCTAGGTGTTATTAATAAACCTGTTAGAATAAGGCCCCAAGCGTACTTGCAACAAAATCCGAAGTTCTCCCACCCTTCACTTGCATGATTTTCGCGCTATACAATTAATCAGAAAAGCTTGGAAGAAGACGTTTGTCTGGATCTTTGGTTGTTTCCCGGTTGAGAGTTCCATCATAAAATGGAGCATGTTTAAGGAGTAACATACTTGAGGAGTTATGGAGGCTGGACTAAGTTTTTATACTCATTGTTCTTAGTTGTCTTCTTCTCATCGCAAAGTTGCTTCACATGTTTGGGCCATGGTGAGAGCTGCAAAAAATGTCAGTGGCCCGGATTTAAAGAAGTTGCCAGAGTATCAGTGGCGTACCTGTAATAACAGATTGAACTTATTTGAACTACCAAGAAAACAAGATGTGATGCAGTGTCAGATTAACGCATGGGACCTCACATGCGAACGTGTAGGGTGAGAATCTCCTCAAAAATCCTCTTTACTCCTCAAACCTATTGCTGTGAGGACATAAGAGCAACTGACTTGGTCACAGGGCCAACCCCAATCCTACTGATCTAGACAACAAACGGCAACACGAAAAACACTACATCTGCGCCCGTCTGGTCAAAAACGATCCTCCATGTGTAATTATGGATGACAAGCAAGCTTAAATTGGAAGAAGATTGAAATAGTGAGATAAGCAGAGAACTTTGAGTTCACCACGTGAGAGTATTGGCTTGTTAGACCTGTACAATGCCATGTGTGAAGCACAAAATAAGGGTGGAACTATTCTACAGTCATCGGATTATTTGTTAACACTTACCCCATAGTGAAACGCCCATAAATCGTCATTATCCAAACTTAGCCTTATCTTGTACAAGACTATAACAGTGAAGCACGTAGTGGCCATCGAACTCCCTAGATTCGCCTGGTGGCTTACTTGAGCTTGCTGACCATCACGCCACCGGTAGGTGCCAGTGAGAGACTCTCCGTTTGCTGTGTATTGTGTACGCCTATTCGGGATAATCACAGATCGACAAAGAGAGGGCCAACTAAAATGCTTATTATTTCAACGAATGGGGAGAATCGGGTGCGTACAAATTGATTTTATTGCAAAGGGAACTGCAAGCCCGTAATATGCCGACAAAGTGGGCGTGTCCAAAATTTTAGCCACGTCCCCATTTTATACTCTGTGAGAGCCTTGAAGAGAAAGAGTCTTTGATACTGTGCACAAGATTCAACAGATGAAGATGATTGATTTGATCGATCTAAATGCGTCTAGAAAGGTTCAAGTGTATGAAACAGCATGATTTTGTTACAAAGAAATCTACCAACAGAGAAAGAGAGAGAGAGAGAGATAGAGAGAGAGAGAGAGAGGTGGGGGAGTATTGGGACGGTGCAATGTTCTCGACTCACCCGCATCGTTATGCCCCTGGGGTAGAATTGAATGTACTGCTATCTTAATCATTCTTTTCTCTTACATCTGTTTGCTTTGCATCTCTTTCCAAACTGTCCCACAAACAACATTCTGTGTTTATTTGCCTATACTTGAAGACTAAATCTCATTTATTCATCATTTTGCATGCTTCACTCCAAACAATCTTTAGAGTAGAAACAATTTCCGACCATTCCTTGCATTTTAACTCTTTCCTTCCTCTTAAAAACCGCCAACCAGAAGCTGAAAATAAAACTGTCGACGTAAGTCTATTCAGTATTTGAGCTGGGAAGGCTGACTGGCGTGTTCAGGTAGCACCAATGAAGCTAAATGGCTGAAAAAGTCAATATTTACTCCTTATTAGAAAAATGTTTACTTGAGAAATCACCCCCTCTAAAAAGTTTTCAATCGAGGAATTTCAATTTGGAGTGTGACTTCATGCTAAATTGACGCCTCAGTTGATATCCAATGCTTTCGAAAAATTAGACCTGACCCTGAATTGGCTTTTACATGGCACAAGATATCATCACTACCTATCCTATCTTCATAATGTGATCAAGCCACCCATGTACACAAATTTGGTAATCCATTTAGTGCAACAGTCTCCGTTAAATTTGAAAATGCAAAAATTAGCCCAGCCTCAAATTAACTTTAAAGGTCAATAGAGGTCAGTGTCACCTATCCTATTTTATCCCAGTGCCAAATTACCCGTATACACATATTTTCAGCTGGTTCAGTTCTGAACAGAAGATAGAAACAAATATTCTTCGTCTTCATAGACGAACAATAAGAAACGAGACAGACTCAGGAGTAAGAGTGTATGGAGACTATGTATGTATATATATATATATATATATATATATATATATATATATATATATATATATAGATGTGTGTGTGTGTGTTAGACAGACATATGTTAAAGGCAAGGACAAGAGAGAAAGACGGGACATGTACGCCTGTGAAATAGGTGTATAGAAAATGTGTTCAAAACGGTCTTGAGTGAATGATTTAGTCATTAACTTGTTATTTTCTTAGTTAAATACCACATGACGTTCGCTCTCTGTGATTCGTATCGGTCTCAAGCAAGAATCCAAGCCGTACTGAACAAGATCTGCTTAAATATTATGACAAGCCGCACATGTAGACCCAGTTTTTTGTTTTTTGTTTTTTTTGTTGAGAGGTCTGTAGTTTGAATCAAAGCGGAAGTAGCTATTTTTCACGGAATTCTTGTATCGATATAATCTTATACAGCACCGGACCATTTATCAAGCAAGCTTTGGACCAGAAGATGAATAAGATATCTGGATTTTCTGGAATTTTCGACCAAGGTTTTAATGTCTTTCCAGAATGAAAATAAAAGCAAAGAAAATTGAAATACAAAATTATATTCAACACGTGCAAATTGATATAAGTTTAGAGCTGGGTTTGTTTGATCCCTACTGACCAAATTCAAATAGGGAATATAAAATGTTCTACGCAATTCTTATATTGATATAATTTCATACAGTATCGGACTATTTAGTGTATTGGGCTTCTGAATTTTGGGTTATCTGAATCGAAGCTTTGTATCTAAATCTGAAATAAAAATCAACTATGATAAGTAAATGGGGAAATTGTTTTCAACGGATGAAAATTAATACACTTAAAACAGAGTCTGTTTAATCAATTTCAACCCGGTTATCATCATCTGGAGACAATTTAACCACGCCACAAAAATTAAGACGAGGAAAACTAGAAAGCTCATACTCCAGCCAACGCCAATGTGTGTATGCATCTGTGTGTGTGTCTGTGTGTGTAGGAGGGGTAATTATACTTGGATCCGCCCAAACATTCTATCTCTTTTTCTGTAGCCTATTGCTCACACTTCTACGAAATTCTGTTGAAATACGCTGAGAACTTTTTGGAAAAACCGTACAGACAGACAAACAGACAGACAGCAGGGTGGACGGAAAGACTCGGGGTAACACATATGCCTGCATCAACTTCACAGAGCGGTTGGACGGCAAACTACTACGAACTCTGCCAGGTTCAAAACTAACCAGGTTTTGAAAACGATCTGGTTTTCTAGAATCCGAATATATTGTCTGGGGCCCGTATAAGCCAAGCTCATTTCGACCACGAGACCAAAATTTAGATAATTGTGATACGCCAACTTTTCAAATAGGAGACGGCCTGCCTTGGCTAGACAAATCAGCTTACGAGATCATGGCTTTTTACCCAAGCTCGAACACCGACCTGTGGCACCTTTTGGAAACACAAAACTATCTCTGGTAGGCCCAAGATTCATCAGTCGCTCTCGGTGGTAATGTCTCTAAATTGTCATTCAGTTGAATAAATATCAGAAATCACACTGTAGCATGTCGTCTCACAGGCCAATCCGTAAGTTTAGTGAGTTCGATTCGAACAGAGGATAACGTTTGATTATACATCTGTCAAATCTCGAATTGGATTTGGGAAGACAATGCCGAGATGAAATAAGCTTTTGTTCTTTTAAAGCTAAACTTTATGTCCACTTCTAAGAATATCCACCTCATAAATTTTACTCGTGCAGAACTGGTGATACGATGAGAAGAATTGCTCTGTCTCCAGAATAACACACCTCCAGTGATAGTTGCCGGGAATATAGCTTTATTGATATTAAGTTAAGACTAACCTAACCGAGAGACAGACCCGTAAATTGAGAACCATACAACGTGCACATGGAAGAATAATGCTGGGCCTCACATGGAGAGACCACAAGACAGGACAGTACATCCGACAAAAGACAAGAGTCAGGGACATCATAGAATCCATTAAAAATCTCAAATGGCAGTGGGCTGGCCATATTGCGAGAATGGCAGACAACCGATGGACATCACGACTCACGACATGGATCCCCCGAGATCATGCGCAACCGAGTCCGGCAGAATATTAGATGGAGAGACGAGCTAGACAAATTCAGGAAGTACTGGCTCCACGACGCCCATGATAGAGAACTTTGGCAAATCCTGGGGAAGGTCTATGTCCTACGACGGACGTTAAAAGACTGATGATGATGATGATGATGATGATGATGATGATGATGATGGTGGTGGTGGTGGTGGTGGTGGTGGTGGTGGTGGTGGTGGTGGTGGCGGTGATGATGATGATGATGATGATGATGATGATGATGATGATGAAGAAGAGCCTCGAAAGGAAAGGAATTTTGGTCAAGTTGCAGTTTCACTCTTTAACGAGTGATTGTCGTAACTCCAACAAGTCACATACTTTACTAAATTAATTACCAATTTCAAAATTTTAAACAGAAACCATTGTTTTGAAAAAAAAAAAGATAGATGCCCATTGTCACCATGGGGTGATTACTGTGCCAAAGGCAAAGGCGAAGCTGGTGGAGGTATTAGAAAAAGCCCTCGGTCCCGAATTGAAGGCGTCCCAGAATCTTCAAAAATGGTGGTTCATCTATTACATATCTACTGACAAATCTCACCTGATGTTTGAGGGAGGCCGTCAAGGAGCCAGATCTTCAGATCCCCCAAAATCCCACCTAACAACTTTTGTTACGCCTCTGGCTAAAGGGGTTAAATGTGTTTGTGTTTCTGTGTATAAATGTAAGAGGGGAGGGTGACAATATTTGCAAAGTGACTCTTCAAGGATATCAGTTCCCATTAATGTGGTAAAGGCGTTTTCATGGGTTATGTGGCTGTCGCGTAAATCCAGATGGCCAGCTCTTATGATTTATTTCGCTCTTAGACATGTTACGAAAGCTGTAATAACATCCGTTAAATTCTCTTCAAAACACTTATGCAACCCAGAACAGAGGGTAGCTTCTGTCTTAGTTATGTCTGGACGGTCCATGGAGAATACTAATACATATGGTGGATTAATTTATCGACTACTCCAGCCTCTCATAGAGCTGACGAAATTTATGAAAAGTGAACGGATCTGGTTATTCACTCGATAACGACCGCTACGTGACCCACGTCTTTTGGCAGCATGCTGTGTTGGGGGTGATCGATTAAAAAAAGTTAGGAGAAGGGGTGATCAGTGGAAAAGTCACTTCTCCCTGTTTTCTTTTGGTTATAGATCACAAAAATATGCGTTGTGCTGCCGAAAACAAACTAAGAGATAAATTTAGCATAAACTTCCGATACAAATTAAAACTCAAGTTCGAAACCTTTTTTCGTGGGGGGGGGGACTTTTTTTAATCATATTAATGAGTAATATTTTTGAATTTTTTTTTAGCCCTGTAGCTCAATATTTTCTAAACTCTGGAAACAAAATTATCCATTCCAGAGAGCAAATATCCTGGCAAATTTCACTTTAATCGTTTAGACTGAAATCAACAAACTACAATAATAGGCAAATTTTCACCTTTTAAAATCATATCTATTCAGAAAGATTGCATATATCTAAATCATAATACATGATAAATATCTATGAAAAAAAATAATCATGTTTTTTGATAGCAGTGCTATGGATGTTGATGTTTCTCTGCCTCAAGATTCACAATATCAGGTCTAGGGGGGACACTGTCACGGAACATCTGTCGGACCGCAAGAGTCTTCAGATCCCAGTTACGAAACCACTTTTATAGTCCACTTGATGCAACATACACGAGTGATACGTACACATTTATACATTCATATGTACATAGTTAGACAACTATGCAGGTCGAGTTGAAAACTGGAGAGAAGAAACTTATGTTGATTATTTTGTCAACAATTCGGTTGACAGTTTCTTGAGAAGCACCACTAAAAACACTCAAAAAAATGTGTCTTTAGCCACCCACATGAGTATAATCATACTTTCAAATGTGTTTATCAATACACATACCATACGGATATAAATGAAGGGACGCATAAAATCCTAAAATGAAATTGCTATGAATATAAACAAGACCAAGTATTTGCTATACTGATTTTATATATGTATCGGCAAGGTGGACCCCTACATCTACCTAGGACAATGAATCTCCATGAGACCCATTAAAGAGGAGGAAATCAAGCGAAGAATCACTTTGGGATGGCAAGCCTTCGGCTGAGCAACCTCAACCAGATGATCCCAATAATCCTAAAGAGAAGAATATACAACCAATGCATTCTCCCAATAGTCATTCATGGAGCTGAAACATGGAACCTAACCAAGAGACAGACCTACAAACTGAGAAGCATGCACCATGCTCATGAAAGAATTATGCTCAGCCTTACATGGAGAGATCACAAGACAGCACAGTATATAATGAAGAAAACAGGTGTCCGTGACATCATAGACACTATTAAAAAAATTAATGGCAATGGGCGAGCCATGTTGCAAGAATGAAAGACAACCGATGGACATCACGTCTCACATCATGGATCCCTAGAGATCACGTAAGAAACTGAGGCTGACAGAACGCAATGGAGAGATGAACTGGACAGATTTAGGAAATACTGGCTCCGCGACTCCCATGATAGAAAATTGTGGCGAATCCAGGGGTAGGTCAATGTCCAACGACGGACGTTAAAACACTGTTGATGATGGTGATGATGATATATATATATATATATATATATATATATATATATATATATATATATATATATATATATGTTTACTTTATTCATTGAATATTTTTGCAAACCTTACTGCTCAAAATAGCATCAAATTATACAGAAGTTAAAAGAAAGCGTATCAGTTTAAATACGGCACAGAATTTGAAATTAATTGAAAATTGTCTCTTACAATGAACATTTTCAGTAGATATATCATAGTTAAGAAATGATATCAAAGGGGAAACAACTAAAGCTGGACGCTTTCTTTTTTGCAATCTTTGCCGACTTTACCGTTCTATATTATAATTTGGAGAAAAATATTCGCTATCAAACTAAAGCTACTTTTAAATTATGCTGGCCTTTGACATATTGGAAAGGAGAATAGGTGGATACATGCCTTTCTCAAGGGTATTGGTATGAAGTGAGCGCAAACTGCGATGATAAATAGATATACTATATAAGCAAATTGGTCAATGAGACGAGCTTGCCAAATGCCAATACATATATATATGTAGATACAAATGGAACCCTCAACACAAATCTCCGTGATTTTATTTATACATATATACATACATATATATATATATATATATATATATATATATATATATATATATATATATATATACGCACGCACACACACAAATGTATATCTATGTCTACATGTACGCATGAAGTTATATCATTGTGTATGCAGCCTGACACGTAGTTATCAGCTGAATTTTGATCTGAAATCTTCATTGTATAATGAGCAATTCATGTGATTAATATCCCAACTGGATCTCAATTCAAATCATTGACAATGAAGGATATTATGCTGAAAAATTCTTAAATCCTTGAATAAGATAAATATTGTTTTTTTTTTCATCATCAACTTACAGAATTATTGATGAATTTACGTATATATATATATATATATATATATATATATATATATATATATATATATATATATATATATATATATATCATTGTGTCATCCACAGACAGCTGTTTTGTGGTATTACAACTCTTCAGTGTGGTTAGAGACTATCCATTATCCCACCCAGTACCATGTGGCAGGATCGAAACCTTAGCTTCAGACCTGGAGGTTGGTATCCTCTCTCTCTACTCCACTGAACTGGACGGTCAGTGAGATTGAATTTAAGCAATATATTTATCTATCGAATTTATCCCTCTTATATATATGTGTGTGTGTGTGTGTGTGTGTGTGTGTTGGTATTGGACCCAGTAGTGTGTGGCACCTGTTACAACAAAACTACTGACATCATTTTCGGTTGGATGATGTTTGCAATCAGTCTATTCTTCCTTTATTTCTTAATTTCTTTTGTGTCATTTTTTCTTTTCTTTTCTTTTTCCGCTATTTGTTTTCAAATTCACAATATGTGTCAGCGTCGACGGCGAGATCTCTAAGCTGGGGGATCGTGATGAAAGTTGGAGGTCGATTTCACTCAACATATGTCACATATTCAATGTTTCAAGCCTGAAATTGAACGTACATAAAGGATTTGGTACCTTATGTTCATTCTTCGTTCTTGTTCATTTTGATCTTTGTCAATACACATATCTTTTTTTTTTTCTGTTTATTTATCTATTAACCCAGTGATTCCCAAAGTGTGCACCGCAGGGCACCGCGTGATATTGAAAAACCTTATTACTTCCTGGCTATCGTAATTGAATGGGCTGGCGCGTCACCGCAAGGATATGCAGTGACTTATTACTGGCACACCACGAATCACCCAAATGTTTAATTGAGTTGTGATTTTCAAAGCGGGGGAAAGGCTTTCTGAATGGATTTGAATTACTCGATTCATTATTTTTTTCCTCCCAACCTATGTAACCTCACCACGTGAACGTAAATGCTGTAGCTGGCTTTTTTTTTTCATGACTTACAGTGCCGTGAAAAAAATATTTGTACACTCAGGGCGCTGTGGTTCGAAAAAGTTTGGGAACCTTTGTATTAACCTATGTGTGCGCACGCAAGCAAAAATATAGACACACATACACACGCACACACACACACACACACACATATATATATATATATATATATATATATATATAGAGAGAGAGAGAGAGAGAGAGAGGGGGGGTGAGAGAGAAAGGAGGGCTGAGAAATGGGTAGTTACTTATATTTCTGTTATTACAGACCAGTTTCACGCCATAATCGGCGATATCCAGATAACTAACGCATCTGTCCTTACTTATTGATATTTTTTTCTCTTTTCTTCATCTCTATTGCCCGGTGTGTACATGTGTGTGTGTGTGTGTGTGTGTTCTTGTTTTTCTTTGTTTCAGACTGTTCTGTCCGGGCCGTCTTTTTCAACATACCCGGATGTACATCGACATCAGTGTGATTTTCTGTTTTTTTAGAATCTATTTACGTTCAATTTCAAATTACAAAATATTGAGCATTATCGCCATGGATTGAGCAACCCCCATAAACAGAGAAAAAAGCAAAAAACAAGCACATGCTGAATAATCGTCTATTGTTTTTGGTTTGTTTCTATCTACATTTTCCCCCGCGTCAGAAAGGTTTCTTTTCTTCTCATATTTGCTATTCGCAGATTTTACAAGCATTTTCAACCTCTGTTTAATTTGTATCTATTACTTCACAAATACTCATTTCTCTGAGCTGAATGATACATAAATATATAAATTGCTCCCCCGCTCTTTCTCTCTCTCTCTCTCTCTCTCTCTCTCTCTCTCTCTCTCTCTCTCTCTCTCTCTCTCTGTATCCATAAATATATATATGTGTGTGTGTGTGGTGTGTGTGTATGTGTGTGTGTGTGTGTGTGTGTGTGAGGAATTTGAGGGAACGAGTATGTTACATCTCAAAATTATTGGTTACCACAAACATAAGCTTGATGCATTTCGATCAAGTTGTGCCTGCGTTTTCAGAATCACTTAGCAATGCAAGAAACTGTAACAAAAAATGTGTAGCTATTCATATATTTGGATGTAGAAGGTAACCTTAGTGAATGTAATGTATATAGCAGTTTTCAGATATTTTTCTTGTTTTTTGTTTTTGTTTTTGTGTGAGTGTGTAAGTGCGTTATTTAATCTATTTATTGAACATCAGTCTCTGGCACTCGTATTTGTAAAATTTCTTGATGAAATCAGAAAATTTTGGTCGGATTCAAGATGAACTATCGGACTACAGGACTTGAACCTGCAGAAAAGATTTATGGAGACACAAACAGTCAATATGAATTATGCATTTTGAGATCAGAATAAATGATGATTAGACTCATACCTGTACCTTGGATTGATGCATACACACACACGTGCATATATATATATATATATATATATATATATATATATATATATATATATATATATATATATATATATATATATATATATATATACATATATTAACATATATATATATATATATATATATATATACACACACACACACACACACACACACATATATATATATATATATATATATATATATATATATATATATATATATATATAGGTACATTTTAATACACACTCAAACAGCACACACCACTGATGATGGGAAGAATCCCGAAACATGTATGGACAATTCACTTATAAGGATTAATAAACCTTACCTCCAATCACCTCACTCCCGAGTCTGTCTCACTCTCTACAGTACACATTATATATATATATATATATATATATATATGTTCGTGTTCATATCCACACTAAGAGAGAGAGAAGGAAAGAAAGAGTCTAGCAAGCTTTAGAGCTTTCAACGCTGAATATATAAAAGAAAAGTTAAAGATTATGTTGTTTCCGTCAATTATGTCCAAATATCCATTAATGCAGTTCATCTGAGCATTTCAGTCGGTTTTACGTCTTGCACAGAATTAGATATTATGGTACTATGTTTAATTTTTTTTCTCATTGGAATCATCTATTAAAGACTATGTGAGAGTTATATTAACAAGGCTTCCCGGAAGTGTTAATTAAACATCTTTTCTTCTCATACTATGATTTTGAAATTAAGCTCTGTTGTATTATTTATGAATGAGAGAGAGAGAGAGAGAGAGAGAGAGAGAGAGAGAGAGAGAGAGAGAGAGAGATGGTTGCGTTTGTTGATGGATTCTGTAACAAGTGAGAACTCTATTGGAATCAACCATCAAGACCAAGTTACCTTTATTTTCTTTATCGAGCACACTTTAGCCCCCGATAATTGATCGCTTCAATATGCATGTTGAAAGAGTGTAGTAATTTCTTCGAATTAAAATGGGTCTCAGTATAATTCTATTTGTAGTTTTGGCACAATTCCTTTCCAGTATGTCAATTAAAACCAGAACAACATTTTAGATATGATGATCTATATTTTGATGATGTCACTTTTTCTGTTTATTGATTTATTTATCAATTCATTCATTTGTATGTTTGCACTCAAACGAGGCGACATCATTGGTTAATTTACCTTCGTTTTATGACATAACAATAAAAAAAATCATTACGTAGAAACTCTGAAGATTTCATGTCCGATCAGTACACATTGAAACAGTTCCAGTTGAGTTGAGACTTAAAAACAATTGAAATTAGGATACTTGAATCATTAGAAACAGTTCAACTTATGAAATAGCTCTGGGCTTCCCAGAACCGATCTATTAATAAACAACCCCATCATTTCCAACGGGTATATTCTAGTTTTATAATATCAACCAATCTGTCTCTTTTTCCCCTACCCTTTATCTCTCTTTCAAAACAGTTTGAATCTATCATTGAAATTTTGACTATTTTGACATACACCTCTTATGCATTTGTAAATTTGTACAGTACAGCAGAACAAAATAATGTAAATATTCCCATGTATGGTATTCCATATAGGAATCAACTTGAAAAAATTCACGGATTTATTTCGATTTCTATGAGATGATTTTTTGAAAAGAAAGTACAGAACTCGTTGTCAGAATCCATTGTAACGGAGAAGCAGACAGAATTACATTCATCATGTAAGCATATATTTATAAAAATGAATAGTAAAAACTATACAACAGGCATGTGTTAATAGATCTTTAATTCGAAATAGCCCTTAATACCATCAGTAGAGCAGTTATAACGAGTAAAGATATTTTCAGCGGTTCATTACAGATTATATATTCTTTTTTTAATAGCGAAAATAAGAGGTCAAGTGGTATTGAAAAGAAGAAAATAGAGAAACAAGATCCAACAATGGTGTGTTCTGTTCGGGAGTTGTCCAGTCTTTTTCCTCACAAAATGGTTTGAAGGCAATCGAAGCCGACGAGAGGCGACTGTTACAGGCGAGATATTTTATTGCTGCCAGAAGTTGACCCATTATTAGTAGGCTCTGGCAAAATGGTCGACTATTATCGCGAATTTCGCGCTTCAGGCCAAAAAGCAAGCTGATGATGATTCATAGGGACTTATCTCGCAAATGTCCACTTAGTTGTCGATAATTTCTTGAAACTAGATTTGTGCTTCGTGCCGACAGGAGAGAGAAAAAAAAAAGCTGGACGTTTTGGGTTGGAAAAGGAATGGATCAGAATCAGGATTTCAAAGAATGAGGTTCGCCACCCACACGTACACTTTTACTCAAGTTATTTATAACGATAAAAAATGTAAAAAAAAAAAAAACAACTTTTTTTTTCTATTCGTTAGCACTTTTTTCCTCCTTTTCATTGTGTTGGGTTATATCTAGTTTTTACTTTCTCTCCTTTGGTGTGTGTCTGTGAGAATCAGTGCTTAATCTCGATTTATTTCGGGTATCTGTTAGCTCGACGTGTCCTAAGGTAGGAAAAAAAGCCTACGAGAGTCCTTATAGGTGTTACGCTCAGCGTAGAACTGGAGCACTTAAAAAAACTTATTTTTTGGTCTGAGGACGCTCAGACATTTTCCCCATATAGCTATCGGAAAGTGTAGGTTTTTTTACCTATGAAAAACTTTCATAAGCGTAAAACGAAGAGGAAATTATCATTAATTCATTTGGGAATAATTGTTGAAAGCTACCAGACCTCCAAATGGGGATAATGTTATGTTCGGCTGAGTAATCAGATGTGCACGCTGTCCTTATAACAGTACGCAGCAAAATAAACACTGAGCACTATTTTTTCTTTCCGACTTTTTTTTTGTAAAAGGGAAAATGTGATGTAGACCAACATTTCAAAAAGCTGGAAAAAATCATCTCTTCTTCTTCTTCTTCTTCTTACTTACTTACTTACTTATAATAATAATAATGATAATAATAATAATTATTATTATTATCATTAGTAGTAGTAGTAGTAGTAAGGCTCCCAATGAGGATTGAAATCATCTCATGAGCGAATGGCCTTCAAGACAAGATTGCTAAGCCTCAGGTTAATCCAGGACACTTTTTAGTTTTGTAGACCATTCACAAGTGGAGTGAACTTGATTCTCACTGAGCATCTCGATACAGTAGTCATGTACCAAACTAACCTAAGCTTAATAAAAAAAATCTTTGGTCATGGTGCAATAGTTAGCAAGGTTGGCCAACTGATCTTTACTAATGTAGCGAGTCCGATCCTCCGTCGATGCCCAGCACAGACGCTTTAAAATTCTTCAAACGTTAAGAATTACATCTATTATCGATGGTTACGTGTTCTGAATTGCCCAAAAGATAACTCTAGGTGCGCCGGATAAAGGAATGAAAACAACATACTCTCAAACATCAAATGAAATATTCACCTCAAAATGGCTGTAAGGTTACCGAATCGAATAGACACCTGAAGAAGACAGCAGCCGATACGTTGTGATGGGTACAACAAAAATGAACTTAAAGGTCCGAAAGAATCTGTGAATAATGGTAACAAAACTTCGTCTCAGAAATTCAGGAAGAAAGAAAGCTTGAAAGTGTAGCAGTCGAAGCGTTGTGTTAAAGACAGTAAATGAAATAAAACTGATCCGAAACAATCCGATGATTAAACATGAGACAATTGAAAGACGACAAATAAGCGAGGACAATTAAGCGTGGGACGATTGAGCGTAGTTTTTTTTTTAGCGTCAGGACAATCAATGCATATATGTTATACGGTCTGTCATTTGTGTTTTAATGATAATGTCGAATATAAAAGAATGCTGGCGTACGTGATACTTTTATCAGCAAAATCGATATTTTCAATTGGAAAAGTCCACCGAATAGAGAAAAAAAAAACAACAGATAAGTAATACCTCTATCTCTGAATTTTTGAGATGAGGTATTATTATTATTTCTATTGATATTCGGACCATCCTCATCTTGGTTGTTTTTCATACAACGTTTCGGCCGTTGCACTCTACGGCCTTCATCAGGTATCATCTGGTAGGTGTGGGGAAGTAACGAACTGAACCCTTTATTTATCTGACGGGGGTATATTGACCGGACTTCCCTCTTAGCATTAGTAGTATTGTTATATTGTCTCACACTTGGATCGAAACTAGAACCATCAGATTACTTAACAGTAATTTGTCTGGTGCTGTAACCACTGCGCTATGTGTCCACATGTAAAGTAATTTGATGGTTCTTGGGTCGATCCTAGTGTGAGACTATATAACAATACTACTAATGCAAAGAGGGGAGTACGGTCAATATACCCCCGTCAGATAAATAAAGGGTTCAGTTCGTTACTTCCCCACACCTACCAGATGATACCTGATGAAGGCCGTAGAGTGCAACGGCCGAAACGTTGTATGAAAAACAACTAAGATGAAGATGGTCCGAATATCAATAGAAATTAGTAATACCTCTGTTCATTAATATAATAAACAGGATTTAATTATTGTTCACCTTCATTATTAATTTTTGACAGCTATTCTCCTTCTTCTACTCTTTTCAATTGTTTTATTATCACAACTCAACGAGTAAAATCAAGCTAAATAGTACAATATTCGTAGTGCATATATGAATTTAAAAAAAAACCCAAACATTCAAAAGATATATCTCTGAAAGGTATTTATGAATAAAAAGAAGGCGTAGTGTATGTATGAATAAAAAGAAGGCGTAGTGTATGTATGAATAAAAATCAAGTTAATTCATAGAAATATCAAAAGTAAATAAATATGCATCTATAAATAAAAACTATGTTTACATTTTAATTTCATTCATTACATTTTACTTAATTTTTCTTCTTTCATCTTTTATCTGTCTTACTATTAAAAATGATAAAGTTATTTACGTATTGATTGGCTCTAAGGAGGCTAAAGCTATTTTATTACGTGATTTATTTAAGATACTTGAATTATCTCAATTTCAAGTTTTTCAAAGTCTCAACTCTACAGTCTTGATTTGTGATCAGACATGAAGAGTCACTACGAGGTAATTTCTACGATGTCATAATGGGAATGCAAATTAACCAATGTGATTATTTAAGCGCAAACAAACAAACAAAAGAATCAACGGAAAGTTTTGCATACAAGATCATTATAAGGTTAAATTCTTTAATTCATCTCTGTTTCTTGCTATGTTAACAGTTCGTCTATTCGTTCGTCTTTTTTTACTCTCCACCGTAGAAAATGATCAGCCATTACTCATCTTTTTCTTCTTTTTTCTTTTTATTGTACTTAAATATCTTATAATTATCTTCACTGATTTATTGACTTATAAGTAGCACGAACAGGATTGTAAAGAAGTTGACCAATGGACTTGAAGATGAGAAGAAGAAGTCATTGAAGACTATATACTTTTTTCAAAATTAAAAAGTCCAGCTAGCAAATTAGAAAATACCCTAAGCAAATATAAAAACAACGGTTTGCAAATAGAAGACTATTAGAAGCAAATCAAAAACTACGGCATGCGAATCGAAAAATACACCGAGTAACTTGAAAAGGAAATACAGTAAATATATAAAATACAGAAAATGAGATTTAAAAAAATACAGTGAGCAATTTGGAAAATTCGACAAGCAAATTAAAAACAAGAAAACTGAATCGATGAATATGAATAATTAAATGATAATAACTGTTACACAGATTTGCCTTCACTGCAAATAATCGCACGAGGGTTGTCTGCCAAATTAGCTGTTTAATCAATAGTGGCCAAATCAATTTATATTTTCATTTTTATATATATTAACGTTTGATGAGTTTATAAAATCATTTGTATCCATTTTTCGCTCACTTCAGCGTAAAAGTAGTTGCACATAGTTACAATATATTTTTCTTGTTGCACATTGTTTACACGATGTTCTTTTAGCGGTCTTAACAACGCTTAATACACTTGCTCGATATCATCAACATCAGTAGCAGCCGTTCAGCGTCCGTCATTGGACAAAAACTTTCCTCAGTATTCCCTAGTCTTCTTTATCATTGGGCATCGCAGAGCCAGCTCTTTCTGAACTCATCTAGTTCGTCAAGCCATCTTACTTCTGTCGGACACAGTTTTGCATATGATCCCTGAGGATCCATGTTAAGGATAGTAACGTCCATCGGTTTTCTGACATTCTTGCAACATGTCCAGCCCATCGCCATTTGTGTTTTCTAATGGTTTCTATGATATCTCAAACTTTTCTCTGTGATCCTGTGCTGTCTCATGACCTCACCATGTGAGGTTGAGCGTGATTCTTTCATGTGCATATCGCATGGTTCTCAGTACTGAAAATAAAGGTACTTCTTGTATGTTAGATGAGAAGGGCCTTTAGGCAGTAGTGGACTTATAACCGCTGATAATAATCATACATAAGGATTGGCTCTATGGGCTGAGCCTGTTATTTCATTTTAATTGCTTGTGTTTTGCTTTTTTTTTCAATTTTTAAATCTGTTTCTTAATTTTCTGTATTACAGTGTTCATGCGCTAAGATTACGATGTAATATGAAATTGAAATATATCTCTTGTAAACACTCTCTCCTCCGACCTACGCATACTCTTGAGGAAATAAGCATAGGCGAGCAAGCAAATGTAGGTGGGAGCCGAGAGGACAACTGTCCCCCCTCCCAATTCGGGCAACTGTGGGAGAAAATAAAACTCGGGCAATTGATATTTTGGCTGCTGCGAGAAGCAGAAAACAATATTAATTTTGAGTAGCATGTTGCCTGATTTGCTGGGTTGCCAATTAGGATTTTATTTTTTCAAATGTGTGAGTCCTATGCTAGCAATTGACACACACACACTCATTTTCTTTAATTGTTCATTTAAATTACGTTGTCAAGGGCGAGTGATATACTATCCGTGTAACGACGGGAGATCATCTCAAATAAGTTTCTAGATAATATAACACAATTTATAATTCATTCTGTCGGACCAAATATGTCCATTTTTTAATATATAACATACATTTTGCGTTGAACGGGATGAATAGACCGAGAATGAACGAGATGAGAATTTAGTGTGAAAGTGTTTATTTGGGCCTTTGCATTACCGGCGGCTGTTTAGTTCAATGGTAAAACCATCGGTACGTTGAAGCGGCTACGACATACACACACAAACACACACACACACACACACACACACACACACACATATATATATATATGTATATATATATATACACATACATACATATATATATATATATATATATATATATATATATATATATATATATATATATATATATATATTTATATATATATGGTGTGTTTATAAGTTTCCAAGAAAAAAACTGACTTTCAGCTGTGTTCAGTCCTAGTCTTATAAAACGACACACACAGAGGAACACACTCATACCTCCCCCCACATATATATATATATATATATATATATATATATATATATATATATATATATATATATATATATATATATATATATATATATATAGTTTTGATACCCAAATCTAGATCAAGATGATACAATAATTATGACAATATTGTCTTTAAAATTGAAATAAAAAGTTTAAACCATAACGATCACAATAGGGAGGGGTATAAACAAATATCTACAAATAATCGAATATTATTTTAAAAAAATGATTGATTTAGACTAAACAGTAACGTTCCGAAAAATATATAAAAATGATGATGATCAAATTCAGATGACAATCAAAGCAAACACTCACGTAGCGTACATCTTACACTACAGTAGCATTAACATTTGAACCTCAGGTCTGACATATCGAAATATGCTTTCAAACCACTCCGTTCCATATTATCTTTGCTACCACAACATTAACATGATATCCCCCACCGCTGAAAAGGGAAAAAAACGAATAAGATATTATACCCATTCCGTTCTGGCTGAGAACACTGTTCTTCGATGAACCAAAACCAGGGATAGATCAATCTATTCACTTGAAGAGATTTGTTAGACATACATCGAAATACCATTCCAAGTTTTTTTTCCTGTTTTTTTTTACGGTATTTTCTCTGATAAAATCAATCTTAAAACCCAGTTTTTATTATAAAAAGTCATCAAACACTCGTATTGATGATTTGGGGGGAAATTATCACCACTAAAGTACTATATGACTGTTCACACATGAAAACAAACACTTCCCACATTCAACAGCCACTTATTCCATATATATATATATATATATGTATATATATATATATATATATATATATATATATATATATATATATATATATATATATATATATATATATATGCATGAATATAATGCTTCTTCTTTCACAAGTCATGATATATTTCGTTCTCCATAAAGCAATATAGCTGACACCTTCTGAAGATTTTTATGGTCGCTTTTAGGACATGAATCAAGTCTTAATTTCTAAACTTGAGCCAGCCCTTCGCTTTTTACCGTCCACATCAAAGCAACCTTTATCATCGTTCCCATTCTTTCTTTCTTTTTCGATTCTATCTCTTTCTTTAACTTTTTATATACAAATTGTCCTCTCTTATACTCATTCATTTACACCTTTTTCTTAAATCATTCGTTTCTTCTTCTTCATTTGTATTTTTATCTATTTTCCTTTCCTCCTTTTTCTCACTATATTATTTCTTTCTTTGTCCTTCCTAATTTATCTGTTTGCCTTTCCTTTCTTTCTTTGTTTTTTCTATTTTCTTTCCTTTTGTCTTTCTCTCTTAGTCTCCCTTTTTCTTTCCTTTATCAAACTCTTACTATTGAGTTTTGATTTTATTTTCATATGCACCAACAACCAGACCGAAAACCAGTGACGTCATACACACATACTATACTGTGACACAGTGACGAACGTGCAAAAAGATGACTAATTCACTTCCACTTCTAAAGTACAACTCAGATTGACTTGACTTGCTTAAGTTTGCAAATCCCATTTACAGAAAATACCGATGAATCGGGACACGTAGTTTTGGAATAATATTGTACGGAAAAACTCAGTTATTTCTACCTTTTAGATTTTGAAGAAGCAAGGGGGTTTAACCCTGGTGCAGACAAGTTTGTCGTGTATATGCAATCATAAATATTCACACATAGGTATGCATATAGATATACGTACATTCGTCTATAAGTCTGCCGATTTATGATGAAAAACAATTCATTCTACATAACAAGTATCTATTTTTCAACATGATCTCAATGCACTTGACCCAGCACCTTTCCATAGATTACATTGACAGAACGTACATCATATAATAACTGTGACATCAGCCGTCCGGGTCTGGGCTTCTCGTATCACGAGTATATTAGTCTCAGCTAATTCGTCGAGGTTTACAACATTTGAAATAGGTTTGGAGTCAGCAAGCTCCGGAGACGGCGGCACTCACTTCACCTGATATTTGACTCCCAGCTGGAAAGAGAAGAGAAGGTTCATGCCTTTCCCAAGAGCATTGGTGCGAAGTGAACGCAGATCTCGGTTGGAATTCCAATCCAGCACGTGTGAAGAACGCTATCTGTACCGTTAAGCACATCCGCCATCTTGCGCCTCCGTTATTCCTTTTATATCCGCCATTATTTTTTAATTCATGTATGACTTATTCGGCCATTTTCTTTTTTTTCCGTTTTCATCTTCATGTCCTTTTGCTTACTCTTTCCTCCAAAATCGATATCTTCCACCCTACCATTTCCCACCGCCATCTTCGTTCTGTCCCAACCCCTTTCAATCATAACTACCGATTCTTTATACTCTTTTCTGCTCTTTTCGCCTCTAGATTCATAATTTATTTTCTTCTTCTATCGCATTCCACTGCATTGCACAGCTTTAGCCTTCTTTACTGCTGACAATCTCGTCTCCTGACCAATCGTAAATCATTGCATTGTTCATCTAAATGCCTGACCATAAATTAACCCCATCCGATGCGTTTTTATTTACCTTATTTACTGAGATTAGAAATCAAAGTCTCTATCCAATGGCCTTCCTCTTTATATTCACCATTTTCATCTGATGTTTCTTCTTCATCATTGTTATGGCTCCCGCGTCGTCTCTTCCCATAAATCTTGAGCGCAGTTTTCTCCCTTTGCTCCACTCTTTTGTTGAGCGAATATGTATATATATTTATAGGTAATTTTTAAGCTTAGCTTTGACTGGCACAAAGCCACATGTGAAGGGCACTCGGTGAGTAATGGTCTGCAAAACCAGTTTATTAATCATTTTTCTTTGGGCGTTCTTGTTCCATATTTAATATATTCCAAAAATATTTTCATCGATAAAATATTATTCCAGTTATTTACCAAGCTGTGGTGGTCTGCTTTGCGTTTTTTTTCTGAACGATATTTACTAAGCTTTGCTTGATGTAGAATGCAAACACAATTATTGGGTATTCACTAAGGATCACCAAAGTTATAGTCTGCAAAACTTGCTTACTTAGCTTATCAATTATCCATACTGAATCACCGTTGCCCGATAAATGGCTCGACCTACTAGCCAAGCCGGTTAAAAATTATTTTCCCTGTTTCTATCAATCTATCTATCTATCTATCTATCTATATATATATATATATATATATGTGTGTGTGTGTGTGTGTGTGTGTGTGTGTGTGTGTTTGGGGGCGTTTATGTGCATGTGCTTGCGTGAATGTGAACTTTTGGGGGTCTCTGTGGTCATTTTGAACCAACAATGCCCAAATATCGTGCTGGTATTTCTTTTAGATAATTTTAGATGAAAGATCTATGTCTCAAGATAATTTTAGATAAAAGATCCTTACTTTTCTTTCAACAGAGTATTTCAGATAAAAATACACATAATTGGCACTGGTACACATGCGGCCTATGGTAATTCATTTAAGCAAGGTATTGACATTTAATTCAATTCCATAGATATTTTCACTGTTAAGATATTACTCAATTATATATTTTCTTTCCTGGGCACTTCATGTAGATCAAGTAATGCAGTAATGGTCTGCTGGACTGTTTTAATGATATTTTCTAATAGCTTGACGCAATCAAGCACAAAACCACAATTGTGGAGAACTTGGTGAGGATCGCAGTTACCAGACAGTAATAATAGACTGCAGACATAGCTTATTAATATTACACAGTGAAGCACTTAGTATGTTTGTATATTTATTTACCAATCCTAGCTAAATATGGTCCCAATCCATATTTTGATAAAATGTGCTTGGAGACCTTGAGTTAGTTCAAGCAGGCTGGCGTTCGGTTAACAGCGCAGAAATTGAACAGGGCAAACCAAGTTCAAACTCCGACTGAGACTGGCACTAATGCCCTTGGGAAAAATATGAATCCGTCTCCACATCCCATTTATGGACAAAATAACGTACGGTGAAATGAGTGACGCCACTCCGGGTGATTGTTGTCTCTAAGTCTATTTCACATGTCGCAAAAACCTCAAAACTTTTTATATGTGATGTCTGGGCTATTACAATATTCCAAGCGAGGAGCACCTCGCTTGAAAATAAGACTTTGAATTATTTGTGAATAATAAGAACTGGTATAGAAGTCAGTAAAATGTTTATATTAACATAAAAACACGGTCTGGTGTCGAACAGATCAGAATAGATATCTATAAAGACAAGATTAAAAAAACATGTACCGTATTCGATGACATGTAAGAAGCCTGCTTCATCAGAGAATACGGGAAAAAAATTGATACTTATTCACCTTCAAAATTGATAGAATTTGGACAAAAGATTTTTGCACGTAACTTTTTAATGCTCAGTTTTGTTTCAATATTTTTTTCGGTTATGGTATTTTCTACTGAGACGTAAGAAGGCTGCCGTCTCTAAAAATGGTAGAAATTTATTGTAAAGGCCAGATTCAAATAGGGTAACGTCGTTTTTAAAGAATTAAGTGATCCAAAACATGAGTGGTTAAAGTGAGATGGATAGCTTTCCTAACAAAGCAAGAAAGGAAGCTGTTATCTAGATCAGACGGGTGTGAATAAGGAAGAGAAAGCGTTGGTTAAGATATGATATAAAGAGTGGACAAAGGAAGAAAAAATTTATCACGTCACACTACGTCATATTATTCGGTCTTTTAATCAGTTCTCGGGATAGAGTGTTTATAACCAATGTACACATTTCATATGTATCTATTCGTAAAATGAAATAGAATGAAAGTAACAAAATTCACTTTCGCCGGAGAAATGGCCATTCTAGCCCTTCATTGCATTTCTTATCTTAGACAAGCCAAACACACGCACGGACAGGAAACATGCACCCCTTGACCCTAGCTCTCAGAGACCCATCTCATTTCAAACCAAACGATACTCTCATCCACACATATATAACACTGTCCCACCGCTCTTACTAAACAACCAAGCACAGAAATATTCACATTCTCCTCTCCAGCATCGAACATGTAAATAGCATATTTTTGTCGGTGAACCGCCGTAAATATTTTCCTCTGAGAAAAGATTGTTGGCCCCTGTGAAAATGCATCAAACTTCGCCCACGGACTTATGATTAAGAAATTCTTAGACGTAACACCTATCTCTTGAGTTTTCACATCACCTTCCAATTTTCATTTTCATCTACATTCTCTCGGATCACTTCACATCCACAATACAAATATGT
>OY735209.1:15344062-15394062 GCA_963457665.1 Thysanoteuthis rhombus
GATAAAGATTATCATTTTTGTATCATTCATTTTGGAAAGATTATCGTAATGAATCCGATTTTAAAGCTAGTATTCGAAGCGCCAAATAAGACTTCGATCCATTAATGTTTTCTATGGTGTTCACCGTCGCTTTATAGATCAGATTTCCTAGATTGCATTTTTGTTCAATTGGGTAATCCATAGTATTTCTACAGTTACAATTTGGTGTATTGTCATTTTTGTTTTGTCTATTCCAGATTATTTTATCGTTGAGTTTTTAAAAATATTTCAGCTATGTTATTAGTGCACGAATACCTAACTTTAAGGGTATTCTTAGATGTTTTTTGTAAATGTGATCATTCGGGAAATGTTTGATAATGTTGGTTTTCGCTTTTAAATTGAAAGATGGATTAAACAATTGAACGTTTGTTTTTTGTTTGTTTTTCTATTAATAATCGGATTATAGTCTAATTTTGAATTTGATTTTCTTAGTTTTATGACGTTTTTGAGTGTTACTTCTGTATTGCCGAATGCTTTTTTTTTATTCATGGAATTTTTAGAAAGTTATTTTTGTTTTGAAATAGGTATCTGTTTAATGAGGTTGGGTGTGTTTTTTTATTTGAGTTTCTACGTAGAGGTCATCCCTAAATCCTGATATGTGCCATTCTTTTTATTATTATCATGTTGCTTATGTTCGTTAAAATGTATGTTCCAGGTAGAAAATTTCAGCAGAGTCATAGGCCCCCATCACTACATCAAAGTAGTTGTCAAAGTTCTTTTTTTCCTTCCAAGGCCATCTTTTTGGAATAATAAGGGTCTTCCTGTAATGTTTTATTATTTTTGAATCATTTACATTGATGTTGGTGTTTTGTTTTGAAAAATTGCTTCGTTCAATGTCTCGGGTTTAATTGATGGATTACAATCTTTGATATCAAATCATATGAGTTCCAAATTGTTTTATCCTCGATATTTTCAAACCTATTTATGACGTCTTTGGTATTTCCACCTGAGTTTCTTTCTGTGGTATTAATTAATCAACACTCGTGTCTATTTGTATCAGTATTGTTTTTGTGACATTTGAATGTTATTTAAACTTAAGATGTTAATATTATGTTGACTCTATCATCTGTTTTTAATTTTTAGTTCTTTGCTTCTTTATTGATTTCAAATTCTATATATTTCATTTTTCATATACATTGGTAATATTTATTTTGATCTTCTTTTCGTATTATCTGATTTCATTTTTCAAATCTTTCCTGTTCTGTCAGCAAAAAAGATTTATAGAATTAGCAATTGATAGTATTATAAACTTCCAAATAGATTACTTATAACCGTGATACACAAAGTTTCAATATTCAAATCCAGACCGTTGATGGGAAAAGAGAAGGTACAAAAGAGAAGGATATATATATATATATATATATATATATATATATATATATATATATATATATATATATATATATATATATATATATATATATATACGAGATCTCATGTTGAGTTTTAAAAAAACTCACTTGATAATAGCGAAGAAACGTTAAGCAAATTCGTCGTGAAGATTCCATAAGTATATAATTATTACTAGCTTTATTTTCCAAAGATATTGAGCACATCGTAATAAACATTTTACATCATTATATTTTTTGAATATATATATATATATATATATATATATATATATATATATATATATATATATATATATATATCCTTTTAATATCATTTATGCTAATGTTGAGGATATGTGCATTTTTCCAGGACGTTATAAAATTGTCCCGGAAAAATGTACATATCCCTAACAATAGCAAAAATGATATCAAACGAAAGTAAATATCGATGGCAAGCGAGACAAGGACATGAGCCTAAATTCGAATTGATAAAAGCCAGAGAATTAGAAGAATCCGAGGAATCAAATAACGCCGCCGGCAAGTGATACTATCATGCGGTCCCCATAATAACGTTTGGCCCCACATATTTTCAAATGAAAAGATTTATGATTTTGTCGTTTTTCCAAATTGTCATGCCTACATTGAGGGCGGGGGGGCTACCTACTTTGGACAAAATATATATTTTTACTCAACAGAACTAATGAACAAAGACCCTTCACGCTGCAAGTAGCTGATCAAAAAATATCCTGATGTACAAATCAAAACAAATGCTGCAGTCCCCTGGTTTGACAGCAATTCTAGGTACACTGCATTCGTACCCTGCCCACTAAGTGCCCGTACGAAAATGTTTCCTGTCAATATCTGTCTAAAAACGTTTTCAAAGCTGTACAATATCATACAAACAAGGTGGTACTGACCTCTGATATACATTGGTAATTTGACCACAGAGTGAATATGGTACTGACGACACCGACCTCTCATCATCATCATCATCAGTCTTTTAGCGTCCGTCGTTGGACATAGACCTTCCCCAGGATTTGCCACACTTCTCTATCATGGGCGTCACGGAGCCAGTACTTCCTGAACTTATCTAGTTCATCTCTCCATCTAATATTTTGCCGGCCTCGGTTGCGCATATGGTCTCGGGGAATCCATGTTGTGAGTCGTGATGTCCATCGATTGTCAGCCATTCTTGCAACATGGCCAGCCCACCGCCATTTGAGATTTTTTATGGATTCTATGATGTCTCTAACTTGCCCACCGACCTCTGGTGAACTATAAATGTCAATTGAAGTTCAGGTCAATATTGGCATTTTCGACTACTTTTGGAAGCTCTGTTTTAGAATTTACTATATGATTTTTTTCAATAGTAATTATGTTTCGTTCCCCTGACAACGCTGGGTAAATCAGCTAGTATATATAAATTTTCGTGACACGGTGATTGAATCTACTCTCATTTTCTCAGTTACGCTCTTAATTTCAGTAGTATACCTTTTATAGATCTAATTACCTATACATATCAATTTAAATCTATCAGGATCCAAAATAAGAGAACCAACACTCCCCGGACGCCAATAAACCTTTGAAAAAAAAAAAATTTAGCCGAAAAAAACAACAAAACATAACAATAAACGAAACCAGCTACAACAATTCAAACTGTTACTGCGCACTAACAAAGACCCACACATCAAAGTCCATTTTTCTTTCTCCCTTTTCAACGAAACACTCCCTCTTTTCACTCGCACGTTGCAAAATCATTACAGAGAATCGAATTAAACGTTCGCCACGGCAGCTGTCAACGTGCTGACCCGACACCTGTGGCCTCGACTTGTGACATCTGCATATCGGATCGTTATGATTTGATCGACCCTCGCAAGAACACATATGAGACGCCCCGAACTATTTCCTTTCAATCCTGTTCTTGTTTTACGCCCGCTCGCTCGCTTGATTGGCGCAAATATCTAATTTGGTGTGGGCAATTTGATTCTCGTCTGTTTGTTTTCAATTGGAAAAATGGGTTGCAATTGACCTCGACTTCAACAGAACTCTGTCTACCATATCATTATCTTCTCCGCTGTATTGTTTATGGTCTATTATGACACCATATGTCACATTCGTTTTCATGCATACACACACGTATCCATTAAAAAACAACAAAAAAAAACAACTAACACAGTACCCGTCAAGAATGACGGGGTTATATACGTATGCAACAGATCTTCTGCTAGGGATCAGAGTATCTTTGTGTTCTGTGTAGGATTAAAGTATCGTTCCCCGCCACTTCAGCTTAGGATCGAAGTGCAACAACTGTTCGCAGCTTTGGCTTCTTGCTGGTACAATACTGTGGCCGATGATGGCCTACTGAAACTCAGGATTGCCAGGAGCAAGAGACCTGGGTTTCGCCTGGGTTTCAGCTTTAAAAAAAATCCTGACCCAGTCTCGGGAGAGCAGTACGCCCTGGGGTAGTACCGTTTCATTGTACCAAAAGAGATGGGATCGGGCTCGCTCTGACTGCTTCATGGGGACTGGAGCAATTTTTGCAGCTTTCCTGTAACTGGAACCACACATTAAAAATGAACTTGTGTCAGATCTTGCTTTTGTGGGGAAGCAAGTAAATACAGATCAAAATGTAGTATCTGTGTGTATTAGTGAAAAAGTGTTACATACAAAAAATGTTGTTGATCACATTCTTAAATTGTGATTGATGTCATATTAGCTGCTTGATAGTTTCTGACGTCATAACAACGTGACTAAAGTAATGTTCGCTAATGTTATTATTGAATGTATTTCCAACAGAGGAACAAGCTGAATAATTTAATTAATACATGGGCGTCAGAGAGGTAGGGGTAAAGTGATATATTTCTTGGTATAGGTACAAAACAATATATTCAGAGTATATGTAATTGACAACCCTGTTACTGGTGAATGATTATCGTTGTTTTTATACGGGAACATTAAGTTAGGGTTACATAAAACAACTGTACTACACCATTATCCTCTATTGACAATAAGGTTCCATCATTCAAATCTCTTCATCCTCAGTGCAAAGGCTTCATCTAAGAGGTACAAATGCTCTATTTGTCCCCGTCCCCAAGAGGACACCCCAGTATAAGTTCATAATTTGGATACGTATTCATGCCAAATTTCTGAGCTGAAGTATTTTCCTTTCTTACATCGACAAATCAAATAAATATTCATAGTACTTATAGCTTGGCTAAGCACAATAAATGTAGACTTTGAATATAGGGTCACTAAAAATAAAAACTTGCTTACAATCGTGTACTAGAAATACAAGCAAACATGAACCGGTCATTATTAAGAGTTGTGAAAAAAAGTAAATAGAAATGATTATATAAGAATCATGAACTCGCCGTCACGGTCAATAATTGAACAACTGTAGCGTCAAAATTGGAAGTCAAGGACAAAGATTCCATCGGAGAATATATAAGGTCACAATGAATTCTAGTTATGACATCACAGGCGTTCATAACTGGAAAACTTTAAAAATATAATAATGCAAAATCTAGAAACATCTTGATTCGGGAGAATCTAGATGTTTCTTGATTTTGTTATTAATAGACTCGCCAAAATAAGTGCCCCTAAAAGCCCAACAAAGCCCAACAAAGCTTTTATTTACTTCAAAAGTAAGGTTAGAAAAAAGATTTTAGAGGGGTTTTAGTGGCATACTGGTGCCAATTTTCGAGTCTCCAGATAAAACGTTATTGCCAAGAGCGCTAGAACAGACGAAAACATGAACAAACACACAAACATGTCCACATCACGAAAAAGGATTAGAACCCTTTGCCACTTCTGGGGGTTACAGTTTGTTCAGTTTGCTAAAAAAAAATATTATGACTGCGGGATAATCTAGTATTCTGGACAGAAAACGAGTGTCAACTTGCAATCAATAACCTCTCACCCTTAAAGTTTGATGAGTAGTAGATTAAAAATGAAAAAAGACAATTACAACAGAAAAATACAATTTTACATCAATAACGAGTGAAGAGTGAGAATTAACGCTAAAAACTAATTTGATTTGATCAAAAGATTGTTTATCTTTCAGAGAGTTTTTTTCGAACGAATGAACTCCCTCCTTTTGTCTGTGTTGTTTAAAAGAAAAGCTATAATCAGAGGCCAGATAGGAACATTAGGAATGTCCGACAACATCTGAAGAGAAAACGGGCGAACACTGTCCTCTTTGGGAAGAAATCCAGATTATGTCGTAGAGAACTGGAAAAAAAGCAACATATATCAACATGTTGACTGAACGTATAATTCAGACAAGTGAAGAGTTTAATCTGATGTGGCTACAACTATTCAACAGGGACAGGGTATGGTAATCTTAATCTAACAAAGGGAAGGGAAACACCCGAATCATACGTTATAAGTGTTGCTATGATAAGAGAAAAAATATGTTTCTATTCGGATAATATACCCGAAGAAAGACCGTGGAATGGGTCGGCTGAAACGTTAACAACGCAAACAACTCGACAGTCTTCAATCGCCTGATAACTCTTTCGGTGTTAATGAACCTACTCAAATCTTTTGACTGATAGAGTATCATTCTTCCCAATGAAAACGCGGGCCTAAACTCAGCAAATTAAACAAAAGAGTATGACAACTTGTTTGATAGGGATATTTCCCTGCATCCTCCAAACACAATCAGTTTAGAGTTTTAAAAAGTGCATTTAATCAGATAACCTAAACACTTTCATTATGACGAAACATAAGTAGGGAAAATATCAGTACATTTTTTTGTACCGAATACTAGATTCTTCTAAAAATGGAATCAAACAATTAGTTATACCACGGGCTTTTTATTACTGATAATAATGGTGATGATCATTCACTTTTCACTGTACCGTTTCCAAATCAGATGAAAAAAATTATAGAGTAAAAGCAAATTAAAAAACAGCGGCAACCAAATTTTAAAACAATCAAATTTGGGAGTACGTCAAGAAAATTAAAGATTGAAGTAATCAAATTATAGAAAAGGGCAACCTGATTTGAAAATACGCCAAGCAAATTTAAAAATCGCCTTGCAAATTGGGAATTCCTGCCATGATTCAGTTCCCTAGTATTTTTTATTTGAATGAAGCATTTTTTTTCTAGTTTGCTTGGAGTATATCTAAATCTGGTCGTCTTATTTTTTTTATTTGATTGCCATTGTTTTTAATCTGTTCGACGTATTTCAAAATTTGATTGCCGTGATTTTTAAATTTTGTGGCTGCAGTTTTTAATTTGGTTGCTGATCATTGATATTTTTTGTTGAGTTAAATCCTCGGTGGGTGTCCCATGCTTATGACCATGTGCGTAAATCCAGGTAAGCTTGGTAAATTACTATTATGATGGGTTCGAATCTCACCAGGTGATACGAGCTCACTCTTCACAGCCTGTCACGAGATGATCTTCAGAAAACTTGACTGTGAAAAATAGGATCACAATAGATAGCAAATATCTGAGCAACCTCAGATTTGCAGACAACTTCGTCCTCTTTGCTGAGAACCTCCACAACCTCAAACAAATACTAGAAAAACTGAATGAAGAAAGCAAGAAAGTCAGCCCTTCAACTGATCTTTAGCAAGGCAATGATCAAGTATAACGATCACGTCAGAAATAAACACTACGATCAAAATTGAAAGCGCAGAACTGTAGATAGTGGACCACTATATCAACTTAAGGCAATGAATCTCCATGAGAAGCTCAAAAGAAGAAATCAGACAGAGAATCACCCCAAGATGGCAAGCCTTGGCCAGAGCAAGCTCAACCTTCGAGAAGGAGAAAATCCCATAAGTCCTATAACGAAGGGTATCCATCCAATAGTCATCTATGGAGCTGAAACATGGAACCTAACTAAGAGACAAACCTGCAAACTGAGAAACATGCTACGAACACATGAAAGAATCTTACTCAACCTCACATGGAAATATCGACAGCTCAATATACCTGGGGAAAACGAGAGTCTGAGAAATTATAGAATCCATTACAAAACTCAAATGGCAATGAACTGGTCTTGCTCTTCCACGGGAATAGAGCACTCTGGTGGACGGGGACTTTCTGTGTAAATAAATATATCGTTTAAATTCAGCCTTACTGACCGTCCAGTTCCGTAGTGCAGAGGTGAGATATCGATATCCGTGCCTGAAGCGAAGGTTTCAATCCTGCCTCACGATACTGGATGGGATAATGGAAAGTCTATAGCCACACTGTGGATAACACAATTATATATATATATATATATATATATATATATATATATATATATATATATATATATATATATATATATCGTAGATGCTATGAAGTACAAAACAATAGCATAGTGTTGTGTTCTATGACATAACTCATGACTACCAATCAACGGACAAGATGTTTACTAAGGAAAAGAACGACTTATTCTACTACACTTGATTAAACCAAGAATACTGAAAGTATAGAGTTATCGATTGGAAAACTACAGAGAAAAATTCCTAATTCAGATAAGCAAAATCTATGAGATTTTTCGAAACGCAAAAAGAATTAATTAATTTAAACATTAAGATACAGATTCACTAATACGCACTCCCAAATATATTTTTACACGATAATATACACACGAAAAATAGAAAAATCTATAAAATGGGAAAAAATAGATGCAGTGTTTTGGGGGTTTTTTTATGGCTGAGTGAAAGAATTTAATGGAAATATAAGTTGAAAAAAAGATATCGAAGAATCGAAAAAATGAAGGATTACCAAAAAAATTCAAATCGCTCAAAAGAATGGTGTGAAAGTCGAAAAGATTGAATCTGTTCACACTTGAATTCGGAATGAAATTGAATGTTAGGAACCGTACAAATAATTCCTCACAGAAGAATAATCATTGGTAAGAACAGTCATTGTTAGAAGAGGAAGATATTTGGTTATTACTACCGAAAATTTTATACTGCATATGAAATGGGTCCGCTAGGATGGTGTAACGGTTAAAAAGTCGACCTCTCTAAGTCCTGGATTCGGATTCCCAGTGTAAGTGAAGAGTAGGAAAAACTCTTAGGACCCATTTCTCGGTTTGAAAGCAGAGTGGGGAAAAACTTTGGGGGCAAAGTTCCCTATGCACACAGCAGCAAACTGAATACGCTTCTAAGCTGGGTGATTAGTTTTATAGGGCGGCGATGAACAGACTTGAGACTTGCAATGAACACTAAACTGATGCATGTAATAAAAACTGGGACTTCGTTATCTGCTATCATATTCGATTAGGGGTTTGTCTCTGAAGGGATAGACAATTCACCTTACTTACGAGATGTCGTGTTCTATCATCATCATCATCATCATCATTAGTCTCTTATCGTCCGTCGTTGGATATAGATCTTCTCCAGGATCCGCCATATTTCTCTATCATGGGCATCACGGAGCCCGTATTATCTGAATTTGTCTAGTTCATCTCTCTGTCTTGTATTCTGCCGGCCTTGCATGTGAACTCCGGGGATCCATGTTGTGAGTCCTGATGTCCATTGGTTGTCTGCCATTCTTGCAACATGGCCTGCCCATCGCCATTTAAGTCTTTTGATAGATTCGATAATGTCTCAGACTCCTGTTTTCTTCCTGATATCCTGTGCTGTCTTGTGAGGTTTCATGCATGCGTTGCATGCTTCTCATTTCTGTATAGTAAGATAAAAAGGATAATTTACAAAACAGTAAATACTTAATCAAAATATAAACAATCAGAAGCAATAACCTTTTTTCAACGATCAAGTAATGATGATAGTTATCTCGACGGATGCCCACTGCCACTTGTCGAGCAGGGGTAGGGATGGGGTCCAAAAATTATTTATTCCTAGGAGAGTGGGGCACAGAAGGATATATTCGGCAAGGGCTCACTTTTCATTTCCGATTGCGCTGTTAAGGTGATCAGGTAGAATTTCCCCAGGGGTTGCCAGACTCCAATTAATGTATTTCATAATGGGTCACAGACTGAGGATCAGAAAACTTTTTGTTTTCTCTAAATCGCCAAAAAAAATCAAAACTTTCAAAATTGGGAAGTAATTTTAGAGTCGAGTGAGGAGATTAAATGAGTCAGCGTACTTTTCCAGGGTAGTAAGACGTGAAAATGCCCCCAACCCCAACTATGGTCGCCCATGACCATCTCTATAAAATTATTTAGCTTTAGTGATTGCAAATTAGGTGAAAGCACGGATTGTGATTTCCCTGTTATGATCTAAAAGACTATAATGCAAATGATTAGCCATTCCATTGCAGTAAGTCGTTTAGTTATTGACACGAGTCAGAAAAACAAAACTGAAGGAAATGAGGAAATTGTGTGCTGCGCCGGTCTTGTAAATGAGGAGCAACTGCCTAGAAAATCAAAATTCGAAATCCAGATTTTCAGCAAGGCTCAAACTCCGACCATTGAGGCCGATGGGAAATACGCAACTATTTAATTAGCCAAGTAGTTACCAACATTATCATCATTATGTTGTTTACATATTATCATTATCATTATTATTATTATTAGTAGTAGTAGTAGTAGATACATTTGAGTTTCTGAGAGGATTTTAGAAAAAAACATCCCTGAAATCGTTTCAATCGTTCCAAATGGTGGATAGGAAATATTCTTATGCGCAAAATTTTTATCATTATGTGGAAGAGTCCATTGTTACGGATAGGAAAAAATGACGACAGTTGTCATCAGACCATCAATGCTGAGAGATCCAATGAGGATAGAACCCACCAACAACGGCCAGCGAACTCAGCCTGGTGATCATCACTATAAGACATGCGTCCCGACCAGTCTGTTTTATATTGTTTGCTGGTTAACCTTTCTGATAAAATTCATGAATATATTTTGACTTCCATGTTATGTTTTTAATAAGAAATGAAATGCTAAAATTGTTCCAGTGGAAGAGTCCAGGGTTTGAAATTATAGGAAATCGTGAGCAAAATCGTTCCCTTTAAGTGGAAGAGTTCAGTGTTACAGACAAATAAACCTAGAAAATCAAACTATTCATTGCATAAGTTGATAAGTCATTTCTCGAATTCTTTTCGGGATTTTGGAGTCAGCAGAATGAATAAAAAGATACGTATCTGCATCTGATAAACTTTCTCTTTCATTTCTCTCTCTCTCTCTCTCTCTCTCTCTCTCTCTCTCTCTCTCTCTCTGTGTGTTCTGCTTCTTCTTCTTCTTCTTCTTCTTCTTCTTCTTATATATATATATATATATATATATATATATATATATATATATATATATATATATATTTCTTTTCACTTTGTCTCTTTCTCTCTTTGTCTGTCTCTCGGTCTCTTTCTCTGTGAGCAAGTTTTTCTATGAATATGTGTGTCTCTGTTTTTTCTCTCTGTTCTCTCTACTGCTCTCTCCCTCTCTCTCGTTTCTCTCATCACCACCCTCTCTCCCCCTCTCTGTCTGACCCCGTCTCTTTTTTCCTCTGTCTCCATCTCTTTCTCTTTATCTTTGTCTCTTTGTCTGTCCCTGTCACTTTTACTTTCAAACATAACGCCATCAGAAAATGTTCGTGTGAAACGTATAAAAAGTCAACGTGTGAACGTGAGAAAAAATGGTGTCGATCTTAACACGTAAGAAGGAATGTATTGATTCGATATGACTGAGGCTACAGCTTAGGAAAACAACAATTTCCCTGTAACGTCGCTTCATGCACCCAGCTTTTCGAACTCTTCATCACATTGCCCTGCTTACCAAACACCTACTTTGAGAAATCAATTCGATTCCTCCAAGTTATATGAAATGTAGCCTTAGCCTACAGAATATATATATATATATATATATATATATATATATATATACATATATATATATATATGTTTAGCGTTTAAAGCTGTAAAGCTTTGTAGAATATATATATATATATATATATATATATATATATATATATATATTTATATATATATATGTTTAGCGTTTAAAGCCGTAAAGCTTTGTAGAATATATATATATATATATATATATATATATATATATATATTCTACATTTAAAGCCGTAAAGCTTTGTAGAATATATATATATATATATATATATATATATATATATATTTTACAAAACTTTACGGCTTTAAACGCTAAACCCATTAAAAAAAACTTATTGTGTCACTCATTTCTCAATATCTGTTAATGTAATTATGTATATATGTTATTGAGAAACGGATACATGACCCAACAGAATTATCATAAATTGTGTTATAATATATCGTAACAGACATCTAATATGATCTCCTGTCATTACACGGTTAACGTATCATTTGGCCTAGACAGTGTAAATAGAATGAACAATTTAAAAAAATGGGGCTACTGCTGGGATCGAACCTGAGACTGATAGGCCAGCAGCTACGACATAACCTTGCTCTTGCCCTTGAGCCGGTAATGTAATGGCTCAAATTACTGTTTTAACTTCAAATTTTCATCTTGCTTATGCACGATCTACATCTGCTGTATTTGTTTCTTACAGCGCAACAATTATTATATCAAGAAATGAATACATGATCCGACAGAATGATTATAAATTGCGATATATTATTTTGAAACTCACATTTGAAATCATCCCCCATTATTACACAGTGAATGTATCATTTGACCGAGACAATGTAAATAAGATAAACAATTAAAGAAAATGGGGCTGTGATAAATTCTCCGAGTAATAGCCGGACGAGTTTAGAGTTTCATATAATACAACGTATTCAAACTTAATATATCAGATTATGCCTCCATATTTGCATCATCATCATCATCATCATCATCATCATCATCATCTTCAGTCGTTATAAGTCTACTGCTGGCCAAAGGCCTTTCCCGTCTTTTGTTTTCATTCTGTTTCGATTGTTTATATTGGACGAGCGCATTAAGCATTGTTAAAGGCTGCTCCCGTAACGATACACAGGTGAACAGCTTTGAATACGCTGAAATCAGTTAACGATTGGTGGCTAAATCTAATTAACAGATGGTTACAAAACATTTTATGAATTTACTAAGTTTTTTTTTTGTTGTTGTTGTTGTTTTCAAATTGGCCAGCTTCTGGGCTACTGTAGATTTACATCGGATAAGTTGGGAAAAATCAGCGTGATATACCTGAAAAAAAAACTGATTTTGCAACCTTAATGTGATTCTTTATAGTGAAGACCAAACTGCATTCTGATCAGTTTATAATCTCAGGCCTCCTCATCTGACGAGTTGATTTGAACATTTTGCTAAATCATCTGGACGATGTCTAATCTTCATATGGTTCTTTATTTGGTGTAGGATTTAATAAAAAGTTCGATGATAGCAGGAATATTTCCATTCTGTACGGATATCTGAAGATTCTGCGTACAATATGGCTTTTTTTTTACCATGATTAGGAAACTTATGCCAAAAAATACATTATTTCATCAGGAAAACAAGAACAATAAGCTCAACAATGCGTCCACCGTTTGTGGTAGAAGTAGCAGCTGGGGGAGAAGGTCGAAGAGCAAGTAGTCTTTATTTGAGCCAATTGATTTCCATACTTGTGAAATATTGCAGTATGGAAATATTCCTAGAATATCATTTCCAATAAAAATCGTAAATGGCCATTTTGAGAGTTTTTAGTAATTTTTGCCGTTTTTAATACAAAAATTCCGAAATCATACATTTTTTTACATCATAGCAGTTACTTTCTAAGATGTTACACCTTTAACGACCTCACACTTTTTTCTCCCTCTCTATAGAGGGTTCATTTTCGCTTTCACGAAAATGGCGATCAAAACTTGTTTTGAGGAAGTCATCCTAAAGACCAAATGCAGCCTCTCTCCCTCTCTCTCTCTCTCTCTCGCTTGCTCCCTCTCTCTCTCTCTCTCTCTCGCTTGCTCTCTCTCTCTCTCTCTCTCTCTCTCTCTCTCTCTCTCTCTCTCTCTCTCTCTCTACACCCTGTTTAGTGTACCTCTTAAAATTCAAACCTTCGATGACCATTTTTGAAGTCTGGGACCGATGAAAAAATTCCAACATAAATCAATGGTAATTGCTTTTCTGCTATACACCACCTCGGCTTACGAAAGTTTTTTTTTTATTGTTTTTTGTAGGAATGATCTACATTCGGATTACGAGGAAACTTGCGCGGTTGTACGTGCCAGTTTGAGACCACACTATAAATACCCCTGACACTTATTCCTTTAACTAAGAACAGGGATTTCGGTCTCTTCTCATACTGTGTCATTAGGGCACTCATGTCCTCACGGGTGTGCCTTGTGCAAGAAAATCTAATGGATCCCATCCCCGTCCAGACTCCATCAACCCTAATCTTTATGCAGATTTTTTTTTCATCTGAGGTCATTGGGTACTATTTTCAAAGACTTTGGTATGACTCGGCGACGGATTGAACCTACAACCCACCCGACGGGAGGCAATCGCACTACAACTTTCAAGGAACTCTTGCTGATGATCTCTCCTCCCCAGACAAAGATCAATGATGTAGAGGTGTCTCAGGGAACAGCTGTAAACCAATGGAGTCGGCTTAAAGAGGGACAAAAACATTAAGAAGCTGCATATAACAGACCAATTTTAAGCAGTTGATATATTTCGTTATTTCTAGCTCATCTTTTATTTTATTTTGAAGCTAGAACATTCTGCATTATGATTCATTAATTATTCAAACTTCACAGCAGAAAAAAAACCCTGTCTATTGTAGCTCTGAAAATAACGAAAATATCAAAATTTAAAAAAAATGGTTTGTTGGGCACTTATCATACACAGCCACTCGATTATGAGGTGTAATACGAAGAATGGAAACCGCATGTATGACATGCTGAGATACGTGACGAGAGATGTGACGTAAAACGTGATGACAGACGAACACGTCTCACAACTGAAATATTTTTTGCGGACAGATTTTCTCACAAAATCCGTCCCGAGGGTCAGGACGGTGAGTCAACCAGACACCATCTTTTTTAAATCACACTAGACGTTTGATGTTTCCTCTGACAAGACCCACAATTAGATCTATCCACGAAAATAACACTTAAGCTAAATTCATCCAATTTTTTTTTCATGAAGTGAATGCATGTTCTCGGGTGTCTTCGAACTAATATTAATGTCCATTGTTGGACCATATCAATCTACGCCGTAGCTTAAAATATAAAACTATTATGAGCACTGTGTGTGTGTGTGTGTGTGTGTGTGTGTGTGCTGCGTGCATGCGCTTGTGTATGTATGTGTGTGCGCGTATGTACGTGTGTTCATGCATGCGTGCATGCACTTGTGTGCGTGTTTCTTGTGACCGAAGGTTTTATTGCAAAATTCGCTTTCACCGGATCTGACCTATTATTGCTGGTTGAGTTATTGTTGATCGGGACATTAGCAATATTTTTAGTCGCTTCTCAAGCATCTTTGGTACAACACTTTTAATACGAACACACACAGTCATCCCGAAGAATAGAAATGGTCAGCCTATTTTGTGCTATCCAGTGAAAAAGCTTAATATGTTTCAGTCTTTTAAAAGTTTATTTTGAACTATTTCTTATCACCATTCAGTATTGTCAAATCTAATGTTCTGTCTTCATTTTATGGTTAGCGCTCTAAATACTTTCCAAATAAAACGCTGAGCTGTAATGAGTTATCATAAAAAGGAATAAATAGAGATTGTTCGGGCAGTCATTTCAAGTTATAAGATGTTATTAGTGCCTTCAACGAATGAAATGGTGCTGTATGTCTCATTTGGCAGCTGCTTCCCGGAGTGTCGATCGCTATACTATATCATAAATTATTGTGTACACGTATGTGTATGTAATCACATACATGGCATATTAACCAAAGTATACACTATACAGTTGGTACGTAGTTACAGACTGATCTACTCGACTTTTTAATTAATCATCAACATCAGTAGCAGTAGCATTTTAGCGTCTGTTGTTGAACGTTCCCAAAGATACACCACTCTTCTCTATCATGGGCATCACGGAGCCAATACTTTCTGAACTTGTACGTCCCACCATCTTATATACTGCCGGCAACAGTTTCGTAAGTGATCTCTGGGGATCTACTTTGTGGGTCGTTGTGTCCAGCGGTTGCCTGGCATCCCTGCAATATAGTCAGCCCATTGCCATTTGGGTTTTCCAATGGAGTCTTGTTTTCCCTAATATACTGTGCTGTCTTGGGATCTTTACTTGTGATGTTGAGCATGGTTCTTTCATGTGCACGTTCTATGCTTCTCAATTTGAGAGTCACTCTTTTTAATTTCCATGTTTCAGCTCCATAGGTGACTATCGGGGGATGCATTGGTTGTATACTCTTCTTTATTGGACAATGTGATTTTCTTGTTCTTGAAGGTTGAGCTAGATCTACAGGAGGCTGGTCATCCTCGGGTGATTCTCCGTTCGATTCCTCCCCATCACTCCCTATCAGCGATCTCTTCTGCATCATGTTTCATATCACCGGTTAGTTCAGTTCAATTACTAAAATCATTATTATTAATTTTTACAACAATTGACTCCCAACTTTATTGTTGTTGCTTTTCTATCGCAAATAGATTCAGGTCTTCAGCAGTTAGTTTGACCTAGTTTTGCCTGACTGCTGACTTTTTTTCTTATTTTCATACCCAAATTTCACGACTACTATCTTAGTTTTTTTTGGTCCTAAGTAAGTACCAGCTATGCTATACAGTTATTCCGGAGAATGTTCATGATGCAATCTGCCCACAGTATTTATTTCCAATTTTTTGCATTACTGAATTTATTACCAAAAGAATGCAATAGCAAATAGCGAATCAGCCTTAAGTAGGGTATCACTTCATTTCTTTCCAGTCAGCCATTTTGTTTTTCTCGTATTCATCTTTTGGCTTTGTTTTTATTTGATGTTTTCATTCTGTCGTTTCAGGCATTTCACGTTAAGCTCTGCTCTCCAGTTTTCTTTCAACAAGTGTACATGGTATTACACTGTTTTTAATCGTCAACCCGAGTGCAATGGTCTATCAAAAGCACTGGTAGATTACAACCTCTCCAGAAAGTCCTTATTGCGGAGAGCAAGGCTTAGACTGTCTTGCGCTAAATCCAAGTGCTGATATCCAATTGAAAGAGCTAAAGAAAAAAATAACACGCACATAGGCACATATCAACATACAATACTGAGCGAAATGTACCCGTATCTATACATATACCCGTAAGTCTAAGACAAACAGAACACATAAACAAAATGAGCCAGTGATCAGGGAAGAGAAGGGATAGGTTATGGGTGTTATTACGATTTTGGTCAATCGTCAGAGTCCCGGTGGCTCAATCGGTTAGCACAGATCCAGGCTACATAGGTACTCTTTATGGAAATCGGTATGGGTTCAAATACTACTCGGGGCTTATCTCTTTTTCCTGTCATTGCCGTAAAATCAAGTTCCTAAAATAGTCCTCTTCTTATTCACTTGTCGTATATCAATATCTATTAATTACCATCTATATGTATAAAAACTTATTTGAGAACGATCTCCCGTCGTTACACAGTTAATATATCACGTGCATGGACAACATTATCATTTCAACGCTTACTGCATGTGTGAGTCTGTCCATCCAAAAAGGTATGACCATTAACAGGTGTCAATTGAAAAGAATTCTCAAGCTGTCAAGAATTGACAAGCTGTCAAAATTCTTGCTAAATTGAGCATTTTGACAATAAATAAAAAATACGCCCAACGTGGGGCTCGAACCCACGACCCCGAGATTAAGAGTCTCGTGCTCTACCGACTGAGCTAGCCGGGCTACAGCATATATCGCAGAAATGAACAATTATTCCACTAAGTAGATTTGCTATCTTTCAGTATAAGCTGGTCACTAATGATTAGCAGGCAAGTTTCACATAACATTGCTCGAGACGACCAACGAAACGTGAAAAGAAAACAATGAGAACACTTGAACTCAATAAAACAAACTGATCGAGAAGAAAACATACGTGCGTCGGCCGGGAGTCGAACCCGGATCGACTGCTTGGAAGGCAACCATGCTAACCGTTACACCACCGACGCTATTGATGTTATTATATCATTAGCATTTAGTTAACTATAGTTTCTGAAAGACCACCAATAAATGATTTTCTCAGCTTAGTACTTTGAATGGAAGCATTCAAAACACAGACGTCTTCCCAAGTGGTCTAGTGGTTAGGATTCCGCGCTCTCACCGCGGCGGCCGGGGTTCGATTCCCCGCTTGGGAAAACAATTTTTAATGTTGATTTGATGCAATTGAGATACTCTGTCCGTCTTTCAACGTAAATGGGATGAACATTTGGAGAAAATGGGGCTGCCACCGATAGGGTAGCCACTGTAACGTAGAAATGCTCTTACCATTGCATTAGCGGCAGCTGTTTAGCTCAATGGTAAGAGCATCGGTACGTTGAATGCCTACCCTATCGATGACAGGTTCGATTCCTGTAGCAACCCCATTTTTTATTGTTTATTCTTTTATTAACTCATCTTGTCCGACCAAATATGTCCTTTTCTTTATATATATATATATATATATATATATAATTGAATAATTGTGTCATCCACAGACAGCTGTTTCGTTGTATCACAACTCTTCAGTATGACTATAGACTATCCATTATCCCATCCAGTACCACGAGATAGGATCGAAACCTTCTCTTCAGACCAAGAGGCTGACATCTTACCTACGCAGATCAGTAAGATTGAATTCAAGCGATATATTCACTTTTGCATAATTCCCCATCCACCGGAGTGCTCTGTTCCTTAGTTGGAAGAGCAGTGGATAATGCTCATCATGGATGAGTTACCTCACTGAATAAGGGAGCGTTATATATATATATATATATATATATATATATATATATATATACACATACATATATATAAATTCCAGATAGAATAGGAGTATATGGTCTGAATAGATGTCTGTTTGTCCGTCACACTATTCTAAGCTGATATATTTTCCAACTATATAAATACCATCGTGCACAGACGTATGTCACATCTTTTCAAACTGATAAATAAAACACTGAAAAGCTATAAAAACATCGCTCTAATTTGTTCCAAGTAAGTTTATTAGTCTATTCCAAAGTAATATTTATCATATTTAATCAAAGATTTACTTCCAGACAAACTGATAAATTTACGTTAACAAATTTTATTTTTTAACTAATTTTTCCTTTAATTTGCTCAAAAGGAACACCAACGAAACGCTTCTGTAAAGTAAGAAACACTCCAGCGTCAGCGATCTTATCGTCTAATATGAATAAACTGTGTCAGGTTTTCATGCCTCAACTATTGTCAGCAAGTGGGTTTGAGTAAAGGGAAGCGGATATCAAAGCAGCGAACGTCAGTAGAAAAAATGGCCTACTTTTGAGAAATATAAGCGAGAAAATGTCACCGGAAATCGTAGATCAAACAAATTATCAATGGATTAGAAAAGCACGCAATTGGCTGCAATTACAAAATATTTATTTATTTAATGCTTAATTTCAATTTAAATTTAATGTTTATTACCGTAATTACACAAGTACAATGCAACCTCGAATATAAAGCGATCTCTTCTTTTTACAGCTAAGTATCAGTGGGATGACAAATCCTCTGATCGCTGCAGATTTCAAAACACATAAAATGCAAAACTAAAAACACTGATACACAAACACTTGAACTGACATGGTTCCTGTTTTTACTCTGTAACTTTCGAATTTTTGAATTAACTTAAAGATCCAAAGTCTGTTTATTTATTGATTTGTTACCATAAATACAACAAAATGTTATCAGTTATGTTTTACGGGTTATATACTAATACCCATCTATTTATCTCTTAATATATGTATGTATATATATATATATATATATTTTATGTGTGTGTTTGTATGTGTGTGTGTGTGTGTGTGTGTGTGTGTGTGCGTGTGTGTAAGTGTCACGCGAGTCATCTTCGATCACTGCGATTACTGTGATTTCATCGTGTTACTTATAATTATATTGACTTAATTTCAAGACGTGGGTGCATGTAATTATTTCAAATCTTTTATTTCCATTTGTTATTCAATTTACATATATATGGGAGCTGTTTCAATGTACCGATGCTCTGACCATTAAAAACCGACGAGAAATCATTTCAAATTAATGTTTCTATATGATATAATGCAATTTATAATCATTCTGTCGGATCATATATATCCATTTCTTTATAGATAGTTGTCGTGTTGAAAGGAAAGAATTGATAAAAAATAAACAAAATGTGAATTTGAAGTGATAGCAGTTATTTGGGCCTTAGCATTACCAGCAGCTGTTTAGCTTATATATATATATATCTGATGAACCCGAAAACGAAATATGAAAATATAAAATTAAGATTGAATTCTATATATATATATATATATATATATGTGTGTGTGTGTGTATGTGTGTGTGTGTGTGTGCGTGCGTGTGTGTGTATCGCCATTCATTTTATTATGAACAACGTTACATCCTGGCAAATTGTTTCATCAATCTTTTAAACTTTTCAAGTGATTGAATGTTTTTCACGTTTACTTTTCTCTCTTTCTTTTAAATATCAGCCTCTCTTCTTGCAGTTCCACCACGTCATGTGACTTGTTCATTTTCTATTATCTTGTCCGATTTTCACATTGTACGCCATTTTTCACTCAACTTCTTAAATAAATAAATTATATCTGCTCTGTTTTTGTCTGTAATTTCATTTTCATACGAGTGCAACATTTCAAATGTATAGTGCGTTATATATATTTTCAGGCTTTGAAATTGTCGTTTTTATTTACTGTACTGATGACATATATCCAAAAACATAAGTATATACATATTCATACAGTTATGTGGATCCATGAATCCGTGGCCCTACATAAAGTTAGGAACTGAATTCTGAACTGAAGTTTTCATTGTATTATACTCGATTCATTTAATTAATCATCGTTATCATCATCATCATCATCATCATCATCATCATCATCATCATCATCATCATCAGTCCTTTAATGTCCGTTGTTGGACATGGAACTTCCCTAGGATCCGCCATATATCTCTATCATGGGCGTCGCGGAAACAGTATTTTCTTAATAATACTCACCTTCAAATAAGTGCATTGACAGGGAAAGCAATTAGTTGTAAATTATATTTGTTATGCAAAATTGATGCTATTCTATCATTAGGCTATGGACTCATCGATGTACCAACGTACATATATATGTATGTAAGTATTAGTGAAGACAGTTTTTCAAATTTTATAGTATTACATTAGTTTGTTACGCATGGAATGTCATTTCATCGTAGGCAATAATTCGAAAAGTGAAAGGTCTTCTGAAGGTTGCGTTGTTCTAGGCAGATTCAATACAAATAAAGGTTATTATTAGAAGCTTTCAAAAACGATTTCAAATAAGGATATGATGTCGTTTAGCAGCTGAAAACGTCAACAGAGCATGAATATCTCTATCTACACTGAAGAACGACATTCCATGGGTAACATCCAAATAGATAAATATATAATAAGTGGGAAGGAGAAGAAAAAAAAAGGCTATAAAAATATTAAAATGTTACCTAATGTTTCTCTGGACCAACTTGAAAAAAAATTACTTCGTTGAAAAAGGATTTGTTAACCTGGATCTATTAGCTTGATTCAAAGTAAATTTCTGAATAGATATGATAAATATTACTCTAGATAAACTAATAAATCTATACGTTACATATTAGAGTACTTTTTTTTTGAGTTTTACTACGTAAAACTTTTTTTTTGTACACTGATAAAGATCTGAGCAGATTGAGCTGCCTCGACAGATTGATATGAACAGATCTTAGAACATGAAATTTTCAAAAACGTATGAGTGTACCAGATTGAGCAAATAAGCGTAGATATTAAGAGAGAGAAGTATATACGTATCAATTGAGGCATGAACACACGAAGACCCGAAGCAAGTGAAAAAAAAGTATATGATAAATTTCACTAAGTTTATCTTAACGTACTTATCTACCTTCAAAATTGACGGAATCTGGACCGAAAATTTCTTACTTTTATACTCAAGATTTCAATGTTCAGTCTTGTTTCAATATTCATTTGATTTTCGTACTCTTCGAACATAGGTCCAAATCCTATCAATTTCGAAGCTTTATAAGGATGTTAAAATGATATTTCTGAAATGTATCGGATACCCTTTGCACTCTCCGGGACCTCTGTTTCTCTGTCTTGGTACGCGCAAATCTCAAGCGATACGCAGTACACATCTAGGTTCATATGTTCAACCTGTTACAAATATGTTTTTACATATTCATAGTATGAGCAAGCAGGCGTAGATTGATATGAACAGAGAGAAAAAGATCGATAGATGTGGAATGACAGACATGATTAGATAAAAACAGTCTGAAAGCGATTTGAATCAATGTTGGTAGCTATGGAAAGAATTATGTAGATATGGTCACACGTTCCTTTCTGAAGTGAAATATCTTTCTTGAGCGATATATCATTTAGAAAGGAATATGGGTGACAGGACTGAACAATAAAACACCCAGTGAGAGTCTACCTCTGCCAACACTGTAGACAAACATTTCAATTTTCCACATTCTGGACTATTGTTTACCTCTTCATTTGATATGGAAAATATCTCTAAATCTAAAGATATTTGTGGATCTGCACCAAAATGTAATCAAATCTTTCGTACCTCGTTACCAGCAGTAATTTCGAGATATTTCGTAGACAAACATGGGCGAATATATAGATACATGAAAAATTGAAAAGTATCTCTCCACTGAGGACGAATTCCTAGATCTGCCCCCAAATTTAACCAATCCATCCTTATGACCTCTCTGTTAATAAAATGCTATTGGAATCTATTTAGATTATGTGGGGATATTATAAGGACATATAGTTACGATAATGAAGGATGTAAAAACCAACCTGGATCTACCCTTTTTTTATCCCAAAGCCTATATTTCAATAAAATGTGATTCAAATACATTGTTAACTTTTTGAGATATTGTGTGGACTAAGAGACAAACATTGTCAGTTTTGCTATAAAAAGGATCTTTCTTAAATCACGACACATCAGAATTTCCTTTACCAGGTAGCAAATGGATCAACGATTGGAACACTGGTCATGAACCTGTGTCTACAACTAAAAAGAGGTTAATTCTTTTCTCATTAACAAAACATGGAAACCTGACAAAAATATGCTGATAACTTTTATTGTGTTCCAAAATGAAACCCCCGTTCTCATATGATTCTTAATCAGCGTGATATCTCCTTTGAAATGATATATCATATTATTCTGATTCTGTGGATTTTGATATTTTGAATCTACGCAGCTTTGCCGCCACTATAAAAATGGCTTTTTCTGAGGTCCGTGTAGCCAACGGCGGGGTCACCCAATATTTTTGGTTTCAATTAAAGCGAATATACAGAATTCTCAGGTAAATGATGACTCTTCTGCAGGATCTAGTACCAGAGCTTGGACTGAGAATCTATTAATTCAAGATATCCCAAGCCCGGAAAGCCAAGAATAAGAACAAAAATGAGCACTTCAATATAGTTGAAGGGCTCATGGCCAAAATGATGTGACTGTAATATGGAGAAAAACAGACACTATCCAGAAATTGCATGATGATATGTACATTTTTTACAGTATTCGTCAACGTTTGTGTCGCTGGTAGAAAAAAAAATCCAATTGAGTTCCCGGGCCATTACCCGTTAAAACGGCAGAATCAAAAGGTAATGATCGCATCAAAAATGAAGATATCGTCCAAACTGAATACAAGTAATGTATACTCTACTTTCTTTTTGTTTTCCTTCTCTCTTTCTCTCTTTCTCTCTCTCTCTCTCTTTCTCTCTCTCCCTCCCTATCCTTTTTCTTTCTCATTTTCTATTTTTCTATCTCAAGAATGGATCTAAAAAAGAACGATATGACGTAGTCTAACGCAAAAGAGAGGAAAAAAAAATTCTCTTTCCTCATCCACTCTCTATATTCATATATCTCTATCTTTAGAAATTCTATGGACCGATTTAAAAAAAAGAATGCTGTCTATCTCTGTGTAAATACTCTCCCATCGGGTAACTTAATTCCTTACATACGCTGTTAACCGACTCTAAAATTTGTCCTAACCAGAAATTTTACCCCCGTTCTAAGAACTGTCAACTTCCTCCGCAGTTGAAAACATCTATAACAACCAAAATGAGAATAAAACTTCGGGAAAATCGATATATGATACAATCGGAAAAGCTTATGAATCACTTCTTCAACATCGGACAAAAGAAAAGCTAAAGAACACAGTAAACAATGAGAAAGTAGGCAAGCTGATTCGTTACGAAAGCTGTCTAAAGTCTGCTAGAGTTTTTTATTTTCTCTGAACATTTTTGTTACGCAAATGTTTTCTGAGGACTTTTGTTCTCTTGTTGTGGCTCATTTTTTTAACACAATCTTTCCTGTACCCTCCGGCCATCTTCAGGTGACAAGCGGGTGTAAATTTGACACTATTAAAATGACTTGAATCTACTAGGCATATCTCAATTCAATACATATATATATATATATATATATATATATATATATATATATATATATATATATATATATATATAGTACAGATCAGGCTAGCAGTATAACATAATATAATAATATATTGATTATATAAAGCCACTTCTGATTTGTAATGGATTTATTTCATAAAGTGCTTGATACATACAACTTTTTACTGTTGAAGTTTAGTTGTTTTAGAGTAGAGCTAGAAATAAATAGTAGAATGTGGATTCGCTACATGAGCTAGTTTGTGTAGCGAATTCACATTCTACTATATATATATATATATATATATATATATATATATATATATATATATATATATCTGTTTGATATATATATATATATATATATAACAAAGTTCCAGTTTCTGTTCCCTACAGCCGTCCTCAGGTGATTAGTGGGGGTGTTTTCAACATATATATATATATATATATATATATATATATATATATATATATATATGGTCCAAGAGAATAAATCATAAATTGCGTTCTATAGTGTAGACGTGTGGGCAGCTTCAGGAATTTGCCGTGTTGAAGGAGACGGAAGAGACTGGGAATAAACGAGATGAGAATTTGGGGTTGAAAGGAATTGATTGGCCTCTGCTTTACCGGTGGCTGTTCAACTCAACGGTAAGAGTATCGCAGCGTCGGAGCAGCTACCTTATCGGTGGTAGCTTCATTTCCTGCAGTGGTCCCATTTTCCTTGATTGTTTATTTTATTTACGTTGTGTAAGTTGAGTGATATATCAACCCTGTAACGACGGGAGATCATTTTAAAATAGATTTCTCCATAATATAACATTATCTATACACAAACACACACACACACACACACACATATATTATATATATATATATATATATATATATATATATATATATATATATATATTTTTTTAATATATATATATGTGCGTGTGTGTGTGTCTGTGTGTATATATATATATATACATGCAAATATATATATATCATACTCATTATATTTATATATATATATATATATACATATATACACACACACACACATATCATACTCTTTAATAAAAGATATACGATGTACTAAGTAGTCTCAAGACTTCCCCTTTTCCATATTATCGACTTCTCCACAACGCACACACACACACACACACACACACACACACACACACACACACACACACACACACATATATATATATATATATATATATATATATATATATATATTTCAAAAGGAACTGACATGAGAACAACCATATCAGATGTCATCTGTTAGACAACATCAATAATAATAATAATGTTTTCAGTTGACATTCGAAGCGTTAGGAGTTTTGTTCCCTGTCAACAAGATAATTGATCATATTTGCAACACAGCACGACAGCACTGTCGCGGACGCTTTCTTTTTTTTTCTCTCTCTATTATGACTAAAACGAGAATATCGAAACAGAACGAGATCTCTTTCCAGCCATTCATCTTACTCTATAATTATGAATAGAACTTTAGTAATGTTATCTTCCTGACTTTTTAATTTTGTTTTTTCATTCCTCCAATCTACCAGTGCTATTACTTACCATTCTGTACCAGAAATCGTTTGGTCAAACCTCAGATCTGTTAACCCACAATTACCTATACACACAGTGGCTACTGATGCAAGCCTCTCCTGTTTGATCCTCCCACCAAACCGTAACCTGTCGGAGGTGCGAGTGACTGAACGGTTAACCGCACGGAGAATAGGGTCGGCGAGCCGTGTTCAAACTCTGTCTGGGACCATTTGCGTTCACTTCGCACCCAAAGCCCTTGGGAAAGGCTAGCCCACGATCAACTATTCAGCAAAATAAACACATGTTTAGGGCATCGAAAATGAAAGGACACCCCAGGATTCTTATATATTCCTGCGTGGAATTATTATAAGTTTTTAATATTATTTCCTTTTATACTGAGTGAATTGAAACATTCAAATGGTTCAATCATTCATACAAGTACTATTGTAGATAACTGGTCATTATGCAAGCATAAGTTTAGTTGGTAAATATTCAGTTCAGTTGGAGTACATTTTTGTGGGAATATTTTTAAAAACATATTTTAGTGTGTTTTGAATGAATATAACTTCAATATTTCTTAAGGAGTGTTTCATTTTTAGAAAGTCCTGCCAGTAAAGCAAGGGTAGAACTGAAGAAGGAGTATTATTTTCGGGCTGTGCTTAAAGCATCGAGCGGCTGGAATCCGGTCCTGGGAAAGGCATAGAGCCATCAGTGGACAAAGTAACGCAGGATGAAGCGAGTGACGCTACCTGGGGTTCTTGTCGCTTCTAAATCTGCTGTAGAGCAACGTTGAGTTTCATTCTCACTGAGAACCTCATTCTTGCAACCTGGCAAAACTGAAACCTGATACTAACTTTACTTGCACAGGTTTCTATCTCTAACTGAGAGCAGAGTGTTTCAATAAAAGCCTTATAGAAGCCAAAATAGCGTTAAGCAAAGAAGCAATAACCATTGATTGATATCGGAAAATCATTTATCGTTTTGTGACCCCCATCTCCAAAATCATAATGATGTTATGCTAGGTTTAGCCGCCAGAGCTTGAAGGTTGTAGATAGAGGAAAAAGGTACATACTGCTTCTATAACGCCTTCAAAACAATCACTTGTCGTTTTTGCCTTTTTTTTTCTGTAAAAGCGAGAAGTAGCAGAAAGCATGGCACCTACCAAATGTAATCAACAATAATGTCGAAGATCCAAGAGTCACAAACCTTTCTTTCTTTCTTATTGATAAATTTGACTGAATTTGGATGAATAGAGGTTGATCCAAATGATTTATTTTCTTCGTTTTTTGTTTTGCTTTGAAAGGAATTCAAGTGAAGGATCCGTGAGATCGTTCGATAAATCATCATCATCATCAGCAGCAGCAGCAGCAGCAGCAAAATAATGATGATGATCATGAAAATAATGATAATAATAATAATAATAATAATAATAATAATAATAATAATAATAATAATAATAATAATAATAATAATAATAATGATAATAATAGATAAATGAAAAAAAGAAAAATTTAAAAATTTCTAAATTTTTAAAAATTTAAATTTTTTTGGAAAAAAGCTCATGTCTTTTTTAAATAGAATAAGTAATATTTTAATTCAATTTGAACTAATTAAAGAATGTAACGCTTTTTCATTTGCAATTATGAATGAATAACGGTTGTCTTATTTATTTCGTTCTCCTTTGGAAGGAATTCAAGAAAAAAAAACCGTCAAATGAGCCAATTGTAATCGGCCACTCATTTATTTTAGAATGTTATTTATTCCATTTAAGATATCTCATCCATATAAAATAAATAAATAAGAACATCATTTTGAACCATTGATATAAAGTATATTGAACTCACGTTCAAACTTATTTCATTACGAATATTGCGGGAAATTATTAATATAGATTAAGAAAATGCTTGTTTTAGTAGCGGAAAATTAAAATATTACTTATCTTTTACCTCAAAAGTATTACTTGTTTTGTTGAATAAATAATGATATTGTTTTAGAATGTTACCGTGACTTCTGAATTAAATTTTCACAAAACCCTTTTCGATGTCAGACTTTGGGGTCTGTGATTTTATGGCTGGTTATGTTTGGTTTGTGGTTCGCTACGGTACATAATTTTGAGATTTTGGGACCGTAATTTCAGGGCCTGTAACTTCGAAAACAAAGCTATCGGGGGCCAAAAATGAAGATAATGAACCGAAGCGAAAAGGAAATTATATCGAAGATAACAACCCCTTATACTCGAATGATATGATGAGCCATTGGAATATATATCAATACGAGATTTAAAAAATACTTTCCAATGCTTTTTCCCCCAAGAGCTTTGTCTGATAACAGATTTTTAATTTCTTGATTATTTCAGAACTGAAACTTCTTGATACGGTCCCAAGATCCTGTATTCGGTCTTGAGCGACAAAAGACAGCTGGTAACCTTACCTTACTTACCAAGACAGCAGAAGCTAAAAATTATTGCCCACTTCTTCAACCTCGACCGAGTCCCATCCTAATCTTGTTTCAGACCGACTTTTTTCCCCCTTTGATACAATACCTTCCTTTCAAATTTGTTTCTTTATTATTAGGGGTCTTTTGATTTCTGATTTATTGGGCAAGTCTATTGTTATTTCGGCTTTTATTTCGTTTTCTTTGCATTTCGTTATTTATTGGCCTCTTTCACGACTCCAATTTTTACTTTTCAACAATTCGGTCCAACAGACCTTGAATTTCTAATTTATACATACTAGCCGTACCCGTGCAAGTTCTACGGTTTAAAAGATATTCAACTCGATAAAAATATCTATTTAATTTCTATATAACTCTATCCACGCCCTCCCTCAGTCCATCTATCATTATTTTTGACGATATTGTCGTTTCTTCTATTTTTTTTTGTTGTCCTAATGGAGTCAGAGGGCTAAAAATCTGAACATTTATCTCAAATGTCTGAAAAAAACTTTTTTTTTCTGGAAATAGAATAGATTTTTTTTAACGAGGGGGTATTCAATTTGCACTGTAAGTTTATGCTAAACTGGTCCCTTAGTTTGGCGTTTGTGTTATTTTGTTTTTGAATTTCTCTTTTGAAGATTTGGACTCTTCTGTTCACGCCAAATAGAAGGCGAAAGAGGTGACCTATTCATTGATCACCCCTTTTTCCAGTTATCTAATTGATCAACTCCGAACAGACATGCTGTCAAAAGACGTTGGTCACTTAACAGTCCCTATTGAGTGACTAACCAAACCTATTCCCTTTTTTTCTTTTTTTTCTCTTTTTTTCTCTTTTCTTTTTTCGTTCCCTAAACTCTTTCGAGACTCAGTTGACTTGTACTTCCTCTACATATCTTCTTTCCATCGTTCGTTTCTTTTTCTTTTTTTTTTCCTTCTTGAAACAATTCTGTCGAGATGCTGATGAAAGTCTTGGTTCTACTTCTATAAATCTTACTTTCTCTCTTTTCATCGTGGGTGCAGTGCTGCTGGAGCTCACAGGGGCCCCCTTATGGTAATTCTGTAAAAAAACAAACAAAAAAAAAAAAACAACGCACATGAACGAGATGAAACGCTCTGGTACCCAAACAATTGTCAGCTCAGGCACCTGCGGCACACCTCAACTCATTTTTTAAATTCATTCATTCATTCATTTTTTTCAGTTATTCTCTCATAGGAAACTCACTCAAGTTTGTCAACTTTTCCCCTTTTTCTTTTTCTATTTTTCCTTTCCCTTAACTCTTCGAAGATTTTGGGAGAAAATCGTTCTACTATCTCAACATAGGCTTCTTAGTTCGCTCGTTTTTTGTTTTTTTTGCTTGTTTTGTGTTCTTTTAGATACTTCAACACATCTCTATAAGATGCTTTTCCGTCGGTCTGGTCCGTCGGCCAAAATTATGTTAAACAACAGAAAGGGTGAGGAGGGTGTTTTGCGTTTTATTTGCCAGCTGCTGTTATGTCATAGGAGGTATGATGTCATCAACAGATGACGTATCAAGCGTTTGTTTGTTTGTTTTTTGTACTGTGTGACCAAAAATCATTTGTTATTAATAACTAAAAGTCTACAAAAATGGGCAGAATTGGCTAAACTTATTAATTTCCAGTTATCTTCATAACTAAAAATGTTATATGAATCCATTTAGAACCCACTTATCAAATAAAATAGCCATACAGTGAGACTTAGAGCAAACTATTGAAAAGAATATAGACTCACTCTAATTCAAACTTATTGTTTTTATGGCTAGATTTTTCTCCTTCCTCCTTCTCCTGCTACTACTACCTCAACTAATGATATTAGTACTACTTCATCAACGATACCTTTGAAATCGGAAATCTCAGATATGGGCGTATGGATGGTGGACACATCGTTGGACATGGTTCTTATTTCTTTCTTTCTTTCTTTCTTTCTTTCTTTCTTATTTTCTTTCAAGATTCAGTTGAATGGTCAGTGTATACCCTCCATGTATCTCTCTCGTTCGTTTCTTTCTTTCCTTTATCAATTTTTCAGTTCCTTCTTTCTTTTTTTCCTTTCTGTTTTCACTCCACCTTTCACTCCTAACTCCCTCTCTTCCCATCTGTATTCTTTCTCTTTTTTCCTTTTTCCTTCTTCTTTCTATTTTTTCTTTTTTTTTCTTTCTTTTTTCACTCAACCTCTCACTCTCTACGCCCACCATTGTTCTCTCTTTTTTCTTTTTCCTTCTTTTTCCTTTCATTCTTTCTTTCCTTCTTTCTTTCTTACTTTCTTTCTTTCTTCTTTCAAGATTCAGTTGAATCGTCAGTGTATACCCTCCATGGATCTCTCTCGTTCGTTTCTTTCTTTCTTTCATCCATTTTTCAGTTCTTTCTTTCTTTTTTTTTTCCTGTCTGTTTTCACTCCACCTTTCACTCCTAACTCCCTCTCTTCCCATCTGTATTCTTTCTCTTTTTTCTTTTTCCTTCTTCTTTCTTTTTTCTTCTTTTTTCTTTCTTTTTTTTTCACTCTACCTCTCACTCCCTACGCCCATCATTGTTCTCTCTTTTTTTTCTTTTTCCTCCTTTCTTTCTTTCTTTCTTTTTTTTGTTTTTGTTTTTTTCTGTCCCTCATTCTGAATTTCTCCCCTCTTCTTCGGCAACTCCACAAAATACTAACAGTAAGAATGTCATTGTCCTGCCTCAATAAACCTGTGTGTTTCATGTCCCTATATCGTGCCTGTAAATTGAAGATAAGACAATCACATCAGGTCTCATGGGCGGGGAGAGGGGAAGACACGCAAACAAAACCAATAAAGAAAAAACAAAAAAACAAAAGACAACGGCCCAAAAAACAAAAAAAAAGGGGAAGAAAAAAAGTCGAAACACTTACAAAGGGAATCTCAAGGATTAAATGTCTGTGTTATTCGACAGGTCGAATTTCAAATGATTTACGTCCTTGTTAGAGCGAATCTCAACAATCTCAAACGCGTTGTTAGTGATGCTTTTACGGCGATTGTTGGTCTGAACAGAGGGCATTAAAATCTCTTCCCACCTTTTTTACTTTATTTTCTTCTTATTTCTTTTGTCATTTTTTCTTTATTGCCTCTTGTTTCATGCAGTATTTCTTTGGTCTCTCCGTGTTTCCCGAACATCACTCTTCTTATTATTTTGTCTTACTCCAGTCCAAGTCAGAGGCTGGAGTCGACCTTGATTTCCACCGTAACAACAACAACAACAACAACAACAACAACAACAACAACAACAACAACAACCACAGCAGCAATCTTCACCTAATTTCAAGCAGTGAACTCTCAACTGTTTTTTCTTTCCTGCCCCGTCACGTTAAACCAAACAGATACATGAACTTTGATATTTCCCCACCATGACATGAAATCACTGTCAGACTGAAAATGTTGTTACCCCCCACCCCCATACACACCCTGGGCTACACAGGTACCGTGACGTCTCTTGTAATATTTCCTAAAGGGAAGATAAATTTAAGAGAAAAATTAAATTTATACCTTGAAAGTTAACAATTGAAATGCGACCATCTGCTTTGCATAATTTCATGCGAACAGATTTCTTCAAAACATCAATGTATTGGAAGTTCTTGAAGAAAAATCGTTTTCATTTGTGATGAAATCAAGCCCGTATGAGCTTCTTCATCATACTTCTTCAGTCTTTTAACGTCTGTCGTTAGACATAGACCTTCCTCAGGATTTGCCACACTTCTCTATCATGGGCGTCGCGGAGCCAGAACTTTCTGAATTTGTCTTGCTCGTCTCTCCATCTAATATTCTGCCGGCCTCGGTTGCGCGTGTTCTTATCATCATCATCATCATCATCATCATCGTCGTCATCATCATCATCTGTCTTTTAGCGTCCGTCGTTGGACATAGACCTTCCCCAGGATTTGCCACACTTCTCTATCATGGGCGTCACGGAGCCAGTACTTCCTGAACTTGTCTAGCTCGTCTCTCCATCTAACATTTTGCCGGCCTCGGTTGCGCATATGGTCTCGGGGAATCCATGTTGTGAGTCGTGATGTCCATCGATTGTCTGCCACTCTTGCAACATGGCCAGCCCACCGCCATTTGAGATTTTTTATGGATTCTATGATGTCTCTAACTCTTGTCTTTTCCCGGATGTGCTGGGCTGTTTTGTGGTCTCTCCATGTGAGGCCCAGCATTATTCTTTCATGTGCACGTTGCATGGTTCTCAGCTTACGGGTCTGTTTCTTGGTTAAGTTCCATGTTTCAACTCCATAAGTGACTATTGGGAGGATGCATTGGTTGTACACCCTTCTCTTTAGGATTAATGGGATCTTATTATTTTTGAAGGTTGAGCTAGCTCTGCCAAAGGCTTGCCATCCTAGTGCGATTCTTCGCTTGATTTTCTCTTCTTTTGAGGGTCTCATGGAGATTCTGTTTCAACACATCAACATATACTGGATCTACACCTTGCCGACTGATGGCCTCCATGACCTTAGGGATTTCTACTGAGTCAAACGCCTTTTTGAAGTCGATAAATGCTACGGCAAGTGCGTCAAAAATTGTCGTACGATGTATATGTAAACAGTACAATGTTCCTTTTTTTGCTGTGGTGTGTTTATCAGTCACATGTTCAATTCTCTATTTCTTCAATTGTTTATTCTATTTACCCTGTCTAGGCCAACGGATACATTCACCGTGTAATAGCAGCAGGTCAGTTCAGAAAGAGTTTCGAATCGAAGCATTTAAGACATCATATCAATATGAGTGAGCATTCACGAATGAAATAACTTTTCACTTTAATCTTAGAGGATCCTCTAGCTGGTGAGGGAGGGGGGCTGGTCTGCGGCCACTAAAGCCCACTCAATAATCTGACACAGCATGGAATCACGATCTGTTGATCAGTAGAAGTGGGAGTGGGGTTTGACCCCGCAGCAGCCATGCTTGTCTATTTTTTGTTTTTGTTTTTTGTTGTTTTTTTTCTGCTCAATTGTATGATTTGAGACTGTGTAAGTTGGCTGTAGTGGAAGTTGTAGAGATAGCACTAGATATTGTTCATTTACCATTTCTTTTTCTTAATATATATTTTATACTTAACCGGCCTTGAAATGATCTTGCTGCTTCAAAGTTAAGCATGCCCAGTCTCAGTAAAGGGTGGGATCAATTACCCCTGGGAAGCACTTCCACATTACACTAAAAAGGAGAGGATGGAGCTCATGATACTGGCGTGTTCGTGACTCTGTTTGCAAGTACTGGGCTATTTTTGTCATTGCCATGCAAGCCCCAACGTTAAATCAACCTCATGTCAAACTTGTTCCCGAGGAAAGGCAAAAGAATTTCGATGAGTTTTTAAATTGATTGCTCTGCCGTTCATTATTTGTTATCGGAGCTAGTCTTGAAGACCATGACATCTATTGTGAATTCTGTCCTCACCAGATGAACCGTACTTCTGACAATTTGTCGTTTTGAACTAAACTCAATAAATAGGGTGCTTTCCTAAGAACAATGGGCATTGAGCTTACCTAGGTTGACCTTTTGTTAGTAGAATGAGTTCGATATTTGCAAAGTGTCCCGCTCTCGTGGATGAGCTTTGCGAATCTTCTTGTGGCCATGCTGTGGAGCAATGGTTAGCAAGTTAGTCTCGCTAGACAATCCGTTAGTGTAGCAAGTTTAATATACTCTGGGTGACCAGTTCTTGTAACCCTAGGCCGGCTTAGGCTAAGTTTAATAAATATTTTAGGACGCTTTGTTGTACAGCAATGTACTGCAAGTAAGTCTTTCTAGACCATTCGTTAGTGCAGTAAATTTGATCTGCACTGGGCCCCCAGTAGTTGTAAGTCTGGGCTATTGTAAGCAAAAAAGTCTTACGGACTTATCATTGTAATTCGCAAAGGTATAAAACTATATCTGATTCAAAGAGATTTTCGGGCGATTGAATATCTTGTTTGAATTGTTAACACAACGCTCCGTTTATTTTTAACCAACTTCATTAAAAAACATCGCTTTTGATTGTTTTATGAAACTTATATCAGCCTGTATTTTACCTTGAATTGTCAAAATTGACAAATTTTGGTTTTCTATCAGACACTGAAGGCTGCAGAAACTAACCAACATTTTTCGCATATTGTGCGTATGGGTGTGTTTTTAAAACTTTAAGATTATTTGAATGTTCCGTTTTTGAAACAAATTGTGATGACCTATGAAAAGTCAGCATTTTGCAACAACGTGCAACGCTACGTATGGTGGAATAAGCGAAATAAACTAACACAACTTATACTAAAGGTTCCTTTTTCACTCAATCATGAAGCAAACGATTGATTCGAACAATTACTGCTCCCAATTAGACCATCGGACGATTGAAAGCGACGAAAATCAGTTGACAGAAGGATCGTAACTTTATAAATTTGACTGGTTTTTACCTTCGACTTGACTTTCAGTTGCTTTTTATGACAACTTTGAATCGGACCCTAATCCTACAAGAACGATTAATTAGCGTAATCGAACTCACACCCTTTAGCCCGAGGGGGTCCAGTATAATTTTCAACCTTTCAACCGTGGGTACCTTTTTGTTTTTTCTTTTTTTTTTTTAGCAGAAGCTAATTTTACACTCTAAACCTAACCCCTTGCAACATGTTCAATGCTGGTTGATGTTAGCGATTGAAACCTAGTTGTATTCAAATAAGACAATATATTTTTTCTCAGCTAGACAGCATGTTTCTTGATTGACCAAGCAGAAATCGTTACAGCTCGGATGGAAAGCTTTCACTCTTCCATATTTATCAGATATTGGACCCTCAGATTACCATCTATTCCAGTCTATACTGAATTCTCTAAATGAAAAAAAATGCTCTGTTTCTTGGTGAAATGCAAATGGTGCTTAGATCAGTTCTTTGTAGGGAAAGGTAAAACAAAGTTCTAAAAGGACGAAATCATCACCTAAAAAGCAACAGTAAATCTGCAATAAAATGATAATCGTAAAAATGTGTCATCTGAAATGGAACAATAATAAGATGGGGTAAAACTAGCAACAGAATAATTATAGTGAAAATGCATAATCTAAAAAGCAACAATATTAAGATAGGAGTAAAACTAGCAACAAAATAATAATCGTGGAAATACTTCATCTAAAAGCAACAATAATAAGATGGAGTAAAACTAGTAACAAAGTAATAGAAGTGAAAATACGTCATCTAAAAAGCAACAATAATAAGATGGAGTAAAACTAGTAACAAAGTAATAGAAGTGAAAATACGTCATCTAAAAAGCAACAATAATAAGATGGAGTAAAACTAGTAACAAAGTAATAGAAGTGAAAATACTTCATCTAAAAAGCAACAATAATAAGATGGAGTAAAACTAGTAACAAAGTAATAGAAATGAAAATACGTCATCTAAAAAGCAACAATAAGAAGATGGAGTAAAACTAGTAACAAAGTAATAGAAATGAAAATACGTCATCTAAAAGGCAACAATAATAAGATGGAGTAAAACTAGTAAGAAAGTGATAGAAATGAAAATACGTCATCTAAAAGGCAACCATAATAAGATGGGGTAAAACCAATAATAGAATAGAGAAAAAGCTTCAACTAAAAAAAGTTTTCCCCTTTTTAAATAACGGTCGTTTTTATTCACCTTTTTCTGTCTTTTATATGTCCGTCTCTTCTGTCATGTATTTTTTTTCTTCTTTCTGCCGAAATTCAGTTCCATTTCAGTGATTTACTACCTGTTTAAGATCACCAGTCACTTGGACTTTAAGAGCCTTGACAATAATAATGCCAAATAAGACTCACAATGAAAAATGAATGGATACATAAATAAAATAAAGACCCCTTTATGTTCTTGTAAAACATGTCAAATAAAAACAGGGAGGGAACAACGAAAAATTTAGTTTCTTCTCCCTTTCCCTCCTCCTTGAGAACATCATACGTTTCTCTCATTCTTTCTTTCTTCTCTCTTTCTTTCTTCTTTCTTTTTTTTCTTTCTTTCTTTTGTCCTTTCTTTCCTTACACGTGCATAAAACTATCTGGAGATTTATAGGACAGTTATGGCTGCGTGTTGCAAACAAAGAACGTGAGCCTTTCACCTTGTCTTCATACAGGGGCGTGATTTCCCCAGGGTCAATAAAATATCTTCAGGGTGGGGAAAAGATCTGAAGGTTGTGTGTCGGTATACTTTAAATTCTCGGCCTCCTAGGAGGTTAGAGTGTCACGATATGTCCCCCCCATCATTGCAAGATTCTGTGCATTTCCAGAATATGCAATCCTGTGAAAAACAAGCTTTTGTTGTTGTTATTGTTGTTGTTGTTGTCATTATTATTATTATTATTATTATTATTATTATTATTATTATTATTATTATTATTATTATTATTATTATTATTATTATCATTATTTGTGCTCATTCATTGAGTTTTCACGCCGGTAGTGACTGGTGGCTCTCACTGGAGTTCAGGTGACAGTAAGTCTCCTCAATACACCCGGACCCTCCTCAGTATTCTGGCTCATTTTGGTGGTGCTGTCCGTTGTCGGGATGGTTTCTGTTCTCCTCCCGATCTCCAGCTACTCCAACCTCTTGGCAAGGCTCTTCGGGAGTCGTTCCCTGGGCTCAGACCACGATCAGTATCTATTTCGCCTCCACGTTGGATCATCCTAGGAATTCTCTGGCAAAGTCAATATACCCGTTTTGCTCTTCATCTTCTTCTAGCTTGGTCTGCAGGGAAAACAAAAGTACACTATCTTGCTCGTTATACATACGTGCATCAGCATACTTACGTCAAATATCTGATGTTATTGTTTGAGACTCTCCTCAAATTCCCAGCACCTTTCCCAGTTACATCTGCGTCCGTCAAATTTATGCCAGCGGACGTGACCTTTATTATTGTTGTTATTATCATTATCATTTTTAGCAACTTCACTGCAGTTGCCTGGTGGCTACCGCTGGGGTTGAGTGACAGCAAGTCTCTTCAAATATCCATTGCTCCTCTCCGCACTCTCATAGTCCACAGCAGTACCGTGGTTTGCATTTTCATACCAGTTGTGCGATGGTCATCGCTGAAGGCTGAATAACAGCAAATCTCCTCAAATCTTCAGCCCATTTCTCATTTTTCCCCTGCTTATCACACCAGTGCTGTGGTTCAGATCTCCGCTACTATTTAGGGGGTGATTTTTTTTCTTTTCCCCCCTCCCCTTCCATCCTCCTCTGTTTGGCCACTGCTAACGTTTAGGGTCGTAGGTCTTATATTTCTAGTACTTTCATTAGTATCGGTGCAGTTCCTAGCAGTGCTGTGATCTGAACAATCTCAATTCTTCCCTTTATCCCGAGGTCCCCTGGTCTCGCCCTCAGTGTCTGTAGGACAGTTCCTAGTGCGCCTATTAACACTGGTACAACCCTGACTTCCATGTTCCAGATCTTCTTCAGTTATCTTGCAAGATCTTGGTATTTTTCCAGTTTTCTACTCTCTTTTCTCTTTACTCTATGGTTTACAGGCACGGCCACGTTTATTATTTGGCAGGTTTTCCTCTTCTTCTCTACGATTACTTTGCCACTCTATCGTGTCCCTGTTGTGTACTTTTTCTGAGCTAGTTGACTACATCCACTAGTTATGTTGTTTACGGTCTTATCTCTTTCACCGCACAGGCGGCGCTTACTGTTTGTCTGTATTCTGTTGATTTTTGTTTTGAAATAGTTTTTTCTGATGCATTTATTATGAGCTACTATGATGAACGATTCCGTTCCTCTCTTCAGGTTTCCTTTTCGTAGCCATGTCCATGATCTCTCGTCTGCCACATCTTGTATATTATTATTATTATTATTATTATTATTATTATTATTATTATTATTATTATTATTATTATTATTATGATAAAAAACACAAAAATGGAGGTGGAAGTACGAACCACAGCACCTCTGTGATAGGTGCAGGAGAGATGAGATGAGAGAAGGGCTGAAGACCTGAGGAGACTTACTGTCACTCAACCTTCAGCAATAACCAATTCAAAGAATCCAATGATCAGAATACTTCTACAAAGATCATTAGAACTAAAATGGTGTTATGAAAGTATTGTTTGGTTACAGTTTGATTTTCTTTCAATTTGCACCTTATATATCAGTTTTGTCAATTTTTCACCATTCACGATTTTTTAAAGCAACGGGTCTTGGAATAGTCTACATTGATAACTAAATCGATTTAATCTCGAACCCAAACTCTTGACATATATCGAACTTATGTTCAACACATATTTAACTCTCTTCAAAAGAATCAATATCAAATATCATGACCTCAAATCGAAATATAAGATGGTCTAATCTCGATCCCAAACTCAGTATGAATATTACATATCTTAATCTCGAACTCAAACTTAGAATAAGTATTAGATATCTTGACCCACAAATCGAACTCGAAGTCTGTATTGAATATTTAAGCCTTGACACAAAAATCAACGGCCCTATCAGATATCTAACCCAAAATCAGAACTCAAAATCAAAATCTATATTCAATATCCTTGAAACCAATCAATTCAGTCGATGTTAATTTGTCTCTTATTTCGCCACACCATCATGGAAGTTATTGTTGAAGAATATGAAGTCGTTGGAGCAATAATCTTCTGAAATTCTGATTCATATAGGCCGTTAAAAGAAGGTCGATTCAGAAATCGATTTGTAAAATCTGTATCAAAAATCCTACAAGCAAACAAAAACTAAATAACCATATAAAATGGTTCAATCTCAATCTCAAGCTCAGCTTAAATATAGAATATCCAAGTCACAAACCAAAACTTAGATTAAACATTAAACATCTTGACCCTCGAATCAAATTGTCCGAATTGAATATTTAAGCCTTAACGCCAAAATCAAGTGCAAAATAAGATATCTCAACCTCGACCTCAAAGGTCTGATATTCCCGAACCCAAAATCAAAATCCGTATTCGATATCCTCGAACCCAAAATCAAAATCTACATTCAATATCCTTGAAACCAATCAATCTAGTCGATGTTAATTCTTCCCTTATTTCGCCGTAACACCCTTATAACCGTTATGACTTGTTGGAGGACAAAAAAGTCGTGGGAATTCTGATTCATACAGGCGGCTTAAATGATTTCTTTCAGACGAAGAAGGTCGATTCAGATGCACTGCATCATTGGCAACCCATTAATACTCAGCGACATCGTGGCCACCGCTCAACGCAGTTCTAATGATACGTTCAGTCAGTGTAATTACTAAGCTCTTATTGATTTGGAGGCGGGAATGAAGGCTGGGACAGTGATTGTGCTGATTGAATAGGGGTTCGATTGCTGTTGGGGGAGAGTCAGCAGGGGTCAATCGATACGAGCAAGTGACTGACCGTCCAATAACGGGGGACAAAACTTTTTCATTGTCGAGTACTGTTTTTCGATTCAGTGATAATTCGGTTAGTGCTCTAAGTTGCTTTCATTGTTTCGTTTAACGCTGCATTTCAAGGAACGTATATAGAGCGTTGCCGTCACTCTACGAACTTGATCGTTGGGCTGCGAGCAGATCACATAGATGCAGGACTGGGAACATTGAGACCTGACGAGAAACTGGGGCAGCTGAGGACACCCATCAGGAAGAAAACTTCTTCTTCTTCTTCTTCTTCTTCTTCTTCTTCTTCTTCTTCTTCTTCTTCTTCTTCTTCTTCTTCTTCTTCTTCTTCTTCTTCTTCTTCTTCTTCTTCTTCTTCTTCATCAGTAAGGTCATTTATACCAATAGCAGTGTGGGTAATCTAAAACCTTGTATCTTCATCTTCTCTGTTGCTAAGACCATCTTCCTTTGTCTTTTTCTTCTTCTTTTACTTCGCCTCTTCCTTCTCTTCCCCCTCCCTCCTTTCCTCCATTCTTCACCCTTTTCTTCGACCTGTTTCTCTTCCCTTCTTCTTCTTCTTCTTCTTCTTCTTCTTCTTCTCCTTCTTCTTCTTCTTCTTCTATTATTATTATCATTATTGTTATTATTGTTATTATTATTATCATTATTATTATCATTATAATTATTATTATTATTATCATCATCATCATCATCATCGACGTCGTTGTCGTTGTAATGATGATAATAATAATATCTTTTTTATTGATTATATTCTGCAGCCGCAGTACTCGAAACAATCTACAGCAGCAATCAGTTCTCCTTCAATTGAAGCCACTGCATCTTTTCCCGGGTGAGAGTCCTCAGCCCCCTCAGTTCCTGGTCAGATCTCAACGATCCCCCCAAACCTTTGTCTTTTTGGTCTGCTCACAGCTTACCCAACAAATTTGCGCAATGACAAAATCTCTCCCAATATGCGTCCCTGAAAATGCAACGAAACAACGCTATAGAGGGGGTCATAATGACATAGCATAAATCGAAATTTGAGCTCTTAGTACTTCGGCAGGCCATTTTTCAGTCATGACGGGTAAACAATTCTGTGAACTCGTGGATAGACAGCAAATTTCACAAGACATTTATATGTGGAATTAGGCATGAATGTGAATCATGGCTCCTTGCGTGTTAACATGCTATCATTAACATAATGATCGTAGTGCTATCCCACTGAAAACATTGTGCAAGCCATCATTTTAAAATATATGAGGTCATTGGTGAGCTTCAGCAAGACTGGGTACATTTAAGCAGGGTATCCCATGTGATAACTACTATTCAGACTGGTATCTTCATTTTCTAGTTACTTTGCGACTGGTAATTTTATGTCCGGTGGGATATGATAATTGTAGTGACAAATTACTTGGAAACATATTTCGTGTGGCACCAGAATTAACCGGAGGTGGAATCCAACAGCCGACCACGTAAAAGAATAAAGAAAATGAGCACCATGCAGGAGTCGAACCCAGGTCTACAAAGAAGCAATCTTGCTGCAACTCTGCACTACCAATTATGTGTGTGCTCTCGTTTTGCCGGCAATAAGAATATATCAAGCCGTTTTTAACCGAGTTGCAACTTTTGTCGCAAACGAGAGACAAGCGCTTTTTTTCCGTTTTTTTTTCTTTTTTCTTTTTTTTCTTTTTCTTTTTTGAATTTCAATAAACTTATTTTTCTTGTATGGATTCGAGTTCGGTGGGTAGCTCATGCGGGAGTCGTCCATAGTTGTGAGATCAAGTACTTTCTGCTGATCGACCAGCAATTTTCAAGATTAAAAGCTTATCTTGTAAGACGGTTAATGAAATTACCATACAGTCTCGCAAGATCTCATAGAAAGAAACAGCGATCATATACTTTGCTCCGGCCTTTTTTTTGCTTCTTGTCAAGATAGCTCAGATGAACATAAAGTCATCAATTTTCTACTTGGCTTATCAGCACCCGGCTCGGTTCTCGCTACTAAATCTGACGGTTGTACGTGGTGCGTACACGAAGACTATCTGCAGCGTCAAGATAAATAAAAAAAAAAAAAGAAGAAGAAGGTTGGGGGGGGGGGATCTCTACTCTTTGATTGACGCTTATTTCTTTGAAATTGAAGAGGAAATATCTAGTTGCCTGCAGTCTGGGATGGGTTCAGGTGTTGCTCGAGTTGTAGTCTAGTTGTCTCGGCCGTGGAGTGGAGTTGGGGGGTGGGGGTAGAAAAGGGAGGCCCAGCACGTCTGGTGGAGCGAACGAAGATCTGTAGAATTGTGACGTAAACGTGAGACGTAAGTAATCTCGTCTCGAAAAAGAGAGCATTGAAAGGAGGGGTAAGGGAGAAAAACAGGGAGGGAAAGGGCAAAAACCTCACCCTAGAGGAGTTTTAAGAAAACAGTCGAAGCAATTAGATAAGAATTGCAGCTGGGGGTGTGTGGTGGTGGTGGTGGAGAATGGAGCAGGGTGGGGGAAGGGAAAAGGACACATAAAAAATGGAACGAGGCAATAGACGAGAAGGAGAAAGAATTGCAAATGAGATGAGAAGAAGACGGAGCTTTCAAAAAAAAAATCAAATTACAAAGGGGGGAGTGAAAGAAGGCAGATTGATGTTTGAAAGAGGAATATGGTCGAGAGACTGGGGAAATCTTTAGGGGAAGAAAAATAAGAAAAGAAAAAAACTAGCTTGGCTGCGCTAAGGTCAAACCCCCTTGCTTCATTGGAATCTAAATGGTTCTAAACAGAATTAATGTCTCTATACAATATCATTCCAAAACTATGTATCCCATTTCAACTACTTTTTTAGTAGTTCCAAAAATGAAAACAAGTCAACCTGAGTTTAAGGAGATTTTGCATACGTAACTCTAATTCAAGCTGTCATGATGTCGTTTGGTCTCTGGTGTGGTCATTGTCATTAAGTCATAAAGTCAAATCTCGAAGGTAGGAGTTGGATAATACTTTTCATGACAGAAATTCAATGTTGACAAAAAAAATACTGAGAACTCGCAAACGCAAGTTGATACGACATGACATTTCAGCATTAATCTTCCTTTCCCCCTCTCTCTTTAATCATGCCTTAAATTCAAAAGTCTTAAATTCCTATGTCTAACAAATTAACGATAATAAAATCAACTCTAGAAGTTTGGCGAAAACAGGAAGGAAGGAAGTTAGGAGGGTTGGAAGGAACGAACGAAGAAGGGGAACAATATAAAGATTATAGAAAAGGAGAGGAAAGAGGGGGAAGTGAGGGAAGATGAAAGGAAGAAAGAAAGAAAGAAAAAAAGGAAAGGAAGAGAGCAGAAATCGAAAGTAAGGAAGAAATCTAAATTTTTCAGCCCTCTAGCTCCATCGGTGCGATCTGTACATGTGATACATCCATAGCCAGAAAGCAAGGCAGACTGCTTAAAAACTGAAGAAAAATCTGTGGGCAGTTTTAAAAAGAGAGAGAGAAAAAAAGAAAAACGAGAAATAATGAGAGGGTGAACTCCAATTTTTTTTCTTTAATATAGTGTTCTTTGTTACCTTGTGATACTACACATAGTTATCCCCAATGCATTTTGCATGGTCCTCAGTTTGAAAGTCAATCTTTTGGTTAACTCCTATGTTTCAGCTCCATAGGTGACTATCGGGAGGATACACTGGTTATGTACCCTTCCTTTTAAGGACCAATAGATTTTTTTCGTTCTTGAAAATTGAGCTTGCTCTACCAAAAGCATGCCAGCATAGAGTGATTCTTAACCTGATTTCTTCTTTTGAGGATTTAGTAATCCATTTCAAGTTAAAAGCCTTCGTCCATCTCAGGATAATTGATTGCAAGTTATGCAAGATAAAGGCCCTAACTCACACATAGGAGAGAGTTACCATCAATCACAATTAAATGGGTTAAAATCTCCCAGCATTTTTGGCATCATTCCTGTCCTGTGTCAGGCGATGAATATAGAAAGCAGAGGATAATAGTGTGTTTAAAATGCTTCTATGTGTGGGAGCGTATGATACTTCCGGACCAAAAAGTCATAGATCAGAAAACCTGCACTGCAAATTTTCGAGAGTCTTTTTGGGGGGGGGGGGGGTTTAAACACTTATCCCTTACTGAGTTGATTTATTTATCACCCAGCCAAATATTTCGATTATTATCCTCATCTTTGTTCTTTTGATTGCCACGATTCGACTCGTTGGATCTCTGGCCTCCCTGGGATATGTCTAAAGATCTGGAGTGAATTGAATCAGTAATTCCACGACTTATTCAGAGACTCGTATCTAGATCTTTGTTTTGATTTGTTCGTATTCAGTGTTGTGCTCTCTGATTTTCCTCGAGTGTGATCCATATCCAAAAATTTCCGAGGAGTGTGGAAAACAATCCTTAATTTTATAAAAATTTCGTCACGACTGCATCAAGTACATACGCATGATTAGTTATATCACACTCCCTCACACACATATATATATATTGCATCATCTATAGACAGCTATTTCGATGTATTACATCTTTTCAGTGAGGCTATAGACTTTCCATTATCCCACCCAGTACAACGAGGCAGAATTGAAACCTTCACATCAGACCCGGAAGCCGATATCCTACCACTGGACCACAGAACTGGACAGTCAGTAATAAATGTGTATGTGTGTATGTTAATCATTTGACGTAAACATCGTAAATAGAATAAACAATTTTAAAAACTGGGGCTGCAGCAGGAATAGAACCTGCAACTGATAGGGTTACTGTTTCAAGTTAGCGTTGCTCTTACCATTGAGCTAAACAGCCGCCGGTAATGCAAAGGCCCAAATAACTGTTCCAACTCCAAATTCTAATTTTGCTTACGAGAATGTTTGTGGGTATGTTCATATTCTCTTCCCAAACGGTGCTTTGCAGCCTGAAGTATTCATTTAAGGTACCTCTAAAAATGGAAATGAATCAGTAATGCATCAAGCATCGAACTGCAATGAATACAGTGAAAAACTATTTAAATTCCCGACCCAAGAAATACTTTTTCACGGGAAACCCAATAGTGTTTTATTCTGACTAATATGCCTCCAGTAATCACCATTCTCAATAACAATTATCATGGTTTCTTTTCAGCCTGAACAACGGCGGAAATATATATTTCATGCACACATGGAAAAACGCTAAGAAAATAACGCAAATTAATTAAAAGAAAAATTGAATAATAAATTAAAAGGTCCGGTTAGTCACTCAATAGAAACCGTCGTGCAACCGATGTTATTTGGCGGCATGCAGTGTTGGGATGATCAATCAAAAATTTGGAAAAAATAAGAGATCAATGAAAGAGTTATTTCTGTCGTCTTCTTTAGATCGCGAAAAATGTCTTCATTTTCGAAAAACACGAACCGGGCACAAAAGAGGGACCATTTTAGTATAATTTCACATTGCAAATTGACTCCCACTTAAAATATTACTTAAGGGAGGAATTTGAAAAAGTCAGGAAAAAAACTTCTTTTTTTTTCTAGACATAATAAGAAGTAAATGTTTATTTTTTCAGCCCTCTAGCTACATCGCTGTGGACTGCAAGTGTTGCATACATACAATACAGAGCCAGTCAGCCAGCAGCCAGTTAAGCTTAAAAACTGAAAGAAACCTATGCTGATATTTTCGGTGGCAGTTTTGGTTCACGGTTTCTAATTCATATGAATAACAGATTTCGTCAAATCACACCGGGAAGTGTGACACCAACCAAATACATTCCAGTACAGGCTGGTTTGGAATCAGATTTTTCCGTCTCCTAGAATGATTGCTAACCATAGCTAAAGAGTCCAGGCCGACCTACCTTTGACATATGCTGAAAAAAATATTTCTTAGACCAACTTGGGAAAATTATTCTAATTTGTTATACCTAAATGTATTAGTTTGGGTCAAAGTATACTTACTTGACAAACCATAGATGGTGGGGTGGAGATAAGAGATAGATTCATGCATTTCCCCAAAGGCAATCGTAGAGAGAGGGCACAATCTGTCCCAGCCAGAGTTTGGCTGATCCTATTCTCCAGCCGCTTTTCACGTCTAACGTACTGATTAGCACCTTACAAAAATCGTAGTGAAATTGAGCCTTGTTGACTGTTTCTGAGTTTCCACAACTGTGGACCAAAATTGGATTATCGAGAAACACTCAAGTTTATTACTGAATTTATGTACAGCAAACTAGTTTCATAATTCAGCTAGTTCGATCCTGAATGGAAGTCAAACTAAATGTGTTCATCTTGATAAATATTCGACTCAACATAGCACGTCATCTCTTAACTGTATTAAACTAAGAAGTTCAACAGTGAGTGCGCACTTCTGTGATCGCCATTGACGGGATTAATTGAGCATGAGTCTGTCCCGAAATACAATGAGCTCTCCCGTAGACAATTGTCCATCCTTCGGAGATATTTCATCGAAACGAACTGACGGAAGGACGTGACCAAATACGTATACCTCCCCGATTTGGTTGACTGAATATACATTGATATGTATTGAGCCCTCATTAAGATATACAGTTTTATAAATACATATCATATATATATTCTAACTAGTATAAATATCATAGTCATAATCTTGTTACGCTAGTCCAAACCAATGAATTAAATCAGAGGAAATACTATAGCAATTCGATCGCCAGACGGTGTTTTTGATGGACTGATGACATACACATAGGCTACTGCTACAGACGTATAGGATTTCCAGCCTAAAATATATTCAGTCAGTCAGAGATGGGGGGGGCATATCTTAGCTGCAAAAGTCGCCAGTAAGACAGCTTAATTCTTTTTTTTTTAAATAATGCAGTAAAAATATTACCCAACATTTTTTTAAGGTTATATAATCATCATCATCATCATCATCATCATCGACATCAGTCTCGTAACGTCCGTCGTTGGACAGAGACCTTCCCCTGGATTCGTCACACTTCTCAATCATGGGCATCGCAGAACCAGTACTTTCGAAATTCGTCCAGCTCGTCTCTCCATCTAGTACTCTGCCGGGCTTGGTTGCGCATATGATCTCTGGGGATCCACATTTTGAGACGTGATGTCTATTGGTTGTTAGCCATTCTTGCAATGTGACTAGCCCATTGCCATTTGAGTTTCTCTGATGGATTCTATGATGTATCGGACAACTGTTTCCTCCCGATATATTGTACAGTCTTGTGGTCCTTCAGTGTGAGGTTGAGCATGATTCTTTCATGTGCACGCTGCATGTAAATTACATTACTCTATTCGGAAAGAGATATAACCGATGAATGGATCACATGCACAGGATAGACACGATACTAGTACTGGATATGTTCAAAGCTTGAAATATTTGTGTGGGTATTTGGAAAAAAGTATGTGACACATTTGGGAGATTATTGCGGCACACCGTTGTGCCACAGAATACTGTATGAGAACCATTGCCCTTATAATACTTAGGCCACCTCGACACTGCGTAGTTATTAGTACATTAGTTTAGCTAGCCAGTTTAGTGAGTTCAAATTGGTTGCCCGACACTTCTGGCCTTGTACCAGGCCAAGTTTAATAAATACTTAGAATGGCACAATGCTAAAAAAAAAAAGAACCCGTTCTGTCCTATTTCGACTTGATACAAAAGTTGGGTATACAAACATATTTATGCCTGGAAAAAAATCTCAAGTAGTGCAAGGTGGCCGAGCAGTTAAAGACACTGACAATTGGAACCGGAGAACAGAGCTCAAACTGCATCTGAGTCAGTTTGTCTTCATTTTACACTAATGTCCCCGGCGAAGAGTGGAATTCATCTCTCTCCTCTTGCTACTGGTGAAAAAACTACCGGATGAAGCGAATGACGCCACTTCCAGTGTTAGTCGCTTCTAAGTCTGTTTAATACGTCGCAAGCCACGGTTGGGTGCTCAGTGATATGATACGTGGATCCCATGAAAGGTCTGCTGGAACCGTAGCCAGCGAAAGGACATTACTTACTTTTAAAAAGCTCAGCATTTTGCCAGCTCCAAATACTGATCCGTGCTTCTACTTGGGTAGATTTTGACATTGACAAACATTCGGATGATGTATGAGGTGTGCAGACAATTTGATAGAAAAAATGCTAATTTCTTGATTAATTTGACCGGTGTAGCTATGTCACGAGGATGGAGTGTAAGCAATGACAGCGGCCTCTGGCGGCCACTGTTTGGATGATTGATTGCCTCCCTTATTAGCCCTTTGCCATCAGAGGAAGAACTGAACTATGCTGAGAGCCGAAATCCAATATCTATGGAACACCAGCTTTGCCATAACAGATAGGTTTCATTTCCTGGTTACTTTTTTTTTCTTTTTTTTTTTTTTTCAATGAATTCATTCATTTCGCTTTCTTTCTTTTTTTTCTTTTTTTTTCCATTTATATATTGATTTTTTTCCCACTACGTCAGCAACGTATGTTCGTATGTACAGGCAAATATACATTGGCGCCTACCGTACAGCAATGGTAATCCAAACTAAACTTGCAGACCAATTCGCTTTTGAAAGAGTTCTTTCGTCGGCTGGTATCTGACTAGGGTGGCTTCGTAGGAAGGACAGTTATCGATACGTAACATAAAGGAAAAGGCATACATCCATTTCTCCCTATGCACTTTCCCCAAAGCCATATATCTTGACAGAAATGTCATATCAATCTTGGACTGGAGAGGTGAGTGAATGTGTGGACATTTGAGCAAATCACTCTACCATAACTACTTCACCGCTTGGAGACTTATGTAGTCACAGTGAGAATCTGTTAGAACAATTGTCAATCTTGCAAGAGTCAAATAACAGAAACCTTGTTCAGAATTATTTTAGTAAATAATAAAACTTAAGTGGTAACCTGCATCAGGAATATATGGTAAAAGTTCAACTAATTAAAACCCTAGATTGAGCGAGGATCTATCAAAACAGACAGATAGGTGGTCTTTTTTTCTCGAAATATTGGCGCTACAGCATCATCCTGCTCTATTTTTCTTGTTCAAGTTTGTGCCGTGAATGAAATCAAGTATTGGCAAATAACATACATGCAATATACTCCTATTCGCCAGTCCATTCTTTACCTAATACTCGACTATTATGGCCATGTGTCAAACTAAGTTCAGTTTTGAAAATAATCATATATATATATATATATATATATATATATATATATATAGTCTAAAATAATTTACAGCCCTAAACACAAAACAATAATTTTTTCTTAAATCTTTTGTGTCACTTCAGTCACTTATTTCCCAATATCTGTCAATGCAATTCATGTAATTTTCTTCAGTGTTTTCCCCCTGTTTTCCATATACTTTGTCATTTTGGTACAATGTTTAAATTGTCTCTTGTTGAGATCATCAGTTATTTATCATGTAACTGTTCCGGGGATTTTAAAAAACAAGACAGATATATTAACATGAAACCACAACAGTGTTGATCAATCACCACTTATATACATATATCATCGTCAACAACATCAGTCTTTTTATCGCCTGTCGTTGGATACTATCTTTCCCCAGGATTCGTCCCATCTCTTTGTCCTGGACACGATCAATATTTTCTGAACCTGTCCAGTTAATCTCACCATCTCATATTCTGCCTGTTTCGGTTCTGCATTTGATCCCTGGGGGTCCCTGTTGTGATTTTTGATGTCCATCAGTTGCCTAGCATTACCATTTGGGTTTGCTAATGGATTCTATGATGTCTCAGACTCCTGTTTTTCCCTGATACATTGTGCTGTCTCGAGGTCTCTTCATGTGATGTTGGGCATGATTCTTTCCTGTGTACGCTGCATGGTTCTCAGTTTGAGGGTCAGTCTCTTGGATAAGTCCCATGTTTCAGCTCCATAGGTGACTATCGGGAAGATGCATTGGTGGTATACTCCTCTTTTTGGGGAGTAATGAGATTCTCTTGTTCTTGAATGTTGAGCTTGGCCTGCCGAAGGCTTGCCACCCTAGACTGATTCTTTGCTTGATTTCTTCTTCTTTTGAGGATATCATGGAGGCTCGTTGCCCTAGGTAGATGTAGCGGTCTACTTTGTACAGTTTTGCATCTTCAATTTTGATCATTTTGTGTATATTTCCGGTGTACTCGTCGTACATGATCTTTTTTTTGCTGAAGGTCATGTGAAAGCCAAGTTTCGTGCTTTGTTCGTTCATTTCATCTAGCATCGATTGGAGTTCGCTTAGGTTCTCTGCAAAAACGACGATGTCATCTGCAAATCTGAGGTTACGAAGATATCCATTGTCTATTCTTATTCTTCTGTTTTACCCAGTCTAGGTTTCTGGATATCATCTTGAGGCAGGCTGTAAAGAGTTTGAGTGAGCTGATATTGCCTGGTAATACTTCTTTTTGGAGCTTAAGGGGCTCTGGGTCTTTAAATAGCCTGGTAAAGGAGCTGCTGTGACGGTATATATGTTGCAATACTCTAACATATACGGGGAGTACATCTCGTATGGTGATAGGATCAATGACATTGAGAACTTTTACTGAGTCAAAAGCCTTTTTGAAGTCTATGAATAGTAACTGATGTTGCATTCTATAATTTGCTGCTTTCTCTTTTAGTTGACCTATCGGATGGAGATGGTCTATGGTTGGGTAGCTTTTCCTAATGCCAGCTTATTCCCGTGATTAGTTTTCGTCTAGCGTTTTTGTGATTCGGTTGGTGATAACTTTCGCGAAAAGTTCATTGATGCATTTGAGTAGACTTATTGGTCTGCTTAACTGCATCTAAAAACTTTTCAACAAAGTTATCACCAGCCGAATCACAAGATGCTAGACGATGTTTAATTTTCAGATATATTCTGAAGACGATATTGTTGAGCTGTTTGGATGATAAATGAACTTCATATTTTCATGAGTAAAAAGACTGAGAATTTCTTCAAAACTCACCCAAGGATGAGCCACAACCCTTCCCTTAAATGAAAAAAAAATGGTGACATTGAATTTAATTCAATCTCACACTAGAACAC